>CM060174.1:32430616-32840616 GCA_030549775.1 Tamarix chinensis
TTGGTGTCGGTTTCCCTTCAAGTTAATTTAATGACTTATAAGATATGTTGGATAAACACTAATAATAAAGGATTAGATAATAATTAATATTAATTTAATACTATAAGAAATAATACTTATAGCATGTAATTAATAATATTATGTATTTATTTCTTTATAATTAATATTATTTTTATCATTTGTAGTTACAATTATTATTAATGTATTATCATAATAATAATAATAATAACAAAATATGGTTTATTATTATGATAAAATACTATTAATAAATGTTTTTACTGCTATTTATTCTAATAATGATTATTTATTTTAATATAATTTATATCTATTAATATTAGTTTTTATTTATTATTACCATTATTTGACATACTAATTAATATATTTTTATTATTATTGATTTATTTAGTTAGTTATTAATTTATAATTATATATTATTATTATTATTATTATTAGCATTAATAATAACTAAAAATAATAAATTAGTTTATTAAGTTCTAGTAATAAAAATAATTTTTTAAAAATCATTGTAAGAATTTATTATTAGCAATGAATTTTTAATTAACTATCATAATAATAATTATTATTCTAATTAGTTTATTATATTAATAATAATAATATTTTATCAATTATTATTAAAGTTGTATTATCAACTATTATTATTTATTATTATTCATTACTAATATTTATTACTTATTCATATGACATAGATTGCTTATTTAATGGTGTTTTAGCTTGTCAAGTCTAATCCTTTGTTAATTATGTTTTGCATATTTTATAAATCAAACTATTAAAACTAAAAATGAATTGGGTACTAATTGTAGATTTATTGTTGATGCATAATTTTATTTTATTTAAAATTTTTGGTGTATGGTGAAAACGGTTGGTTTTCTTTAATTTGAAATTTCGTAGGAACTTATTTTGAGGGAATTTAATAGTTGACTACCTCAAAATAACCTACCTATATTTGCCTTTAAGTGAGATTCACTTCTTTTTCTTTCTTTTACACTTATTGTTCATTGGTATTGTCTTAGCATATTAAATCTTTTCCTATCATGGAATCCTAAAAGAAAAAGTTGTGCGAATTTTCATTTTCAAAAATTTATTGCATGTGCATTTTGATTAAGAGTTATGATTGTGTATTTATAGCTTATTTGTTTATTTTATTTTGAGAGTTTATTTGTCATTAGAAATGTAATGAAGTCCATTTTATGTGTTCCATTATACCAATTTGTTGGCTTCTCTCATGTATTTTTGTAGTTGTAATATATGATTGTTTATGCCTTATATGATTATTTTTTACGTCTATTTTTCCTGGCAAAAATTGTCCAGTGACTATAATCTTTGTGCAAGGCCCTTTATTTGTGTTCTTTGAATGGATTTAGTCGATGGTGTGATGAATTCCCATTTTGATCATTTTTTTTATTTCTAAATTATTAGCAATGATGCCCTCTTTGTACTAGAGCTCTATTTTATTGAGGCGGTGTTCTTTCTAATGGCTATATCATAATAACTCTATTTTTCAACTTAGTCCTTTTGTTCTACATTTTAATCTATTGAAATTTTCTATTTTCTCTTTCATCCTTTTACAATCCTATCCAAGAATTCTTGGGGGTAAGTAACATAAAAAGTTATAAGGCATATATAATAGGTGCGGGTAACCACCCACCTACTCCATAGATGAATATCTTGTCCAACACACACTCTACTAGTAGCTAACAATCCTCAATTTAAGCTAAGGTGAGAAATTCTTCAAAACCAATCACATATGCTGCACCTACTATATAATTACCAACCATTTGTTCCTACCATTATCCAATTGTGTTTCCAATCCCTGTGATGCTAAATCAATTATGAACTATTGTACCAAACAAGCCCTAATCCTCTTCCCTATCCCTCTTAAATCACAAGTTTATACTTAGAGGATATAGTTGAGTGGGTGTGTAAAATCACATTTTAATTTTCATGACAATTGCTACGATGCCCATATACTTGATCTCAAAATTAGCGGAATTTTTAGCCTTCCAATTGTGGTAAACTGTAGCTGCTAGAGCCACTATGCTTGCTTTTATGTGTAAAATTCTTCTGATAGCACTTCTTAACCACTCGATGGACCTATTCTGTCACTGCACATCATATAAGTAGATGGCTATGTGTCTTTGTATAGGGGCATTCAAATGTGATGTGTAGATAATAAAGTAAATCTACTTTATTCTGAACACACAACTCCCTTATTTTGTTATTTTCTCGTCTGACATCATTTTTGGTTTCCATTCTAATTTTAAACTCAAACAGTCTCTGCTCTACTCCCTTCATGCGTTCAACCTACACCATATAATACAGTTAATGAACACATGTGGGAGTATTTATCTTTTCATAAATAACATAAATATTATTCTATACTTATGTTATTAGGAGATGATGATATATCATGGAATGTTATAGAAAGGGATTATGTTAGCTGGACGTAATAATGGGATGACAATATTTGGAACCAGTTGGGTACTAAAAAAGATTAATGTCGAATGTAAGCTTATTATTATTATTATTATTATTATTATTATGGTAATGTTGTTGCTATTGTTATTGCATAGGATGGACTTAACTTCCTTCTTATTGGTGTGATTCCTCTGACTAGTTGCTGGGTTACTAGTCTTATAATAGCAAAGGAGATTTGTAAAGAAAAGATTAACTAAAGCAAAGAGGATCATAACAATAGGCCCTACAATTCGACCAAGCTGAGCAATAGCTCCTACCAAACATCGGATCCTATTACTACTCTCTAAATTGTTCTTGCAATGCCAAATGTGAACTCGCATGATTACCATGTGTTTCATGGCATTGACGTATGTATTTTACCCACCCTCTAAATGTGGTTATCATCATTGGATTTTGAGTAGGTTCATTAATCTTCATTATTATTATTATTATTATTATTATTATTATTATTATTATTATTATTATTATTATTATTATTATTATTATTATTATTATTATATGAAAAAGTTTATACTGCTACATTTGGATTGGTTTATTTGGCGACCAGCTCAATTCCTACGTACAAAGGGACCACTAATTTTGCTACCTTTCCATCAACGATAAAGCTATTGTTGTGGGTCAAATTTAGGTTGTTATTTTGACCGTTGAATATTTCTTTTGGAAGTTGATTAAGTTGAAGGTTTTGATACTTTAGGTTAGTTTTGATCATTGAAATTGTGTAGCATTCTCTTGAAAACGTGGTATGAACTTTCTATTTGGATGATGTTTATTGTTGCGAGGGTTTGAAATTGTTATGTATGAATTGTGAATTTTTAAATTAGGGTGTTGTTTGAATATTCAAGTTGCATATGGTTTTGTGTAGTCTTTGTTAAATATATTCATGCATAGATTGGATTGGTTTGAGTAAAACCATTATGATTGTGGAGCCTCTTTATCACATTTGTTGTGTACCTACTTTATTATATGGCCATGCAAATCAATTACAAGACATTTTTAGCTCCAAAAATTGACTTTTTTGTCCTTATTATTGGTATAGGGATGTACAATTTAAGGGTTTAGATTTTTTTTATTAGGGTCCATTCTCTACACCTTATTTTTACTTATGTATCTTATTATAAAATTTTAATGAGATATTATTTTTATTTTACTATTATTAATGTCAAAATTATTATTTTTCTTATTAATATTACTTGTATTCTTATCATTGCCACTGTTTTTATAATTATTATTATTATCATTACCTTTATATATATATTCTTATTATTATCATTAAATTTTGCTTTTACATGATTTTAACTTGCCCATTAGTTTCATTGTATGTTTTAGATAATATTTCATATATGATAGTCCTAGATTTCGGTGCGTATAATGTAAGTTAATTAATTATATTATGTGTGTTGTAACTTGATTAAGTAGACAAATCTACAATAAATTTTAACATGTAAATGGTCTCCTAAGAAATTTTAGAATGTATCGTTTACCACATGTTTTTTAAAATTTGTTTATCATATGTATGTACAAACTTATGGTGTAAAGTTTTATTTGATATTGTTTTATATCTTATATGAAATATAATTAATTGATTAGATAAGTCTTATTCATATATAAAATTTGCTGAAGGCATAAAATATTTTGATAACTTATCTAAATTGAAATATATTAATGTTTATAGACAATTTTGGATGTGATATTTTAACAATATATATTTTTATTTGTTTATAGATTTAATCTTATACATTTTTATTAATAATTCATTATTATGCTTATGAATAAGATCAATTTTTTTTATTTATGTTTTACTTTTAATTATAACTAACATTATTTTTCTTCACCTTATTGCAAACAAACTAGAACTTGTTAATATATGTTGATCCTTGTTCTCTATGATATGTATGTATGTATGTATGTATGTATGTATGTATGTATGTATGTAATTAGTAGTAGTTGTTGTTTTTACGTAATTTTGACATGTCCATTGAGTGCATATTATGTAAGTGAGCTAATTTCACTATTTATGCTCTAACTTAATTAATTAAACAAACATATAAAAAAATTGACATACAAATGGTCTCATAAGAAAATTTAGAATGTATAGTTTACTACATATTTTTTAGACTTATAAATCATATCAATTTGCCTCATTCATTATTTACATATATTTATAACTCACATAATTTTTAATAATTATGTATTTATAATAAGGATTAATTATGATCTTGTCAAAAAAATTATTTCTCATTAAAATCATTAATGATTATGATTTGTTTTATTTTTAATAATTATAATTAGAATTAATATGAATATTAGTGTTATTAAATAATTATTTATGATCACAATTATTGTTTTATATTGCTTATTGAATCATAATTACAACTAATAATATTTTTATTAATTATGAATAATAAGTATCATTAATATTATTCTTATTAAATATTTTTTATGAATATAATTAATTTTCTTTATAATTATTTTTATTATTATTAATTATATAATCTATTTATTAACTAATAAAATAAATATTAATTGTATTGCTGACTTATTTATAATCATAAATAATAATATTTTTTTATTACTTATTAATTTATAGTTTTAATTGTTTGGATTTTGATAAATTTCTTATATATAGTTATAATGAATATTTATTTATTTTTATTAAATATATATGATCATGATTAGTATCAATTTTTTATTTATGAATTTATCATTATAATTCATGTTATTTTTATTAATTAATTATTTTTAACTATATTTAATATTTGTAGTAGGATAAGAAAAGATGAGAGAAAGCTACTTATGATAATTTTAAACATGGGATATTTTAATAATATTATTTCTATAAAACTTTTTTTACACGCTTATAAATTTATTTTTATTAATTAATCATTTATTAATATACTTAAGAATAATATTAGTCTTCTCTATCAAAATGAATATTATTTATAATGATATATATTAATAATTATGATCAATATTATTTCTCATTAAAATTAAAATTATTTATATTGATTAATTATTCAAAATTATTGTTATGATAAATAATAATTTTAATAATTAGAAAATTGTAGTTGTAATGAATACCTTTCTTATTAATTCACATTATGTAATTATATTTGATATTATTTGAATGGATTGGATTTTTAAAATTATGATTTATATTAATTAATCATTAAAATCAATAGTTATTATTAATTATAATTATAATTATAACTCATATTGTTATTTTTTATTATTTAATTAGAATTAAGGCTAATATCATTTTCATAAATGTATTATATATATTTTAATTAATAATATTATCTAACATTATACTTCTTAATTATTTCTAAATAATTTTTATTAACATTTTTATTTATAATTATTTATTCTTAAATTGAATTTTATTTGTAATGATTAATTATTTATGATCCATTATATTTTGTTTAATTATTATTTTTTTGTTAAAAAACTATTATTGTTTTTTGAATTTTCCATATAACATCATAATTGTGTTTTTCTAATTGATTAATTATTTGTAAAAATTATTAATTTTTTTAAAAATGATTATGTTATATTACAATGAATAGTTATTTTATTTAATTAAATACTTGTATTTATAAATAACATAATTTTTTTATGGATTATTTAATTGCAATTAAGTGTAATATTTTTTATGAATTATAGTTAATAGTGTAAATTATTATTATTATTATTATTATTATTATTATTATTATTATTATTATTATTTCTTTATAACTACAATCAATATTTTTTGTGTGATAATGTTTAATATTATTCATATAGAACATTTATCATTAAAATTAATAATACTTGTATTACTTAATTAATTGTAATTAATAATAAGTCTATAAGGAAAATATATATTTTTCTTTTTAATTGGTTTGTCATTACACACCAATTAATTTTTTTCCATATTAATTAATTAGTTATACCAATGATTAATATTATAATTATTTGTAATAATGGTTAATATTTTTTAATTACTAAGTTTTCATTACAATTAATAGTTATTTATGCTAATTTATTATTTATAACTCTAAATAAAATAATTTATTCATTATTTAATTACAATTATGTTTAATAATATTTTTTAAATTATAATTCATTATTTAAATCAATATTATTTTTATTAATTATTTCTTTACAATTGTAATTAATATTTTTTGTTTGATTATGATTAATATTATTCATATAAACTAGTTATTTATCATTAAAATTAGCTTTACTTATATTGATTAATTGATTAATTTTAGTTAATAATAATTTAATTAACTATTACTTTATAGGTAAAACATATGTTATTCTTGTTAATCGGTATATTAAAATTCCAATTATTTGTAGCACCCCAATTTTTACTGTTGAAAATTTTCATTTTGCAGTGGAAGTAACTAAGTAAAATAGTAGGAGTTACCACCTTGATCGACATAATTCTGGTTTATGTAGCCATCCTTACATCAATCGATCACAAGGCTAAAACATTTAAGATAATATAAGGAAATTAGAAAACAAAAGTACAATTATAGTACAATACTGAATTTGGATTTTAACTCCGAGTTTTACAATACCAAACTAAAAAAGGAGGATACCATGGATTAATGGTCCAAAAAGGGTACCTAGTTAAATACATAATCTGGATAATATATACTTTTCACCTGACCCCGACATAGATGAAGTCACTCATCCCTACATAAGGTGTCATAGGCCGCAAAGTCATCTGCCTAATCCTTTGAGACATGCACATAAGATCTAGGGTCTTTTGCTCATGGGAATGAGCAGCACCCATAAAATGGGTGGTCAGTACACTACATACTAAGTAAGGGAACAATACTATCAAAAATAGGAATACAAGTAGCACATGCTTTCACATTAAATGATAAAAGGATACAACTAAGTAAATGCTCATCTCATAAGGCATAATACGATCCAGATCCTTTTATTAAGTGTTGTCCATTTTCATTCTTTCATATACAATGAGTGTAGGAACCCCACTATTCTTGAATTGGTGGAACAGTCTGAAACTTCTTAGGGACAACACACCTGAGCTACTATTCTTTCTGGTTGAATGGAGGTGATAACATCTTCTCGGGGTAGAACGCTTTCGAGCTACTATTTTACTTGATGGAATGGGAATAAATCATCTCCTCAGGGCATAACACTCCCGAGCCACTATTCTACCTAGTGGAATGGGAATAAATCACCATTGTCTTGACTCACACGTTCTTCCACGTTAAATCATTAATATCTTTTCCATATGTTGTTAGGATATGTTTTATTTCACGATGAGTAGGCACCCTACTATTCTCAACCAGTAGAACAGTTTGAAACTTCTTAGGAACAACACACCCCAGCCATTATTCTTTCCGGTGGAATGGAGAGTAAAAACATCATCTCGAGGCCAAATGCTTCTGAGCTACTAGTCTACTCGGTGTAATGAGAATACATATATATATATAGATTCGGGGAAAATATCACCATGACCATAATCACGTGCTCTTTCACTTTAAGTAATTAATATCTTATTTAATGGTTGATTATTAGTCATAGAACACAATCAAACAGATATGTATATAATACAAGTCCAAAACCTCAGGTCCTATCAAACCCTAATTACACCTCCTTTAGTATTCATTCTCCTATGTTGATTGTTCCACTCATTATATTACGACATCTCCCAAATTCCATCATTATTATAAACCCCAAAAATCACCACCTAATTTCCATGAGTTTGATTTAGTAATCTCATCCCGATGTATATATATCACACACTGAAGTATCCAAATCTACATCCCATAAATTGTCATCACACTTCATATGAAATATTCATCATTTCTAATTTTCAATAGTTATTCTCTAATCCATGAAGATGGGATAATAATAATAAAATCTCAAGATGACTTGCCCTAAATTTACTATTAAATATGTATGAACCCCAAATAACGATAATATCTCTATGAATTACGCAAGTTATTATTTTTATTATCATAATTTAAGTCTCCCAACACATAAATTACCAAAACTTCCTTAATCTCCCATAATGACCAAGTTACCCTTTAAGCACAATCAGCACCTTTATTTTATAAAATCTTATACCTTCCATTCAAATTATTTTTCCAAGTCCCCATTAATTATCATACCTCATGAGAAACCTTAAGCCCATGTACCACAATTCATTCAACCCATATTTTATATCATAAGACACAATTGCACAGTTATGACATTCTCATCATTCAACTCATATTTCATACTACAGGTATAATTTCACAATTTTGACATTATCATCCTTCAACCCAAAATTCATACCTTAAGTTATAATTTTCACAAATATGGCATTCTTATCATTTAATCCAAATTGCATGCCATGAATATATTTCCACAAAGGTGGTATTATCATCATTCAACAATAGATGTATTTCCACAAGTATGATATTAACAATACTCAATCCATATTTCATGGTATAAAGATACATTCTCAAAAATATGATATTATTATCACAATCATAACATAATGGTATCTCTTACAACTCTTATTTTATTTCAACATAACATTCATAACATCCACTACAAAATATATGACTTGTGCCAACAGTAATTTAGTCACATATTTGTTTTTTTATTGGAAAAAGTTACTAATACCAATAGATATATTTTTGTTGGCAATAAATAAAGTTTTTCCTACAATTTTTTTTTATCTATAGGTAATAGTATGTTATGCCAACAGATCTTTTCCCTACCTTTATATTTGTGGCTATTAGTAGTATTATACCAACAAAACTAATACCCACTCATAGATATGTTGGTATTAGTATATAAGGAAGATAAATGTTTCAACTATTGATATATCCCTTGGTACAACACATTCATTCCTCTTATACTTAAAATACTTCTCTTATTATCATAATTGCCAATTTTATATGAAATACTAATAATATAATATATAACCAGATTTATAATTAACATTATAGTCATTTTTATTAATTAATATTATAATTCACTATGATAATTAAAATAATAAAAAATTATTCTTAAAATAATAAAAATTATAATCAAAGTAATAATCAATCAAGTCGCGCTTCGAATGACCTATAAGATGGGGTGTCACTGGTTGATCGGCGAAATGGGGGTCTAGGAGGCATTGCATTCCTTGTTTATAGATATCCTTTTGAGCCTAATATTATTATAGTTATTTATATAATTATTGTAAAATTTCTTATTTTTCAAATTCAATTTCCTTAAACATAATAATTAAATATCTATTATTATTTTAAGCATTATTTTAATAAATATCATAATAAAAATAATAATTAGTTAATTTGCGTTCGGAATAACCTAGGACAAGAGTCTTGCGGACTGGTTTGCTAGTTAGGGGTCTGGGGGCATCGTACGTGTAGGGTAATACCCTTCTTATTAAAAACCTAATTTTTATAAATATTTGTATTAATTTATGAGTTTTAATATTTAATTTTATTTTAATTAGGTTATTTAATTTAAATTGTATTTCTATTTTAATAAGTGTTCCGCTTTATTTTAAATAAAAGCTTTTATCAGATAAGTATTTTATTTATTTTTAAAAAAACTATATATAAATTTAATCTATTTAAAATTGCATTTTTGATATAAATTCTTTTAAGTATTTAAAAAATAAAAAAAAAAGGAAAAATGTCGGTCAATACAGACTAACATAGCTCCCTTCGCCCCTTATTTCCTTTCCACTTCGAGCAGACTCTCGACCCCTCTGTGTATTTGGTTCCTGTGTTGCGCAACCTGCAGGTAAGGATCGAGTCCCCGTCAATCGTCGCACACAGCCTTGTCGCCGCTCAACTGTGCCGCCACAGCTCCCGATCGTTGTCATATATGGTTGGACGGTAGCATCAGCAGCACAAGAAGGCAACAGTAGTGTGCCACCGGCCGGACACCTCCAGTGTTAGTCTGCCACTGACGACTGCTCCTCTCCCACCGACGAAGCTCCACCTCCCTTTACCTGCATTGATTTAGTTGATTTCGTTTGGTATAATTTCCCGAAACTAACTTTTGATTTTGATTAATTATGAAAGAATGGGCTTTAATTAAATGAAATTAGTTATTTAATTAAGTATATATGTATTGCATGATTGAATTGGATATGCTACTTAAGTATCTATTCTTCTAGAACATACCTTCATTTCTGAAATTTGCTTATTATTTCTTTAATTGATCTTGTTGTACATTGATTTAGATGCAGAATCTTTAGATTAGGGCTAGAAAAAAAAGTGGATGTTACGGCTTAATATGTTGCGATTGCTAGTGAGAGTCGACTTTTTTCATGAGTCAATCTATCATATTTTCTTTTGATAGATATGGTTAGTTGAAGTTATCGAACCTTGACTCCTAATGGGATGTGTTGAAATACCTAAATGGTTAGAAGGGTTGTTGTTGGCGCCTGAGTTTTAACCAATTGATACCAAGTTTGCTGACCTAATTTCTTATATTTCAAAAATTGAGAAAGAACCTAGTGCTTATGGTATACGCAAAGTTATTCCACCATTGTTGAAGCCGTCCAGGAAGTACGTGCTTTATAACCTAAATAAGTCCCTCTTGAAGCGTCCTAAGCTGGGTTTGGAAATTAGTTCGCAACCTATGTTTGGTAACGAGGCTAATAATAGGGATTGTAATAATGGGAATGTTAGAGCTGTGTTTACCAGTAGGCAACAAGAATTGGGTCAGAGTACAAAGAAAGCGAAGGGGGAAGGTAATTTATAGCAACCAACTGCTTAGAAGCAAGTATGGTAGAGTGGGGAGATCTATACACTAGAATAGTTTGAATCAAAGTCCATAATGTTTAGTAGGAGTGTGCTTAGTATAGTAAAGGAAGTCTCGCCAATAGTTACAAAGGCATTATTTTAGAAGGCAACGTCTGGAAAACCTATATATGTTGAGTATGCAAATGATTTGCCAGGATCAACATTTGGTGAAGCACACGGGTTGTTTAACTATCTCCATGGATATAAAAGTAGGAGGAGAAGGATTTTTTCAACAGATAATGCTAGACAATCTTATTGTCAGCAACAAATTTCAAGTGATATGAATGATGCTTGTTGTGAAGAGACATATAAATCTTCCCAACATCCTCAGAATTCATCTTCTGTTACTGATTTAGATTTTGCTAATTTATCAAAATCCATAATGGATTGGACTTTTCAATCCTCTAAGTGTAGTGCCTCATATTCTGACCAAGACATAGAAGGTACAAGAAGGTGGAAGATTTCTAATAGCCCATGGAATCTCCAAGTAATTACATGCTCGGCTAGCTCTCTTACTCGTTTCATGTTGGATGATATTCCTGGTGTTACATCCCCCATGATTTATATTGGCATGTTGTTTAGCTGGTTTGCATGGCATGTTGAAGACCACAAGCTTCATAGCTTAAATTTTCTTCATATGGGCTCCCCAAAGACTTGGTATGCAGTCCCTGCCGACCATGCTAATGCTTTTGAGGAAGTTGTGCGTAGACATGCTTATGGTGGAGATGTGGACCGTCTAGGTATGTTATCTTTTTAGATTTGTTTTAACATTTTTATTTACTTTCAGATATGTTGTTTATGTAACAACTATTGCTAGTTAACATGATAATGCTGATTGGCTATGATATGCGCTATAAGGATTGAAACATTAATTCATGTTCTTGTTGTGAGCTCTACTAGCCATGTCCTTTTATAACATTACATGTTTTAGCATGGTAAGCTTCCTTTTAGATTTGGCATCAGGGCATAATGTGGCAATGCACATTATTTTTTCTTTAATTGGGATTTCAATATACAGTGTTAAATATTTAGGGTAAGTATCATTTTTGTCTTATGCACTTTTTATTAAACCAACTTAATTGTTCATTTTAGCTGTTGTGTAATCTTAGTTTTGCAAAAGTTGAAAATTTCATTATCTTTACTACAGCTTACTGTCAGGAGTTTTCAAACATATAAATAATATGAAAATACATATCTAAACTTGTCAATATAGCTCAATTTATTTCATCACATTATTTACTCAATAGGGTTGCATAATAATTCTCTATCTCATTTCCCGGGAAAATTTCTTCTTTTTCTAGCCATAGTGGTGAATGTGAACCTTTTCCATGCCACAAGTCTCATGCACCATGATTTCTGGAATTTGTGATTATTGACCCGATTATGTCCGGGTATGTTAGATTCATTCGATTAAGCTATTTGGGATAATTTGATTATGCATTATACTTTAAAATATACTTAGTTTCATATTTGAATTGTCAATTTTAGAACATTGTGCAAAATTATTTGGAATTTTATTTTTAGATCAAATTCTTATGGATTTAAATTGAATTGTGTCATTGAGTTATTTTATTAAATTGATTATACATTTTTTTTAATAGAATATGTTTAATTTCATTTCTGAACCATCAATTTAAATATTTTGGTAAGATTTGATCGAATTTATAGTACAGGCTCAAAAACCCTAATTATTTTAAATTGGATATTTTCTTTATTTTTTTTATAATCAATTGAGTATATAATATGTTATAAAATAGGTCTTATTACATTTCTAAACATTCAATTTAAATAAATTAATAAAATTTGACCGAATTGTACTTTTTGTCCTAAAACCCTAACTTTCAAATAAAATTTTGTAAATTATCATTTGTATAGTTATCTATTCTAAAATTGATTTTATAGAATTATTTAAAATGACCTTAATTATATTTTAACACGTTTAATTTGGAATAATTTGTTTGAATTATTTGGATTTGTATTTTAGGCTTTAAAACCCTAAGTTTTGGGAACAATTTCTGAAATCAATTAAATTGAGTTAAAATCAGCTAGCTTTGATTTAAAAATCAATGAAATTAATTTTTTAAATTATCATTAAGATTATTTCTATTACATTGTTTGATTTGATATTTTGGGGTTGTAAGCCCTAATTGGGTAAGTGATTTTTATTAAAATTTACTTACTTTCTATTCTTTTATGTTTCGAATAGTTTTTCTAATTCAGTCTTTACGTTTTCTATCACTGATCTTGGAAGATGCTCTAATGGATCCGAAAAGCCCAATGTGTATACTAATTTATAGTATTTTGGTTTCTCTTTGGTGATTTTGCTTAAGGTTTTGATTTGGTGATAGGTTACTTGTATGATTTGTGGGCTTATGGCTCTTTTCTAGGGCTTTTATGGAGTATTAGGTCTTAACAACCCATAGGGCGAGTTCCTACTTTAATTTTTTTTATTTTCTTATCATATTTGGTTGGTGTTTATGTCTCTCGGAGTTTTTATATAAACGAATATTCTTTTACGATTGAATTTTATATGTACATAATGATACTCTTTTATATTTGTTTTTAATATATAGTGGTTGTACACTTTTCTAATTGGAGTTTGAGTATTATCCGAATTTGGTGATTGAAGTTCTTTACTAAAAGTTAATTGGGTTTTTAAGACACAGTTCTAGAGAAAACTAAAAAAATTATAAAACTATTACCTATATTAGTTGTCTAGTCAACGCTCTTTCTTCGATTAATGTCCTTATCCAATCGGCGTCCTTACTCTTGTTAACCTACCTTAGCCGACTTATTGAAAAGTTATAAGTTTATGTCTCGTCATAGGCTCTCATAATATTTATTGGATGAGGAATCCTAGTAAACTATTACAAATAGTTAAATATTAAATAAATTATGCAATCTAAACTTAGAAGATAGTTTCTGTGCCAATCTTATGCAAAAGCCCAAACAAATTTTTTTTTTGGATATGTATATACTCAATTATTTTTGAGTTTCCTATGCTTAAGATTATTTTTTTTCATTTATTTATCTAATTGATTCTGTTTCTCTCTTCATTTTTTTATCCCCTTTAGCTATAACATTGAAATTTATCCATGCTAATTAGGATTTTTCATGGGGGTTATCTTGCCACATCAAATTTTATCTTAGGTAATTCGTATATTATATACTCATAATGCAAATTACACATACTTTTTTATATCATAAGATAAAATATTTATGTTTTTATATAAGAATAAGTTTTCGTGTGAAGTTATAATTGAAATTTTATTACATGGAAAATAATGAATAAAATGAAAACAAAAAAGCAATTGTAGTAGAAATAATTATAGTGAGTGAGTTACGTTGTGTTCACTATAAATAATTAACGTTTTAATGACCAAACTTTTGTGTGTTTAATGGCCAATTTTTTATCGTTAATATCAATAAAAATTTGAAAAAAAATATTAGTTCCCTAAAGAGTACAAACTCTCATTGTCTGGCTTTTTGATATGAATTTAAATTAGTATGATTAAGTTAATTGTATATATATTTTTAGGGAAATCATGTTGATGATTATTATCAAATGGAGGATGACAAGAATGAAAAGGATGACACTGAAAAGGAGAATGAAGAAGATGATGTTTGATGCGTTTATAAAAACGCTTTTATGAGTTGGCTTATGAAGACGGTTAATGCTTTTATTTGTTAGCTTACGAATATGATCGATGTTTTTGTATATGAAATTATGAAGATGCTCATTGCTTTTGTATATATGTTAGCTAACGAAGATGCTCAGTGCTTTTGCTTGTAAGCTTATGAAGATGCTCGATGATTTTGTATAATAGCCAATGATTTTGTATATAAGTATATGAAGATGTTTTTATATAATAGCTTATGCTACAAGTCGTTTATATAGTATTGTACTTAAAGGACTGTTATGGCTATGGGAGCTAAACAACTAATTAGTTTGTACTACACAATGATAATTATATATTTTGTAGTTAATTATATATATATAAACATAAATTGTTACTACAGGTGGATATTGGATATTGTGGTAACACGTAATATCAATAAATTTGGTACATTTCGGTATAGGTTTTACCTATATATATATACAGGGTTATAATATGTATAACCAACAATATATATGTTGGCAATAGGTTTTAGTAATAGATATAATATTGTGTTTAATACTTTTACTTGCAGATATGATTGTGTGGTTAATTCTTTTTATCACAGATATAATTTTGTGCCTAATACCTCTAGTCACAGATATTATTTTGTGGATAATAGTTTTAGTTACAGATATTGTTTTGTGGGTAATACTTTTAGTTACAGATATTATTTTGTGGTTAATACTTTTACTTACAGATATAAGTGTGGGCATAAGTTTTACTAATAGATAAATATCTGTGGGCATTATCAATTATTCCCAACAAATGATACATATCTGTAGGTAAAACTTTTAAGCATAGAGTTTTTACCCACAGTTTTGTCATAAAATTTTTTTTCTGTTGGTAAAAGCTTTTGCCAACAGAAAAATAGCTTTTGCCAACAGATATGACCCTGTTGGCACCAATCATTTATTTTGTAGTGATCACAAATAATAAATATCAACATATGTTACATAATATAGCAACAATATCATGACAAATACATTTAGTCATACAAGCAATTATCATCAAAAGTCCTAAGCATCAAATAGTATTCTTACCAACTAGGAAATTGGGTTGTATGCACACAAAATCCCAAACTTCCTCCTCCGAAGTGACTAGAAAACCCCTATGAAAAATAGTAAAATTATGTTTAGGTTCGAAGATTTAAATCAAAGGAAAAAATCAAGGTAAAGAGGGTAGAATTAGGTATAACTGTAGTCCAATGAGAGCGTGAGATGTGTGAATGTGTAGAGGAATTTGTGGTGGAGCTATGGTAGAAGTTTGGTGGTGTTTGGTTGAGGTTTGGGGGTGAAAATAGGGATGCACAACCAAAGGAATGGGGTTGCACGGTTGTGTAGTAGGCGATGCAGCTTTTGGTCGAGAGAAAACAAAATGTACGCCCAAGTGGTACAAATTTGCACGACCGTGCAGAATCAGGTTGAGAGGAATATTTTTACACGATCGGATGGTGTAGGGATTGCACGGCTGTGCAACAACAGTTTTAAGCGTTACACAATCATGCAACAAGCTGTGCACCGGCCATGCACACTACGATGCTACAACACACAAGAAGGAGAATGAGGGAAAAGAGGCGGCGATCTGTGGCGATGGCGGGCGACGGTGAGGGGAAAGGTTGAGGCGACCTTGGTGGTAGGTCCACTAGCCAAAAAGAGACGAGTGGTGGCTGAGGTGGTGCATGGTGGAGGAAGATGGTGGTGCGAAAGCTAAAACAGGGAAAGGAAGAGGAAGAAGAAGGAATATCAGTAGAGTGAGGAAAAACTAAAGATAAGTAGGGAGAGTGTTAGGGATTATATATATATATATATATATATATATATATATATATATATATATATGCATGTGTGCTTGTTTGGTGACTCGAGGAAGGAAGAAAAGAATAGGGGTGGCATGCAATAAGGAGAATGATGATGGTGCAGCTGCAAGTTGGTGATAGAGGTGATGGTTGCAAAAGATGACTAGGGTAGGGTAATAGTTGCAGGGTGAGGGTGGTGATGGTTTATGGAAGTGTTACATAAAGGTGGAAAAGATAAGAGGATGCAGAGTGATGGGGTGGTGCGCAAGGTGCGGGTCTACAAGGATAGGAGAAGGGAAAGAAGAAGGAGAAATATGATGGGTGATGGATGAAGGTGTAGAAAGGTGATGGGTGGTGGTGCAAGTGGGGGGTGCAAATGGGTGGTACAAGTGGAGGTACAAGAGTTGCAGGAAAAGGTTGGCGGGAGAAGGAGAATAAGGAAAGAAAAGAAAAGGAAAAAGGAAATGAAAAGGAAAAGAGAACAGGTTGAGGGGATTAGTTTATGGTAATTTTGGATTAGTTAAGGGTAATTAGGATTGGCAACATCTTAGCCGGTTTGATTTCAGTTTACGAATTACGGTTTATCAAAGTTAAGATTTTTTGGAATCAATTAATGTTTAGAGATTAAGGATGGATTAAAGCTAATATAGGATGTATTGGGATTAGAATCAAATTAGGGTGCTAATGGGGCGAAATTAGCTTAAGTAAATTTCCAAGGTATTACATTGTTATTTTTTCATATTAATATATTAATTATAATTAATATTAGTGCTATTTTAATAACTATTAATTAGCATGACTCTTAATATTATTGTCATTATTATTTATTTATGACTATAATTAATATTATTTATCTTGCTTATTTAATTATCATCAATACATAATATTTTTATTAATGATAATTAATAATTATATTAGGGTAGGAGAAGATGAGATGTGAGTTGAGGATAATCAATGAGGGTGTAATAATAAGAGTGTGGAATATTTTAGAATTTTTAATGAAAATTTGTAGGTCTTCAGTATGATGTAATAGATATGATAATGTTAAGAAAAATATGATACAAAACAAAAAATATGAAATTTATATGGAGTGATAATATAGATAATAATGTAGTTACTACAGATATTAATTAGTTCAAAGTGTGAAAAACATTTCAAAGTTTTTTTAGGTAAAAAATTAATTTTAATGCCAAAAAAGGCATTTCACTATATTAATTGTTATCCTCAAAACTATCAAATGTTGGAATCATGCTTTATTGGCTCTTATTTTTTTCCTGTACTTGCTAGTATATGTTTAGGTGAATGTTTTTGAGCTTAAAACCTTATTTTCAATAGGCACATTTCAAAATTCATACCAATTTTTTTTATTAAATTTACTTCTTAAACATGTAAAATAGTTGAAAGTAAAAACTGATAACCACCAACTATTGCTCCTCCAAATATAGACATAAACTTATATTTTGGTATTGTTGCATGAGGTTAGAGGATGACTAAAACAAGTACATATGATGGTTAATATTAGGAAGTATAGTTAGGTTTTTATTATTATGCTAATTCTTTCATGGCTTTATAAGGAATTTTAATATTTTTGTGTGAAAAATGTTGATTGTATGAATTTAACATAAGAAGGAGATTCGGTGCTCCTCTTCAACTTTCATCTTAAGCTTTTTGCAGGTAAGCTTCATTCTAGGTGGTTGGGATCATTCTATGTTTGGAAGGTCTATCCATTCGGAGCTATTGATATTTGGAGCAAGATCATAAGAGCCTTTAAAGTTAATGGGAAGAGGTTATTACATTAAGCAGTGGGTTCCTCGATCGAGAATATGGGTACTCTTACCTTTCCCGATCCAATATAATCTTGAGTGTAAAAGGGGTCAAGCTCATGACAATTAAACGAGTATTTTATTATTTTCTCTCTTCTTTCTTTCCTTTTTTTAGATCTTTATTTTGAGCGTTTGATTCTATGTTGTTTTATTTTTATTTGTAGACATATGAAACTAGGATTATGTATTGATCTATAGGAGAATCTAAAAATCAAAGAGACGGTAATGTGTTTATAATTATAAAAAATTAGAAGATTGGCGCTTCTCTAGGTTCAACATGACTAAGGTGTGTCACTGGACACAACCATGTTGCAAAAATCAAAGCTAAATGGACCTCTGTATGTGTAATATGACTTGGTAGTGTTATACTGCATGACCATGTCAAAAAAAAATCCTCCCTAGATGTGACATGGTTATGCTGTGCTTCTCTACTTGATTGTGTCAGCCTACAGGTTTTGAAAACAAAATTAACTAAGCACACCACTTTCATTAACCATTCTCCTCACCTATTCTATCTTAGTCGCTCCTACCTTTTTCCTTCGTAACCCGAACACAACCACACGACCTCCGGCCACCACTACCCCTTCATCATCGCTATCCCGCCATCCCCTCTCCTCTTCGACAACCCATCCCAATTCACAAATATATTCCTTTCTCCACTTGAATTTATAGTAACAAACAATCTCCATCACCACCATAGTGAGCAGCATGTCTTCTCCATTCCCTTCTTTTACTTTTTTCGCACATTGGGGATTATGTATAAACCAAATATGGGGGAATGTGTTATGTGTTTTATATTCTTTTTCTATTTCTTTATGTGATTTTCTTTTTCCTTATTTATATAATCTTTAATTTTTTATTTATCTTAATTTTTTTATTTTCTCATTTTTCTTCCAAAAAAACCCCACATACATAGTGAGTTTACTTGCCTCATGATTGAACCTAGAATTTCTTTATAGGAATGAAATTATTCCTAAACTACTCCTTGTTTACTTGAGAAATATTCAAGAAAAAATATATAAAGTCTATCACATTGAGTACAAGGAACCACACCCTTAGAAGTATGATTATCATGCTAGTAGGTGTTTATGACTATTCCCCTTTAACAAAATAGTACTCATTTGAGACCTTGAGTAGAAAAAGGATGGACCAAGTATGATTTAATATGTGTCATTCATATGGGAAAGTTATGAGCCAACATGACCATATATATTTTTAGTGTGATTATCCAGTCTCTGACCCCAACACGTCCTAGCTGTGTTGGGTGTTAGATTTTGTTTTCTCAATGTCATTTTAAATGATCGGACAATTATATTCAATGGAGAATATTTAAAGACCTATTTGAGAATGACTCAAAGGATACATCCTGCCTTCCACCTCTTAGCTCTATAATTTCTCTTTGATTTTATCTCTCTTTTATGCAAAAACCCATTAGATTAAATCCTTTGCTTTCAATTTGTAACATCAATTATGGATAATTGAACCATTGCATTGAACTTTATCTCTATAGTATTATCTATTATATTCTTCTCCTTCTCCTATACTATTATATGTTTGATTTAATTATTAAGCTTTATAATTTCAATTATGCATAAGTAATTAATTGTTCTAGGATCTAATAAGGTTTGAGTTTATTTTTGATTTGAGGAATTGATTGAATTGTGTTATTCACTTGTTTGAATTTAATTAATTCAGGTTAGAACAAATGATCACTATTTTAATCTAATTAGGTTGCTAATTAGAATTAAAAGATTATAATTAGCACCAAAACTTAGCAACTAAATGGGAATTAATGACTCATAAAAGTAGATTGGTGATTCTTGGGAATTGATTGAATTAGCTTGTTCTTAATGAGTTTAGTTAGTTCTATAGCCATGAAAATAGGTTGTTACATTTAATTGAGCATGGCTTTTAGTTGTTGAAATAGATTAATGGTTAATTTTACCTAATTGTTCCTAACATATTGAATAAATCTGACACAAGATAGATTGATTTATTAAATTATATTGGAATTATTACCGAAATTCAATCTTGGGCTTGTTTCTTATCGATTAAATTCATAATTAGTAGTTTCCATCACTTTTTAATTTTATTTACCTATAGGATTTTGACCCATCCATTTCTAATTAATCTATTTAGATATCCAAAAGTAATAAAAAAATAGTAGTGAACATCAAAGTTTTTAAGGATACGACCTTGTTTTGGTACTATGACATTCATATGCTTGTGGATTTAAGTGCACAATTGATTAAATAATTCACCATTTTATCAAAGGGTTTAGAAAAAAGTGATTGATTGGTTTGTAGAATGATTGACTAGTCTGACCTAATTGATTAGTTGATTTGTCGGGCCGAGTACTTATCAAAGCTTTATTTTCTGATAATTTCCTTGCATCAAAATGGAACTTTAATAATCTAACCACAGATATTATTGAGTAATTCTTAAATCTTTTTATCATTTATTCAGCTTTAGTTGGTGCCTCAAACATATTTAAGGGCTCGATTTTGATAGTTGAGGGAGAGGAAGACCTTACTCTTGTCCTCTTCTTCCTCTCTCCTCTATACACCTCAGGTAGTATGCTTCAATTTCCAAACTATCCCTTCACGGCCGAGATATTCCCTTTCCACATTGATCATCCATTTTCCTTCTTGTGTTTGATATTTTATGGATAATTTTGACCTAAATTCTCCAAAAAATGTACCATTTGAGTTCTAGAATAGGAGTAAACCTAGTTTTGATAAATCTGCTCGTTCAAATCAAATGGTAAATGTTAAACTATAGTTTTTGATCTGTTACATAACCTCACTCATTCTTTAACTGACTTTTTAGCTATAAATAACCCCAATCACCCATTCTTCTCACCTTTATTTCAGCCTCTAGAACATCTCAATCTTGAAGAGCTTGTGTTAATTTCCTCTCCACTTCGAGATTACTTTAGAATTCCTTTCACTCTTCTTATCTTTTCCTTATTTCCCTCTTGTTTTTATCTTATTCAAGAAAAAAATATATTTAGGAGGAAGTTGAGCTATTTTCAGATGAATCATTCTCTAATTTTCTTTTGGGAGTGGTATGCCCATTTTCTTTTCTAATTTGAAAGTATTGATTTGTGAAAGTTATTCAATGATTTTATATTTATATTTTTTTTTATTTTAAAGATGTGAAAATTGAAATCTTCCACCTTGAGTTTTTCCTCTTTAGTAGGAAACTTTGTTAAGCATCAAGTAAGTTATTCTTACCTTTGAAATGTGGCCTAAATAAGCATGTGATGTGATGTACTCTTCAATATGTTAATTTTGATTGCGTACATGCTATTTGGGCTTTCTAATTGACGTGTGTTGAATTAATTAAGAAGAGAAAATAGGGTTGATTTGCTTAAAAGTGGAGCATGGTTCAATTTATGAGCTTTTTAAATATTTATAACATGTTATGGTTTGGATGTGGTAAAATTTTAGAGTGTGAATCATGTGTAAAATGTTTGATATGTGTTGTGTAGGAGCAAACCAATCAAATGATCCAAAGGATAGTCAACTGGTTGGCCTAAACCAATCGACTAGTTGGTTTGTGGTGACTTTAGTTGCTCTTTACCTAAACTCATTAATCGATTTGTCAAAACCAATTGACTCTTCTTAGAACGGTTAATTAGTCTAACAAAATCGATCAACTAGTTTGAGGAAACTTTAAAGTTTTGCTTGAGTGAAAATGGTCGATCGGTTCAGGTAGTGTATTGTTTTGTTCTTTGCACTTGCTTTGCTTTGATATTTTGCACAGTGCTATAATAAGAACCTTTAATGATGAAAATACCCATCTTGGCATGAACTAACTAAAATATTGGATGGATTACAGGGATCAACATTCATGATTTATATTTAGTGCTCTTAGAAGACTTTTATGAGTAAATTGAAATGAGTACACTATGATACTACTTTTGAATGAGATAATCTAGATTTTGGCATAAATGGATTACCTTATAAGGTTGATTTGCACTTGGCTAAGCACTAATGAAAATTCCACCGCATGGTTGGAGGGTAATAATGGTAAAGATGGAATAAATGAGTATATGGATGTGTTACTTGAATGTTGCATGGGCCTTATATGATAACATAACCTTGGAAAATAACATGCTAATCACCTAAATTGGAAGATAATTGAGTTGTGTTTGGGTTTGGGGCATCCAATCATTAACTAGATACTGGGATTAGTCTTCCTTTGGACGTCTATTGGTGTCTCTGGGCTTTTCCTTTAGGCGGCATCCTTGTGAATTACCTACTCTAGAGCCTGATGATGTGCTATGGGGTATGGTACTAAAGGGTCTGGTCACCTAGGAAAGTTACTTGGTTTCAATTATATTTTATTTTCTTTGGTTTGGATATGCTTCTATAGTATGTGAGACCATAAGGTGGTACAATATCCATCACTCTATGAAAATAAGATATAAAGGTGTGGATAAAGAAAAATGGAAATTATGTGAATGGGTTGTAGCAGCCTTGATAAATTGTTTGAACAACCTACTTTTTAAATTACATGTTGTTATTTATGATGTTCATGTTATGTTGATAGGAATGATGAGTCTTGATTTGTCTAAGTCATGTCTTGTATAAAGTCTTGATATATTATATGTGATGTGGCTGTAGAAGCCTTGATAAATTATTTTTACAAAGGATATTTTTAAAGCATATTAACTAATTGGATCACCATCTTCTAAAACCTTAAAAACAGAAATTAAGAATGTGATAGTAGTGAAGGAAAGAAAGTTAGAATGGTTAGAAATCAATCCATGCATTGAATATGAATGAGATGAAACTAAACTAAAAATTGGTAGATACACCATTGTGAGTGCTTGAGCCTAATCCTTGGATACATTGTTTCTCCAGAATATATTTTCCTTTTGTGTGTATTCTCCAATGATATGTGAAACTAGAATTTGCCATTAATTCTCTTCAAGACTACATAGAACTTTAGGATATTTGAAAATGAGGAAGGCATTCTTCTTTCTTTATTAGCTACAAAACCAAAAAGATTACCTTGAAAATTATTATCCATTTGCATAAACCCCTTTGAGCCTAAGCCTTATTCTATTAATTTAACCTTCATTAACAACTAATATCCATATGAATTTTCCTTCCCTACTCTATAACTAGCGAAGTAATAAATTTTCAAGGAAAACGTTTGTTGATAAGTTTAAATCCAAGCATGGGGTGTGCAAAATTTTGGTAAAGGAGCTGAAAAAAATATAAAAAGAAAAAGAAAAAAAGGGATTGTACCTTCTATATATATATGTATATATATAAAAAAGAAGAGAAATATATATATATATGTATGTATATATTAAAAAAAGAAGAGAAATATATATATGTATGTATGTATGTATGTATGTATATACATATATATTTTGCTTCTCTAGTTGGTAGAGTCTAGCCACAATCCCAAAATTCTATCTCACCTTAGAACCCTAGCCCTATTACAACCAAATTTAAGATCTTTTGATTCTTATATACTTCAGTTCTTTTTAATAGTAGCAAATTGAGAATAATGGAAAACATATGGGTGATCATTGTCATTTGGAGAAGTTTTAAGAGTAAACACATCACACCATACACACATAAGAGTGAGTATTTCACGTACCAAAAGTAAGAATCTCCCAATTTAAATTTTATTAATCTTAATCTAACTTTGCATGGTGAGATAATAACTATATTAACTTTCGTTCTCTACCCATTTAAGCATTTCATAGGACTGTTTGTAAGGTGAGTTAGATGTGTGATCCAAAATATTTTCATCATTGTGATTTTATAACTTATAAGTGTTTTAAGTCCCAATGCATTGTTAACCTTTGTGAATAAATAATTCCAATCTTACAATTCTTGTAATCTGTGACTTATCTCACTTACATTTCTTGATGTATTCATGTGCATGTTATGATGTTTCTTGAGGACAAGCAATGATTTAAGCATGGGGGTATTTGATAGATGGAGTTTATAGATTATTTTCATGCATAAAAATGTCATTTATCCCTCATTAATTTTATAAGATTTAATATTTTCTTTGAGTTTTTCTATTTTAAATAGATTTTGCAGGAAAAAAATTTGAAGAAATTCAAAGAAGAAATCGACGAAAAGAAGAAATAAAGAAAAGAACACATCAAGGAACATTAAATTAAGGGGAGAAAAGTTGGAAAAGAAGCAAATACACCAAAAGAAGTTGTGCTAAAATTTTAAGGGAAGAATAGTGAAACAGCCAAAAACACGACACCTTGTGTTTTCTAAATACGGGTCGTGTTAACATATCAGGCTTATATTCAAAATCTATAATTTGGTAGATAGTTGGCGAAAAACATGGAGGTCCCGTGTTCCCTAAACACGGACCATGTTTTTCTTAAAAATTGTAACCGCTCACAAGACCTTTTTTTTGATATATTATCTATCAATTCAGGATTCGAGGATCAGTTTTTCATAATTCAAAAAACAATTAAATGTGCTCTCTTTCTCTATTCCCTCTAGAAAATACATGTATTCTACAATTACAACTTCCTTTATCTTTCTTGTATTCTAGTGAACAACTAATAATCTACAATTCAAGTGATAAGTTCTCTATTCCTTTATCAATTGCAAATTCTACATTTTGATTGAATGCAAGTAAAGTTTCTGCAATTGTATTTTTATTTATCTTACTATTAGTGTGTTTATATTATTATTAGATTTTGGTTGTATTAATTACAAGTTATTGCATGTAATAGTGTGATTTACAAGTATGCAGATGTTAGAGTAAAGAAAACAGGGTAGGATAATTTGAGGATGGAATTATGTTTCAAATATAACAATGTAATTTAAAGGTTTGATTCTAGACGAGATTTAATTGAATTAATGGATGGAATTGAATGATTTCGTATCATAGATTAATAATTTAAACTAATTAGATTGATCACCTATTTAGTTTAGAACTTAATATCCACTAAGACAACATAATTAACCCGTAATTGTTAATTGATGTGTCTAGAGTAGCAAGAAGATTAATTGTTAATCTTATCAGTTAATTCGTACAATTGCATAATCCGAGCTTATGTGGTTATGGTTGTCGTTGACTGCTTTCCATTCATAATGCTGCCATTAATTGAATATATCATTCTTAACCTAGATTATTAATTGGTTAGATGATAATTTCAGAGATTATTCAATTTATTGAAATGAAGAGAAAGCAAAGAAATGAATTATTATGAGTTTATAGAGGTCTACATTAAATCATATAGAATCATTCTTCTTCTTTGAGTATTTGATAACTTGATTCCATCATCACTTCATTCCTACCCTCATTTATCAAGTAGTAAGCAAAGTTTATTATAGTTTAGATTTAGTATTAAAATTAATGAAATTATATAACCGGGATTTTAACACTAATTACTAAATTAGTGATTAAACACCATTCCTTGTGGGTTCGACTCCTTCTTACCATATACAACGTATTTGGAAATTAATATTTATTTATTAAATTTATTATGCATACGACAATGCATTAGTTGTGCATCAAAGTCAACCAAGCCATCAATAGTGAAATATTGGAACTCATGTATAGATTGTGAAGAAGAGTTACAAGAAAGTGGAAGCAATCAAAGGTTATATGACCATAACCAAAGCATCATCAAAGAGAAGATAAATGTATAAAACTTTATCTTCCTGATTTTGTTGGAAAACTTGATGTTGATTTATTTTTTGAGTGATTACATGAAGTAGAATATATATTTGAATTCAAGGATTATAAAGATGATAAAAAAGTGTAAAATAGCTACTCTTAAGTTGAAGAAGTTTGCTAGTATATGATATGACAACTTGAAAAGGACTAGAGAAAGATAACGTAGGTCTAAAATCAAATCTTGGGATAATCTTAAGAAAAATTTTAGAAAAAATTTGTGCCTATAGAGTATGAGAGAGATAATTACATTAGATTGACTTCTAAGTGTTAATGAATATATTGGAGAGTTTGGGAGATTAGCATTTGTATGTGACATACATGAGAAAAAGAACAAATTTCTACAAAATTTCTAGGCAAGCAATGGATGGATAGAAAATTTTTTGTGGCATGCTTAGGCTTAGATGGCGTAAAGAAGGAAAAAAAGAGATAAAACTTATCACTAAATCTCTACCTTAAGCTTTGATACTAATTTGATGCATATGCTAATTGAGTTGGCACATGCTTAATAGAAGATGGTAGCTTATAGGATAATTGGTCACCAAAAGTTAAAATGGAGAAAATAGATGATAAGTATGATAATATTTGATCTGAGTTAGCCAAAGATCAAACACTCACAGCTACAACTCAAGGTCTTAACATTTGAGATAAAAATTGTGAGATTTTTCACTCAAACAAAGTTTTCACTCAACTTTATAAAGGGGGGACATAAGGAGCTCAAAAATCTAATTCGTAATTCAAGGGAGTAGTGTGTTGCCTTGTGTTGAGGCTAACCATATTTATAGTGGTAGCTATGGTTACAAAAAGTCCATTATTGAAATGTCCAAGAAATATTTATTTTAAGAAATATAATTAAATAAGGATTTATTAGGAAATTAATTTAATTAATTATTTTATTTCCAATGGGAAGGATTTATTAAGGGCAAATAATTAAAGAATTTATAAATGTTTTTTAAAGGAAAATTTGATATTTTTGATAATTAAAAAGAAATTTAGGAAAAGTCTTTTAAAAACCCTAAAAGCCAATTAATGTCGCCGACCACCCCAAACCCTGCATAAAATACCCTCCTACCGACCTCCAAAACCCTACCATTCCCTTTAAACTCTATAAATACCCCTGGTGTGGGTGTTTTCAAAACTCTTTCTCCCCAAAACCCTAAGAGCTAACCTATGCGCCATTGTGACTTCAAACGAGCCATTCGCCGCCGTTAGCCAACTTTGCCGCCACCTCTACCTCCTAAAATCTTCCTTGCACCGCCCTCTAGCTAACTAAGCTCTCCATCTCCTTTGATTCTTCTCACACGAGCCACCGCAGTAGTGTGAAGTTCCCTGTCCATCTAACTAAAAAATTTTTACCCCGCAACTTTCAAGCCGCTGTTTGCCACCACATCCGCCACTTTTACTATCTTCTACACCACCCAAAAACTTCTACTAATTTTCCTCCACCGAACCATAAATTTTGTTTCCCTTTTATCCTTATCCTCCCCTCTTTTTCTTCACCTTTCCCATTTAGCCGCAACCTCTGCTGCCTCTATCGTGCACTACCGCTGGTGCCCCCCATCTCCGCCGACTCAAGGTGAAATCCTAGACCATCTCAACCCTTCTTTCCTATTTATTGTAATTTATTCTGCTTTTATTCCAATTTCCAATACTTATTCAATTATTATTATTATTATTATTATTATTATTATCATTATTATTATCATTATTATTATTGTAGTTATTAGATGTAATATTATTGATAAATTTTATTGGCAGGATCGAGATCATTCTTGAGTTAATTAGGTGGTTAGTTTCGAATTATAAGTATTTATTTCTATTATTATAAGTTTATTATCATTATTAATAATATTATTAATGTTATTATTATTAGTATAATTATTTTATGATTATTGTTAATTATTTAAGGAGGGCCGAGGCCTTAAAGTTTTAATTAGTATTCGTATATATGTATTTTTGTATTATTATTATTACTATTTTTTACTAATATTATTATTTTTATTATTTTAATATTATTATAAGTATAATATGTTATTAATAATATTATTACTATTATTGAATAGTACTTTTATTATTTAGAGGTAGGGTCGAAAACCCCTCCTTGTAATTTTAGGGTTTCATTATTATTATTATTATTATTATTATTCATATTAATAGTATTATTATTACTAATATTTTATTATTATTATTATTATTATTATTATTATTATTGTTGTTGTTGTTGTTGTTGTTGTTGTTGTTGTTGTTATCATTAGTAGCATTATTTTGGTGAAGGTTAGAAACCTTTATATCACCTTACGTTTTAAATTACATTAATATTATTTTTAGAATTTTTAGTAGTATTTTGTATAGTTAATTTTAGTATAGTATTATTTTAATTAAAAACCAAGTCTTAGGATAAGTTATTAAATAATAGTACTCTTAGGAGGGAACCTAATTCTAGTATTTTCCCTGTAATAGATGAGCCCAGTCAAAGCCTTCAAGTGGTATAGGAGCGTGCTCCAAGACCGGTGATATTTTTAGGTAATGGTGTATCTAAGGTCGTTGTGTGTAATGTGCTTTACATGCTTCACTTGCCATGTGACATGCAATATTGTAATACCCCAAATTGAGCGGAGTGTTATAAGAATTGATTTGGCTACTTATATCAACATGGTATACCATCCTTTTGGTGATTCTGTCCTAAGAACTCCACAGTTAAGCGTGCTGGCCGTGGAGTAATTTTAGGATGGGTGACCTCCTGGGAAGTTTCGGAAATTTTCTGAAAATTTATCGGGAAGTGCGTGAGTGAGGAAAAAGCGTGTTGAAAGGACTCGTGTTGATTTGTGGGGCCAGCCGATTAATCCGAAAGCGCTCCAAGGTAGCCCCCGCGTGGTCGTATCGACTCGGGATGTTACAAATGGTATCAGAGCGAAACCGCGACCGTGAGCTGAACTTGGATGAGCTAGTTAGCCACCTAGCGGGACGATTCTTGGGATGAACTGTATTGAGACAGTCATTGGTTGAGGTGTAACGAGGACGTTGCGTTCTTTGAGTGGGGTGAATGTAATACCCCAATTTGAGCGGAGTGTTATAAGGATTGATTCAGATACTTATATCAACATGGTATACCATCCTTTTGGTGATTCCGTCCTAAGAACTCCACAGTTAAGCGTGCTGGGCGTGGAGCAATTTTAGGATGGGTGACCTTCTGGGAAGTTCTGAAATTTCTCAAAAAGTGTGTGAGTGAGGACAAAGCGCACTGAAAGGACTCGTGTTGATCTGTGGGGCCAGCCGATTAATCCGAAAGCGCTCCAAGGTAGCCCCCGCGTGGTCGTATCGACTCGGGGTGTTACAAATGGTATCAGAGCAAAACCGCGACCGTGAGCTGAACTTGGATGAGTCAGTCAGCCACCTAGCGGGATGATTCTTGGGATGAACTGTATTGAGACAGTCATTGGTTGAGGCACAACGAGGACGTTGTGTTCTTTGAGTGGGGGTGAATGTAATACCCCAAATTGAGCGGAGTGTTATAAGAATTGATTTGGCTACTTATATCAACATGGTATACCATCCTTTTGGTGATTCCATCCTAAGAACTCTACAGTTAAGCGTGCTGGCCGTGGAGCAATTTTAGGATGGGTGACCTTCTGAGAAGTTTTAAAAATTTCTCGGAAAGTGCGTGAGTGAGGACAAAGCGCACTGAAAGGACTCGTGTTGATCTGTGAGGCCAGCCGATCAATCCGAAAGCACTTCAAGGCAGCCCCCGCGTAGTCGTGTTGACTCGGGGTGTTACAAATATAATATGTTCTAAGCGTATTCTTATATATATTATATATGGAGTATGATGTGGTGTTGAAATATGAGATTCTATGGCATTTATATGATATGTATAAGTTGTGCTTTTAAAAATGAATTGATGCAACCCATAAGACATGCATGTAGGTCGTGTGATGTGGTGTTATGGTATGCATGGTGGTATTAGGGTTTGCATGGTGTTGTTAGGGTTGCATGGTGGTATTAGGGTTTGCATGATGGTATTAGGGTTTTGCATGGAGGTGTTAGGTTTGGACGGGAGTTAGGGTTTGCATGGATTTAGGGTTGCATGGGTGTTAGGGTATGCCATGATTAACTATGGTGGTGTTGGTTAACTAACGTTGGAGTGGTTAACCTGAGTTGAAGAGTAAGCATGGTGAAAGTTAGACTTATATGTCTTGGTATGGGTTTTTTGAATAAGATACTTAAAGCATTAATTACGTAAAGTGAAAGATGTTGAGCCGGGCCCAGACTGATCCGCCGGCATAATAGTGGCCAGGGACTATCGTTTCCTAGAGACCGATCCACGAGTGTATAATAGTGGTAGGGTATGTTACCCTAGTGACCGATCCACCAGATAAAATAGTGGGGGATCCCGAGCTCAATAAACCGAATCATATATATTGTTAAGATGTGGGAAGGAACTAATGACTTACAGTGGAACATCGTGGGAGAAAAGGGGCCATACCAATCTACCGGCATATAATAGTGGTAGGGCATGTACCCTAAGTGACCGATCCACCGACTATAATAGTGGCAAGGAGCCAAAGTGCCCTGGAGACCAATCCACCGGTAAAAATAGTGGGGTTCCCATACTCATATGGACGTGATAAAGAGCATGGTGTGAAAATAAATTCGATAAAGGTTTGATGAAATAAATAATCTGATCTGTATTGAATCATGGTATTTCACCCAAGCATTTATTTTATCCTGTGCTATTATGACTGAATTCTATGCTCCTTTATTATTACGCATTGGGTGTGTGAATTTTGTATGCTGGCCTTAGTGCATGGTTACCTTGCTCAGCACGTAGCGTACTGATCACCCGTTTCATGGGTGATGCCCATTCCCACGAGTAGAAAACCCATCTGACCTATTGCAGGTAGCTTATTTTGATGCCATTGATGTTTATGGGACATTAGGTGGGGCCGAGTGATGAGTATGCTGGACTCGATATCCTAGAAGTGGCGTGGCCTTTTTCCATTTGAGGTTAGCATTCGTGTTATTTTTTAATTATGTTTGAGCTTGCAGAAATAATTTTATTATCTTTGTTATTTTTATTCCCTGAAAAAAAATAGTTAGTATTTTTGAATTATGTAAAGACTTATACGTACTATGGTTTCCGTTTTCATGAAGTTGGATTATTTATTAATAATATATGTGTAGTTCTTTTAGCCTTAGTACTTGGTATTGGAATGGTAGAAATGAACCGATCTAGTACTAAGTGTGGTGGTAGCATGCCCAAAATTTTATAGTTTTAATTTATATATCTTATTTTTTAAAAATGTAAATTTTGGGGGTGTTACATTACTGATGGATCGGTCACATATAGGGTATAACCCTAACCACTATTATAACTGATGGATCGATCACACATAGAGTAAAAACCCTAACCATTATTCCTGACCGGTGGATCGGCTGGTCCCATCTCAACATCTTCCACTTTAAGTAATTAATATCTTAAGTATATTATTTACAAGCTTTGACCTAGACGTGCATGACTACCTTCCATAGTTCTCATCCTCCAACCCTAGTTATTCCCACCAAACCATGGTAACCATGCAAACCCTATCTCCCATGCAAACCCTAACACCACCATGCAAAACCTGATACAGGAGCATCCATTGAACATAATGATTGTCATATTAATTATAATCCTCAAGGTAAGGAAGATGATTTAGCTTTCTTAATATTGGAGCCTATCATGTTAAATATTCTTGATAATTCTAATATGCTTGACAATAAAAACCATTCAAGTTATTCTTGTAGGTATGTTACATATTTGCAAGAAGATGATGTTCATACACATTGATGTGTACAAGTATTCCAAGGCATGCAAGGCTATGAAATACATGGGATGATACATTACAACAAGAGATAGAGTGATGATATTCATTATTTTTATAAACTTGTTGTAAACCCTAACCCTAAGTATATTTTATGTAAGTTAGGGTATGGCTATAATTTCATGTATGTATCTTAGTCTATTGTATAGCTTTGTAATATTAATCCTTAGTATCATTTAACCAATGATATTATGCTTTGGATTAAGGTTAATATGGGCTTAATTCAACCATGATTAATGGGCTGAATTAAGGGACTAAACTCGGATGGTTTAAGCTAGTCACCACCAAGCTTATTCCTTCTCCTATATAAACCATGTTGTGCACAACTTTGTGGGGAGAGAATTTAATAGAATGAATAATAAGAATTTTGATAAAACTTTGAGCAAGAGAGATAAAGTCTAATCCTCCCTTTTGGGTCTGTATTGAGCAAGGAAAATCTGGGATTAATCCTTCCTCAAATCTATCTTCACACGACACATTTGAACACCTTCAAATCTGCTGAAACACCTTCATCTTGTAACATCAATTTCTTCGTCTATAATCCACCAAATCACTTCATTCTTTTTTCATTAGATTTTGGGTGACAGCTTCTAATAAAAATTTAAATCCAACCTTCCGTTACTTTGATAAAAACCACATCATTTTTGGTATCAAAGCTTCATTTGTTCGAAGTTGATTTCTGCCGACCTGAAATCGTGGTGTGTTCTTTCACCATGAAATCCACGGATACTCCACCATTTCTTGCAACTCTTGATTCTTGATGAACTTATTTATGTTTTCTTGAATTTATTTCTTGAATTTCTTGCAATCTTGCAACGATCTTGTTGCATTTTCCCTCAACTTTTCACATAAAATACCAACAGAGTTCAAATTTCAGCAGCACCAGTTTGGTTCGTCTGGTTGCAATGATCGTGTGTGCCTCTTCAGCACTTGATTTCTATTGTATTCTACTCTCTATTAGTTTTTGATCAAGTTTATGACAACCCCCTTCAAGTTCTCTTCGTGCAAGCAAGAAGAAAAGCTTCAAAGTGTTCAACATCCCTGGACAGTTCTCAATCGCCCGAAACAGACCTGGAACTTGCAGGCCGTGTATTCGATTCATTTCACATCAATTTCTCTCAATAAATTAGTCCATATTCTACCTCTGGATGTCCTCTACATTTTCTATGAATACGTCAACATGAATCTCCCATTGGAAGACAAGTTTTTGTTGAAAATACAGAAACATGTTCTATGATTTTATGTGAAGCCCGAAACTGACCTGGAACTTGCAGGCCGTATATTTGACTCATCTCTCATCAATTTCTCTCAAGAAAATAGTCCATCATCTACCACTGGATCTTCTATACATTTTCTATGAAGACTTCAACATGAAAATCCCACTGGAAGACACGATTTTATTGATAACACAGAAACATGTTCTATGATTTTATGTGAATCACTTTCACACCTATTATTACTAATCTTTCATTGTTTGTGTGTACCTGCGTGCAGTGGCTATTCTTGGGGCTTAAAGATCTCCTTTGTGCCTAGATAAAGATTGCAGGCAGTGTTTGATATTTTCTTTAGAATTATAAATTGGTTTGTGCTTTGTTTGGTTGTAGGCAAAACGAATCCAGCACCTACATTTGTGGAAGATATATTGTGTGCATCAAGAAAGGTTGTGTGTCAACCTTCACCATGGCTAGTGAAGAGGTGCGTGCCCTGGTTGAGTCCATCAAAGGCCTCACCACACGCATGGATGCCCAACTACAGACTCAAAACACACTACAACATCAACTCCAAAGTGTAGAAGCAAAGTTGGCCGACCAAGAGAAGTATAAACCATGGCAACCTCGACTGGAAACCACACATGATAGTGTGGAAGGGAAAATGAAGCCGATTTACTATGCCAAGAATGGACGTGGAAATTTCAATATTTCTCATCATGAAGATGGAGAAGAGGAGACAATTTATTTTGGCTCAAGCAACCAAAGAAGAGCACCTACATTCCATGTAAGAAATCCACACCATGAAGATCAAGGTATTAAACTTGAACTTCCTGAATTTTATGGTGATTTGAATGTGGAGTCATTTTTTGAATGGTTGCATGAGATTGAAGCTATTTTTGAGTTTAGAGAATATGATGATGATAGAAAGTGCAAATTAGCTACTCTAAAGTTCAAAAAGTTTGCTCGAATTTGGTATGATAACTTAAAGCGAACTAGAGAAAGACAAGAGAAGTCTAAAATCAAATCTTGGGAAAAACTTAAAAAGTACTTAAGAAAGAAATTTGTTCCTAGAGACTATGAACAAGATATGTATGTTAAGATGACTACTCTAAGGCAATGCTTATTTAGTGTAGAAGAATACACTAGAGAGTTTGAAAGACTAGCCCTTATTTGTGATGTTCATGAAAGAAAGGAACAAAGATGTGCTAGATACTTAGGTGGCTTGAATAACTTAATAAGAGACAAAGTTGATATGTACTCTTATGACTCACTTGATGAATTGATAAAATTGGCTATGAAGATTGAAAGACAAACCAAGACAACAAAAGCCTATGTTAAGTCTAATGCCTCTACTTTGACTAAACCCTATTCTAACACCTTTACACCTAAATCGACATTTTCATATGAGAGAAAGAATAACAAAGATGATAAAGGTAAAAATAAGGTGTTTGAAATGGCTAATAAACAATGTTTCAAATGTAAAGGATATGGACATTTTGCTAGAGATTGTTTAAACCAAAGAGCCTTAACCTTAAATGACATAGAAAACATGGAACCATGTAGTGATGATGATGAATTAGAAGTTGAATCTCCTAATGAAATATTAACTATGGAAGAAGAAGAAGGAGACCCCTGCTTTGTAATTCAAAGAGTCTTGCAAATACAACCTAGTATTACACCTACTCAAAGAGAAAAGATTTTTAAAACTAAGTGTAAAATAGGTGATACAGTTTGTAGACTTATAATTGATAGTGGTTCATGTACTAATGTTGCTAGTGAGGCAATGGTTAGGAAACTTGGTTTGGAAACTATTAATCATCCTAAACCCTATTCTTTACAATGGTTAAACAAGGATAAAGGAGCTAAAGTAAACAAAAGAGCTTTAATCACATTTTCTATTAGAGACTATCATGATGAAGTTCTATGTGATGTTTTACCTATGGATGCTTGTGGATTACTTTTGGGTAGACCATGGCAATTTGATAGAAATGCAGCTCATGATGGGGTAACTAATGAATATGTGGTGAAAAAGGAAAAACAATTGTATAGGCTCAAACCTTCTTTATATGATCATATGCCCTTGAGTGATGATAAAGAGAGATTATTTTTACATGAAAAGGCTATGGAAAAATGTATAAAAGAAGAAGGACTTTGTTATGCTTTAGTTTCTAAAGATTCTAAACTTGAAAAACAACAACTTGCAGATCCTAATTTGATTAAGTTGCTTGATGAGTATAATGATGTATTTCTTGATGACTTACCTCCTGGATTACCACCTAAAAGAGGTATAGAACATGCTATTGATCTTGTTCTTGGTATGCCTATCCATAATAAACCGACTTATAGATGTAACCCGGAAGAAGATAAGGAATTACAAAAACAAATACAAGAACTTATGGATAAAGGATTTGTGAAAGAAAATATGAGTTTTTTTATAATTCTTTCAAATACTGCTTATGTCAAGTTTATGACTTATTTTTGGAAAACTTTATGGAATATGATTAGTGTGTATGGTGTGAATCCTAACATGCCTATTAACATGATTCTGTTGAAAAAAGGTGAATTGCAAAACTATGAGGCTAAAGAGAGAATCAAATTTTTTGAACAACTTCATGAGAAAATCAAAAATCATCTTGAAAAATCTAATGCCAAGTATAAAACTCAAGCGAATAAGCATAGAAACTCTTATGTGTTTTCTCCTGGTGACTTAGTTTGGTTACATTTACGTAAAGAGAGATTTCCTAATTTACGTAAAAACATGCTAATGCCAAGAGCCGATGGTCCATTTAAAATACTTGGAAAGTTTGGAGATAGTGCTTATGAACTTGAACTTCCAGATTCTTATGGTGGAATTTCAAGAAATTTTAATGTTGGTGATTTGCATCCTTATTATTCTGATGAAAATTTGAGGGCAAATTCTTCTCAACTTGGGGAGTATGATGCAGGAGCATCCATTGAACATAATGATTGTCATATTCATTATATTACTCAAGGTAAGGAAGATGATTTAGCTTTCTTAATATTGGAGCCTATCATGTTAAATATTCTTGATAATTCTAATATGCTTGATAATAAAAATCATTCAAGTTATTCTTATAGGTATGTTACATATTTGCAAGAAGATGATGTTCATACACATTGATGTGTACAAGTATTCCAAGGCATGCAAGGCTATGAAATACATGGGATGATACATTACAATAAGAGATAGAGTGATGATATTCATTATTTTTATAAACTTGTTGTAAACCCTAACCCTAAGTATATTTTATGTAAGTTAAGGTATGGCTATAATTTCATGTATGTATCTTAGTCTATTGTATAGCTTTGTAATATTAATCCGTAGTATCATTTAACCAATGATATTATGCTTTGGATTAAGGTTAATATGGGCTTAATTCAACCATGATTAATGGGCTGAATTAAGGGACTAAACTCGGATGGTTTAAGCTAGTCACCACCAAGCTTATTCCTTCTCCTATATAAACCATGTTGTGCACAACTTTGTGGGGAGAGAATTTAATAGAATGAATAATAAGAATTTTGATAAAACTTTGAGCAAGAGAGCTAAAGTCTAATCCTACCTTTTGGGTCTGTATTGAGCAAGGAAAATCTGGGATTAATCCTTCCTCAAATCTATCTTCACACGACACATTTGAACACCTTCAAATCTGCTGAAACACCTTCATCTTGTAACATCAATTTCTTCGTCTATAATCCACCAAATCACTTCATTCTTTTTGCATTAGATTGTGGGTGATAGATTCTAATACAAATTTCAATCCAACCTTCTGTTACTTTGATAAAAACCACATCAAAACCCTAACACCATACAACTCTAACACTACCACGTAACCATTAATATACAAATGCAAACCCCAATACCACCATGCAAACCCTAACTCCTCCATGCAAAACCCTAAGACCACCATAAAAAATATAATACCACTATGAAAACCCTAATACTACCATGCAAACCCTAATACCACCATGTAAAACATAATACCACCATGCAAACCCTAACACCATGCAACCCACATCTCCATCATTATTTTTACAACCCTATCATACATGTCTTATGGGCCACGTACATTCATATTAAAAGCGCAACTTATACATATTTTATACATGCGATAAAAAATTATGTGAACACACTTCAACACCACATCATACTACATATACAATAGATATAAGATACACTTAAAACATATTATATTGCATGTCACATGGCAAGTAATGCATGTAAAATATATTACACACAACGACCTTAGATACACCCTTACCTAAAAATGCCACCGATCTTGGAGCACGCTCCTATACCACTTGAGGGCTTTGAATGGGCTCACCTATTATGGAAAAATACAAGAATTAGTTCCCTCCTAAAAATACTATTATTTACTAACTTATCCTAAGACTTGATTTTTAATTAAAATAATACAGTACTAAAATTAACTATACAAAATACTACTAAAAATACTAATAATAATACTAATGTGATTTAAAAAAAAAGGTGATATAAAGGTTTCTACCCTTCACCAAAAATAATGCTACTAAAGATAATAATAATAATAATAATAATAATAATAATAATAATAATAATAATAATAATAATAATAATAATAATAATTTTAATAATAATAAAATATAATCCTAAAATTACAAGGTGGGGTTTTCGACCCTACTTCCAAATAATGAAAGTACTATTTAATAATAGTAATAATAATATTAATACCATATAATACTTATAATAATATTAAAATAATAAATATAATAATATTATTGTTATTAATAATAGTAGAAATAGTAATAATAATACTAAAATACATATATGTGAATACTAATTAAAAATTAAGGGTGGTTATGGTTCGGTGGAGGAGAATTAGTAGAAGTTTTTGGGTGGTGCAGAAGTCAGCAGAAGTGGCGGATGTGGTGGCAGGCGGTGGCTCAAAGGTTGCGGAGTAAAATTTTTAGTTAGATGGGCAGGGAACTTTGCACGGCTGTGGTGGCTCATGCAAGAAGAATCGAGGGAGATGGGTGGCTCAGTTGGATAGAGGGCGATGTAGGGAAGATTTTGGTGGGCAGAGGTGGCGGCGAAGTTGGCTAAAGGTGGTATACGTCTTGTTTGAAATCACGGTGGTGCACATGTTAGCTCTTAGGGTTTTTGGGAGAAGAAGTTTCAAAAACACCCACACCAGGGGTATTTATAGAGTTTAGATGGAATGGTAGGGTTTTGGAGGTCGATAGGAGGGTATTAGATGCTGGGTTTGAAGTGATCGACGACATTAATCGACCAGCACGAGTTTTGGTTGATTCGAACCTTTGCGAAGGGAAAGGGAGAAATTGAGCGAGAGATGAGGAAAACCAAATATACCAAGCTGCTCTGTGAGGCAAGGGGAAGATAAAGAGGTGAGAAATGACTGGTCAAAATATGCGTAGCCGGCGGCACCATTTTTGGACCTTCAAAAGTGTTGCTCGATGACGGAGGAGGAAGGAGGAAGAAGGGGGTGAACCAGCGGCTGGGTGAAAGAAAAGAAAAAGAGAAGAACCGGGCCTGTCAGTGTTGTTATAAGTTTCTTAAATGAAACTCTAGTTGGCTTTGGATTTGATGTGCCACCATAGTTAGTTGGGCTTAGGTTAAACATGCTACCATAATTGGTTATGCTTGGGCTGAACGTGCTACCATGCATGCATGGGTTGGTACGTCCACTTTTTTTCTTATATTTTAGCTAATTAATTACATCCAAGTTAAACGTGTTTTATGATCCCCTAACTTAAAAAAAATAATTAGTGAAATATTATTATGAGATGCACCTACGTCAATTTCTAACATGAGTATTCTTCTTCCTAGGGTAACTGGATGTTTTATGATCATTTTTTCCATACATGCATATTGTAATATTAAAGTAACTAATATATACACGTCTTTTAAAATGATTTATCTATTTCTCGTCCTAATTCTTAGTATTATTTTCTATATTGTTTCTAATACTATAACTAGGTCTATTGCTAACATTGTTTCTTTGAACAATGTATCCAAGTCATTTCTTCTTCTTCTTCTTCTTCTTCTTCTTTTTTATTTTTATTGTTAGACTTGTTATTTATCATCCTTTGAATTTTAGTCCAAGTGAACTTTGCATTTGGATTTTCTATAGCATGTAGTCTTTTTCTTAGTTGTGAGCCTTTTATTTTATTAGCTAGTACATCTATTTCCTTTTCAGCAATATTTCTCTTTATTTCCCTTTAATCTAAACTCAACTCAAGGAATTACTTACCTTTCTGCTTGATGGTTTCCAACTTCTTTAGTTCTTCTATCTGATGCTCAATTTTTTCTCACATTCTTTATGAAGATCTATATGGGGATCTAGGTTGGTAACAATAGTTATCCCAGCTAATATTTCTTTTAAGATCTCATTCTCCAATTTGATCTCTTAGAGGAAAAAGTTTAGCAAGCTATTTTGTTCTTTAGTAGATGAATTTCTTCCATCATACGTAAAAAAAGTTCACATGTAATAATAGATTTCTTTGCAATTTTATAATTATGTTTTAAAGTTATAAATGCATCACCCAAATCCATACATTTTTTAGTATAATAGAAAAGTAAGCCTATTACTTTTTCTTATATAAATTTGGGTATTTTAATCTTAAGGTTAGCAATATTTACTTGAGAGTCATCTTCATTTCTACATCTTTAGCCATCAAGCATAATTTTCCCTTTTTTTAATATTTGTTTATGATTTTGTAGTGGCACAGGAGCTTATTCGTTTAGTATCATTGATTCATATCGTAAGGCTATAACATATAGATTATCTTAGATGTCTCGTCTTTGTCAGATTCCGATTGTCCCTAGATTCCTTCATGTAATTTTTAGTTTATTTTTTGATATCTTATATATGTTCCAATAATGGACAATCATGAATCTTATGACTTGGTGCTCCACACTTAACATAATTGTGTGAAGATGTTTCTTCATTCATATTATCTTGTTTTTCATTGAACTATATCTTAAATCTTCAAACTTAGATGGCCATCCCATCATTGTCACCACCTTCCTCTTCTTCATTAATAGGTCATAGAGAAAAATTCATTTGCCTCTAGTTTATTTCTTAAGTGCTTTTCATTCAAGCAACATCTTTTGAGTTCCTCAAAATCCTTCTCACCTTCTCCTCTATAGTGAAACTTTTTCCCAAGGATTTGAGCTCATTGGTTGTAACACATAAAAATTTACGGCTACAATTTTTTGTTTAAGTGGAAACTTAAATCTAAAATTAATGGATATTACCGCCGTAATTGACATAAGTGTGGATTATATAATAGAGTGTATAATTAATTGATTAAAAATTATAAATAATAGTCTAATTAAAAATTAGGGTATTAAAGTATAAAATGAAAAATATGGTCAAATCTTGTTAGAATATTTAAATTTATTTTTTGTAAATGAAATTAAAAATTTTCTAATATAAATCTTATAATATTTATAACATAATAACTCAATGATCAAACAAATTCCAAACCTTCAAGAGTTTTCACCTAAAAAACCAAAATTGATTGATTCCATAAAAATTTCTCAAGGTTTTAGTTCCAAAATGTAATTAAATAAATTTTAAAGGATATGGTATAATATATTCATTAGAAATAGCTTAATCAAACAAATCCATAACCATGTTAAACGAAATCAAGACTCCTTAACTCCACCATAAAATAATAATTAACCCATTAAAATTACTCATGTAGCTCACATATACATAATCCATAAATAAACATAGCTTAAGTAGAGATAATTCATTCAAAATTAATCAAAAGAAAATTTAGGGTTTAGGGAAATTTATATCAAAGGAAACACCATAATGTAGAGAAATTGAGAAATTGTGGAGCTTTGGCATAATTGAGCTCTAGTGCTTGGAAGGAGTACATAATGGTAGGGTTTAAGGTGGTGAGCTGTCTCTACTCTACTCATTATCATGATGTTCTACGTTACTTTTGTTGTTGTGGTGGATATGTTACTGTGGGTGTATGGTAGCCTGAGGTGTACTTTGAAAGAGAAACTTAATCCTATCCCATTCTTACATTATTTGGTAGTTGTGTTGCTTATCCCTATTGCTCCTATTTAATGGCTAGTGGTGGTTGACAACAAAGAAGGGAGATGAAGGTATGTTTGTAGATTTGTCAATTGTTGGAGATGTGGCATTTGTTTTGGAATTAGAGATCGAAGATAAAGAGGTAGCAAGGTTTAGAAAATAAAATCTAGAGAAAAGAAGAAGAAGAAATGTTAGATGTTAGTGGGTGTTGTTTGGTCGACAAGTTTTATAATTTTTATTTTTCAAATAAATTATCTAAATATAAGGTAATTAAAATATTTTTTCAATTAAGGTAAATTTTAATGGAAATACTCTTATAAAAAAATTACCTTATTTGAAAAGAAATTTTAATAACCTTTTATTTACATATTTTATTCATAAAAAAGAATAATCACCGTCAATTAAAAACACTCACAAGCACCTTACTGTTCCTTAAGAACTCTTTCTCTCATGTTCTCATTTTTCAAATCCACTAGATCTCAATCTCTAACCTCCTTTCCCTACCTCTTGCTGTCTTTCTATGGCTTTGATCTTATACTCTACCACCATGCCTCTAGAAATCAAGCATACTACAACTCTACTTATATCTTCTCCCTTTAATGTTATTAGCCTCCACTAGTAGCTGGGCAGTAGCATCAAGGATGAGCACTATAGTTGCAAACCAACATAAGAGTAAGAGGAGAAAAATTTGATTGAATTCACTTAAATGTCATATCCCTCTCCTTCATCCATCTCTACACCTACACAAAACCATTTCACATGAGCAACAAATTGAGAATAGAAACAACGCACAAGTATAGAGAGAAATACAAAACTTAGAGAATTAGTGGAAATTTGGCATGTTCGACCCAATTATCATGAAGTCTATTTGATTATAAACGAGAGCTCATCACCTTTTGCCAAAGCTCCATCAGTCCTCAGCCACTCTATATTATTGTGTTTTGCTTGATATAAATTATTCCAAACCCTAACTTTTATTTTGATTAATTTTTAAGAAAAAAATGTACTTAAGCTAAGTTGATTTACCTAAATTTAAAATCTATTTCAAATACCATATATTTAGATATTTTTTTTTTGAAAAAACCCAAACCCATAAACCAATTGATGCTCACCAACACCCTACCTTTCCTTCTCTTTTCCTCTACTACTCCAATTAAAAAAGATAATAACCTTCAACTTTGACCCCTCTTTATTGCCACCTCCTACGTCTTTGTCTTTGATCTTAGGTGCCTCCACATATGCCACAACACCATACAAACTATAATTGACAACCCCACAACTCCACTATCTTCCTTCATTATTGTCAGCATTTACCACCAACCAAATACACAATATCATATATAAGCAACAGATAAATAGTCCAACCCACATAAGGAAGTGGACCAAGTCACTTGACCCTACTCTAACACCATATCCCTCCATCTTTGTCCATTATGGCTCCACTACAACACTACATTAGCCTAATGGATGCCAGCAACAACACTAGCATAGTAGCAATATACAGTGACATGCAAATGTGAGCAAACCAGTGACAATTTGGCTCCTTTTACCCAAATACCATGAAAGCCATCAAGTTGCTATTGAGAGCTCCTCAAATCCTACTAATGTTTCAATTGTCCTAACACACTCTAAAATGTAGTGTTTCTTTATGTATAAAATCCCTTAAACTCTAACTTATTTTTTAATTAATCTTGAATGACCTATCTCTAGGCATGCTAAATTGATTTATGAATTATCTACTTATGGACTACGTGAATAAGTTTGATGAGTTAGTTACTTTGTGAGTGGTGGAATTGTGGAATTTAGAATTTTTTTTAAAACATTTTCATGTCTAAATTTTTTGAGTTTATCTTATTCAAAAATTTTCAATCAATTGATTATATAGATGACTATAAAATAGATTTAATTCCATGTTGGAATTTTAAATTTGATAAAATTATGCAAAATCAATTAAAGTTGGAGTTTTTGGTCAAAAACACTTGTAGATTTGGAATTAATTTGATCCTTGGGTTATTTGTTAAATTGATTATACAATTTATGTTAGAAAATGTTTAATATGATTTTCAACTAAAAAATTTAATTATTTAGCAATATTTGAATGAATTTGCATTCCAAACTCAAAATAAATAATTTTCTTAAATTGGATATTTCCTTTATTTATTTTTAATTAATTAATTATATTATATGTTAAAATAGATTGAATTGCTTTATAACACCATCAATTTACATTAATTCATTTTAGTTGTTTGAATTTGTGATTCAAGCTTTAGAACCATAAGTTTTTTTCAACAGTCTTGAAATTGAGTGGTGTTTGATTCTTTTATATGTTGATTATTAGTTTTTGGAATTGTACTTATAACTTACCATTTTGGATCATTTATTTAAAATTCATTAGTCTAACATTTTAGGTTGCTAACCCTAATTTTTTAAGCTATTTTGATAAACTTTCATGTTTTCTAGTATATTCCTCTATCTGATCCTTAAATCTATTTAACATTCTTTTTTCCTTTCTTAATTTTCTTAAGCTATGGATATTAATTAAACTTGATTTAAAACCTTATATATAGAAAATTATGTGCTTGCCTAGTCCTTTGCTATTTTGTTAATAATATACAGATGTCTGCCAGTTTTAAATGTAACTGTAATATTTCACTAAGAATATGTATTGATCTTAGCTCATATTTTGTGTAGTGAGCTATAAAGAGCATGATATATGTAAAATCATTGATAAGTGAGTCATAGCCCTTCGTGGCATGCTTAAGTTGTGTTGCATATATTAAATAAGTTGGCACATGCTTAACATAAGATGGTGGCTTATGGAATAATTGACTATAGAGAGTTAAAAAGAGAATGAGGATGAGAAGTAAGATAGTATTTGATTTAAGGTTGAGTCAATGATCAAACACTCACAAACACCACTCAAGGTTTCAACACTTGAGAAATTTGTTTTGAGATTTTATACTCAAAATAAAGTTTTCACTCAACCTTGAAAAGAGAGAATGGGGGACCTTCAAAAATTATATTTTTAATTCAAGGGGATAGTGTATTACATTATGTTGAGGCTACCCATATGTATAGTGGCAGCCATAGTTAGAAAAAGTCTATTATACCCTTTCGTTACCTTCCTAGTTACATTCCAACTATTTTTTGCTATCTAGTTATATAATACAAGCTAACAACTAGTTAGATGATAAATAGGCCAGCCCATGTGTGGTATTTTGATAGCCATACCACAGCATGGAGCCCCTTATTTTCTAAAATGGTAGATAATAAATCAAAGTACAAAGCATTCGATCATCCTCTATACCTAATCAATCATCTCCCATACTTAATTAATTAAAATAATCTAATTTGTTGACTTGACTGATTTTCCCCACCTACACTATCATCCACTCGTCTTCCTTTTTCTTTTTCCCTTTTTTTTATGTAATTTTTTTAAATCAGCCTTGGGCTTAGGTTGATTTGGCCTTCTAGGTGGCATTATACTTGGAAATAACAATAAAATAGCAGGTTGGCCTTAGGCTTGATGTGAGACCAAAGTTGGTTGAGATTAGGCTATAAATGCTACCATAATTGGTTGTGTTATGGCGGAACATGCCACTATACATTCATGGGCTAGTATGCCCACTTATTTTCTTATATTAAGCTAATTAATTACATCCAAGTTAATAGTGTTTTGTGATTCCCTAACTTAGAATAATTATTTAGTGAAATATTATTATGAATTGCTCTTACGTCAACAAGGCAGTAAGGATCACACCACATCTTATGAAAAACAAGGAGAAGGAATGGTAGAAGTTGCTAAAAGAGGGAAGTGACCAAATGACACCTTTGGTTGATGCTATAGGTAGTTTTTCCAGAAATTGCATCAGCCAATGGAGGGGGGTTTGGTGATCTTAGGTGTACCAAGGTGAAGGTGTTAGGTACAAATGACCAAAGGTGAAGGGGGTGATTAGTGCTCTTGGTCAAAGGTGCAATAGGAGCTTCAATGCCTTTGTGTATAGGTTCAGGAGTGATTTTGGCAAGGATTACCAATGGTGAAGGTGAGGGACCTATGGAAGTGGTCGAATCTAGTGAAGAGGAAGTGATGATGGTGTGCATTATAGATTAAAATGTTGAAAATGAAAGCGGAGAACGAGAGTTGTGATAGAGATCCATGAGGTCTTTCTAGTTTAAGGGAGCCTAGGAGGAAGGAGAGGAAGTGTAGGCTTTGTTTGCTAGGTAAAACATGACACAAAAGTAAGAGGAGAGATGACTTAAATGGATGGTGGCATAAAGGGATAATTGAGAAAGAAATGAGAGAAAGAAACATAGGGGAGAGAGACATGTTGGGGGATAATTATGATGGGGTAGAGGAAGTAGGGTAACGTTAAAAAAACAAGTATATCGTGGGGGTGTTATTTAGGAAATGTGAACCGGGGTCAAAACATCCAGTTATCGGCATTAAAGTTGCTTAATGACGGTTAGAGTATAAAATAAGATTGAATTTTATAACATACATTCAATTAAATTCTAACTTTATTGAATATTCCTTGATATTTTATAATAATAATAATAATAATAATAATAATAATAATAATAATAATAATAATAATAATAATAATAATAATAATAATAATAATAATAATAATACACATATCAATAACATATTTAATACCAAATTCCCCATAATAATTATTATAACAAAATTATACATAATTATTGATTTATAATCAGGGTTTCAAAAGATGAAATATCACATATAATACATGAAAATAAACATTTTATCTGAGAGGGAATGCCGCTAAAGCTAAAGCTCTATGGCTATGACAATAATGTAAAGCATCAGAGCTAAGGAAACGTCCTAAATTCACTAAGAAAAACTCTAACCATGAGCATCAATACATTTATTAGAACCTATAGGTCATCTATAGTGTAGAAAAAGGACTTGTTAATACATTATAGTGATAGCATGATCATACAATAAGAGGGGGTACATCCACAACAAACCTTATTTTAATGGCTATCCCAAGATTACTTATAAAAATCCCAATCATAATCTTACAATTAAATTATTCATAAAGTTTAGAATATATATCACTTCCCCAATCTAATAAAATCAACATTTGGTAATATAGAAAACTACAACCTAATCCAGGAGCATCTCATAATAATATTTCATTAATTAATTTTTATAAGTTAGGGGATCAAAAAACTTTCTTAACTCTGATGAAATTAATTAGCTAAATATGAGAAAATAAGTAGGTGTACCAACCCATGAATGCATGGTGGCACATCCAGCCCAAGCACAACCAATTATAGTAGCATGTCTAGCACAAGCCCAACCAACTGTGGTGGTACATCAAGCCCAAGGTCAACCAACTATTTTATTATTATTTTCAAGTATTATGCCACATAAGAAGCCAAATTAGCCCAAGCTTAAGGTTGATTTTGAAAAATAAAATTAAAAAAAATGAAAAATAAAAAGGAAGATGAGTGGATGGTGAATGAGGTGAGGAAAGTCATCTAAGTCAACAAATTAGATTATTTTAATTAAATAGGCATGGGAGATGATTGAGTGGTTTATAATTTGATTTATTACCTACAATTTAGCATGTAATGGGCTCCATATTGTGGTATGGCTTTAAAAATACCACACATGGACTGACTTCATTTTAGTTCTCATCCAACTAGTTGTTAGCTTATATTAGATAACTAGATAGCAAATAATGGTTGGAATGTAACTAGGTAGGTAAGGGGAAAGGGTATAATCGATTTTTTTTTTGTAATAATGGCTATCACTATAAATATGGATAGTCTCAACACAATACAACACACTATCTCCTTGAATTAAATATTTGAAGGTCCCCCATTCCATCTTTTCCAAGTTGAGTGAAAACTTTATTTTGAGTATAGAATCTCACAATTTTAATCTTAAGTGTTGAAACCTTGAGTGGTAGTTGTGAGGGTTTGATCTTTAGTTCAACCTTAGATCAAATACTTACTTCTAATCCTCACTCTCTTTTTAACTTTAGGTGGTCAATTATTCCATAAGCTACCATATTTTGTGAAGTATATGCCAACTTGTTTAGCATATGCATCAAATTGGTATCAGAGCTTAAGGTTGAGAATTTGGGATAATTTTTATCTCTTATTTTCCTTCTACACCCCGTCTAAACCCAAACATGTCACAAAAAATTTTCTAGCCTCCCACCATAATTTTCGAACCCAACATAACATTTTCTAACTAAACACATCCTCTTCATCTATTATTTTCTTCTTCAAAATCAAGAAACTATGGGTGATGAACAAACCCTAAGAGGCTTGAGCTTTGAAGAGGCTCAAAACTTGAGAAGACATCATGCCATTGAAAGCCTGTAAAATAACATGAGAAAAATTCTTACATTTTAGAGAATCTCATGTAATACCCTAACACTCCATACCCATATGTTTCCTCCCAACCAAGAAGGATTCCCTATTTTCACCAACATGAGTTTATTGAACTTGGCACAAGTGATGGTGCTAGTGATTCCAATCCCTCATCTAGTGATTCCCTACATAATAGAAGGAGACATGAAAGGAGAGATCCTTTTTATGACATCAAAATTGAAGTGCTAGAGTTTGATGAATCACTTAGTTTAGAAGATTTCCTAGAGTGGGAGTTAGGGTGCTCTAGAATTTTTGAAGCAAAAGGCTATAATGATGATAATAGATTTACGATTGCAATCCTTATGCTCAAGGGACATGCCTCCTTATGGTGGGAAAGCTTTAATCACCAAAGTAGAAAGAAGGGGAAGTCTAAGGTAAAATCTTGGTCAAAGATGAAGAAGATTTTGAGGGAAAGTTTTTAACCCTCTACAACAATATGTCCTCTTTGAGACAAGGATTAATGAGTGTTGAAGAATACATCAAGGAGTTTGAGCAGTTGAAGATGATGTTAGAGTTAGATGAGTTAGAGGAGCACACAATGTCATGTTTCCCTGGAGGGATAAGCAGTGACATTGCACGTAAGGTGGGTTATACAAGTGCTACACTTTAGATGAGCTTTTTCATCTAGCCACTAAGGTGGAGAAGCATAAGAAGGAGAATAGAGGATAGAAGTTTCCTCAAGGAAGGTTCATGACTTACACTTCCAAAGAATCCCCCTCATCATCTAAGCTACCCCCTCCTTTTCAAAATGTTGAAGTAAAGGATAGAGGGAAAGATTTTAGGTTTGAACCTCACAAACCAAAAGCTATAAGGTTCTTTAAGTGTCAAGGCCTATGAGCACTGTCAAAACAAGTGTCCCCACAAAAAAGTTATGACTCTTTTGGACTTAGAGGAGGCACCCCTTGAGGAGTAAATGGAATAGAACAAATTGGTCCATGAGGAGGCCGAAGAACAAGGAGAGGAACCTACGGATGTAGGAGAAGCTCTAATGGTGAGAAAGGTATTGTACACCAAGGAGTTCATGAAGGAGGAGACATAGCAGGAGAACATATTTCAAACAAAGTGCATAATCCTTGGTATGGTATATTCCCTTATTATTGATGACGGTAGTCATGCTAATGTAGCCTCTTGCACACTTGTGAATAAACTTAACTTGCCTACCACTCAACATGCCAAACCATATAAGCTACACTAGCTTAATAATGGAAGCATGGTTAAAGTGACCAAGCAATTTGTAGTTCCTTTTCCCATTGAAAAAGCCTACCAAGATAATGTGGTATGTGATGTGGTTCCTATGGATGCTTGTCATCTATTTCTAGAAAGACTATGAAAATATGATAGGCATGCCTAATATGATGGTAGAAGGAGCACTTATTATTTGAAATTTTTCAAAAAACATTATACTCACACCCCTTATTCATTGTTTCTCACTTGTTAGGGATGAAACCAAAAAGAAGAAGGCCTTGTTTCTAGATAGCAAAGGGATAGACAAGGCGCTAGCCAAGGGGAAGGGTCATGTATTTTTTTTGTTGTTTCTTGAAGATAATGAAGGAAGTAGAGGAAGTCACCCATGGGTCAAAACTTTGCTAGAGGAGATTGGGGATAGCAATTTGACTCTAATATCAAGAAATCTTATTGTTAACCTTAACTAAGTTTCTTAATTCCAAAACTTCAACCAAAACCGAAAACCAAAACCTCGAATTAAATAAAATGAATATTCATAAACCGAAACTAAAACCTGCTAAATTTTTCACTAATCTAAATTATTCAGCTAATCCTAAAATTCTTAATCTAATCATAATTCCCTAACCTTTATCTCTTTTCTTTTTATTTATCCTTTTCTTTTATTTCTTTCTTCTCTTCTCTTCCTTTTTCTTTTCTTTTATTTTCTCTTCTTCTCTACACCAAAATTTTTTTTGCGTGAGAAGTTTTGCTTCTCCCGCACTGTAACACCCCCAAATTTACTACTAAAAAATTTCGTTTAATTTAAAAGGAGTTTAGCGGAAGCAAGCAAATAAAACTGTAAATCCGGGGGTATTACCGCCACACTTAGTACCAGATCGATTCACGCCTACCGACCCGATACTAAGTGCTAAGGCTAAAAAGAATAGAACCAAAACAAATCATTAGTAAAGCATAATTTCGAAAGAATCAGAGTGCAAAAGTCAAAGGTTACAATCCGAAGTACAATTTAAAAGTACCAATTGTTAGAGGGCACAAAATAACGAAATAAAACAAAGTACGATAATACAGAGAAACAAGACGGGGGATGCTCTCCGGCCACGTCACTCTCGGCCCCCAAGCTAGATCCAGACTCGACCCTCAGCCCGGAAAGTAACAAGGACATCGTCCTCTACCTGCAAAACTCAGACGGGTCTTCTACTCGTGGGAATGAGCAGCACCCATGAAACGGGTGATCAGTACGCTACGTACTGAGTAAGGGAACAATGCACTAAGGCCCACATACACAGAAATACATGCACAAGCAGACATAGCATGTGAAGAATAACAATAACACAGATGAACAATGCTGGTCACGAATCAGATAACTTTCTCATTAGATCTCAGATAATTATAATGATACCGTCATAGTCTTTATCGATCCATGTGAGTGCGGGAGCCCCACTATTATAGCCGGTGGAACGATCGCGAAGGCCATGCCCTGCCACTATTATAGCCGGTGGAACGGTCGCGAGGGTAATATACCCTGCCACTATTATTTGCCGGTGGACCGGTCTGGCCCCGACTCACAAGGTATTCCACTGTAAATATTAGTATCTTTCCATGTCTTATCACTTTATGTTTGATTTGTTGAGCACGAAATCCCCCACTATTATAGCCGGTGGAACGGTCGCGAGGGCCCATGCCCTGCCACTATTATAGCCGGTGGAACGGTCGCGAGGGTAAGATACCCTGCCACTATTATAGCCGGTGGACCGGTCTGGGTTCGGCTCAACATCTTTCTCTGTAAGTAGTTAGTGTTTTAACGTATCTTATTCGAGGGCATCTCACCTTAGTCATGCATGGCCAGAGACCTCAACACATCGCATAAAAACTGATGACATATTCGTACTATCACATAGTAATGAGGACACAAGCACACTTCTTGATTCCAAGCCACGTTACACATGGAACGGATAAGATAATGGCATTTAAAACACGACACATAACTCATATAGAACATCCACGGCACGTAGGACACATGTCACACATTCAGCCTTAGCTATATCCTTACTCGGTTTAGGTTACCGAGCTATCTCCAGCGCTTATATTAGGCCACTAAATACCCTTTGTGATTATCAGACTTAACATATTTCTCACATTGGAAACCCAAATCATGACCCTCAGACTCAACTCTCCCTCATACCTCACTCCTCCTCATCTATTCTTACTATTTTCTTTTTCTTTTTCCACCTTCTCAAATTAGGGTTTCTTTCCCAAACCCTAGGTACCCTTATATGACCCTACGTAATATTTTTCACCTCGAGCCTCCAGACCCCCAAACAGACCTTCCATTAGCTTTCCCACGTCCCAAAGTAACTTTTCATACATAAGGTTCGCCCCCATGCGGACCTTAACCTCCCCATGCAAACCCTATCATTTCCACCATGCCAACTCTATCATTTCCATGCAAACCCTAGTTTCCCCCATGCAACCTTATTTTCTTCCACTCTTCTATTTATTTAATTCCCCCTTTTTCTTATCATTTCACAGATTATAGATTACTTAGGTCGCCCATACCTACGTTAACCAGCGTACTTCCCTTTGGTTATCTTAGTTGCTTATTTTTCTCTTTCAAACCCTCACTCCACAACTCCGCATCAAAACACCTAGCATGCATGTCGTAGGGGTCACACCACATCACATCATATTTGTACCTTACCATATTAGTACATACAGACAAGAGCATGAGAACATACCTCGGTTCCACGCTGCGCTACATAAATACACAGATAACATACAGATTATAGCATACAGTCGCACGAGGTATACAAGACAGGTAAAACATGCAATACACACAGGTGGCCTTAGTTACGTCCTTACCTAAATCGACGCCGGGCTTGGAGCACGCTCCTACGCCTCCTAGGGGCTAAGACCCGGTTCACCTATAAGAGGGAAATACTTAGGGTTAATCTCCCTCTATCGGAATTACCAAAATTCCTGTCTTACCCCTATCATGGCCTAATACTAAGGCTAATATTAATAATAGTAGTTTATAATTAAAAGGGTAGGGTTATTGTCATTCTCGAGGTAGTTAAGCAAATTACCACTAATTAAAGTAAGCCTTAGTAAAATCCATAGTATTAAAGTAAGGGTTTTAATATTAATAATAATAAGAACACCAATAATAATAATAATAATACTAATAATGATAATAATAATGGTTATAATGATAATAATGATGATAATAATAATTGAAATCGTAGTAGTATCAGTAACAATAATATTAATGATAATAATAATAACAACAACAATGATTACGGTGATAATGATAATATTAATAATACAAATAATAATAAGAATACTAACAATAATAATAGAGATAATAACAATGATAATAATAGTTAAAATAAGAAACATAATGATACCAATACTAATAATAATAATAATAATAATAATAATAATAATAAATAATAATAATAATAATAATAATAATATATAATAAGTGATAACGATAATAATGATAATAATAATAATAACAATAATGATAGTAATAATAATAATAATAATAATAATAATAATAATAATGATGATGATAATAATAACAATGATGAATGAATAATAATAATAATAATAATTGCAATACTAATCATAATAAGAATACTAAAAGTAATATATTAAATAATAATGATAATAAGGATGGTAATGATGGTAATAATAGTTAAAGTAATAAATATGGTAAATATAATGATAGAATAATAATAATAATAAATGATAATAATACTACTAAAGAATAATAATAATGCTAATAATAACAATAATAACCTCCATAACCATATTAATAACAATAACGATAATGATAGTAATAATAATAGTAATAATAGTAAGAGTACTATAATAATAATAATAATAGAGACCATAGTCATAGTAATAATAATAGTAATAATAGTAACGATGACAATAACAATAATTATAGAAATAATAATAATAATGATAATAGTAATATTAATAATAATAATAACAAGGATACTAATGATAATGATAATAGTAGTGAAAATAATAATAATGTAATAATAATATCGATAAGGATAATAACAATAATAATAATAGTAGTAGTATTGGTAGTAATGATAATGATGATAATCATAAGGATAATAATAATAATAATAATAATAGGAATAATCATAATAATGATAATAATAATCATAATAATACTAATAATAATAGTGAACAATATTAAAATTATTAAAATTTCATTAGTCAGGGTTTAGGGTCCAAGGAGGTGGAAGGCAACCTAGTGGTGTGGTGGTGCCGGCGGCCGGCGGCGGCGCGGCGGCGGCGGCGGAAGAAGGGAGAAATAGGAGAGGTGGATGTGGAGGCTAGGGGAGAGAGAATTAGGGAAAAATGGAGGTGCAGGGTGGTAGGGTAGGATCCCCTGGTTGTTTTGGGGGGTAGAGGTGGTGTTTCAGGCGGCGGTATGCGCGGCGCTGGCGGCGCGAAGGTGGTGTAGGGGGTCGAATAGGCTGATCGGGGAGACAGTTTCGCACAGCCGAGGCGGCTCGTGCAGGGCAAGGAAGGGAAAGGTCGTGGTTGGGTTGCGTAGAGGGCGGTGCAGGGAGAATTTTGGTGGCTGGGTCGGGTGGTAAGGGCGGCCGACGACGGAGTAAGGGCTGACTGAAAGGGAGGTGGCGCACGACGGGATTTTCTGGGTTCCAAATTTCGAACCTGATTATGGCAGCTCCTGAGGTTATTTATAGGCCAATCGGAGCTTAAAAAGACAAAGGAAGGTGGGAGAGTAGGGGGCAAGGGGTATGGTGCTCCGGCCGGCAAGGATGGGCCGACGCAGGTCTATGGGGTAGGCCATGTTTGCCGGGAAAGGGGAATGGTGCGGGCAGGGAAAGGAATGGCCGAATGAGACAAATCGACAGGGAAGACGACGGGAAAGAGAGGGGGAGAGCGATGGTCAAACGGCGGGATCGGAGGCGGAAAATCCGACGCCGATTTGGGAGTTGCAGGTGGTGTCGGGGGAAGAAGACGACGCAGAGGGGGAAAGAGGCTGGACCGGCGGTCCAGGGAGAAAGAAAGAAGAAAGAAAAAAAGACAGGCCGAACCGGCCGGGAGAAAAGGAAGGAGGTGCGTGGGGGGAGCTGGCCGCGCGAGGATGCTGGGCCAGCAGGCCAGCCCAAGTCAGGGAGGGGAAAAATAGAAAGAAAGAAGAGAAGGAAGGGAAAGAAAAGGAAAAAGAGGGGGAAAAAGGAGAAAAGGAAAAAGGAAAAAGAAGGAAAATTAATGTTTTGCTTAATTAATATGATTTGGGTAATTTGGGATGTTTAATAAAATATAAATATTAAAATAATAATTAAATTCTCTTTTTAGGTTAATTTAGGGATTTTTGAAAGAATTCTCTTAAATTCCTTTTTTAAATTAACAAAACACTCTAATTTTCTCCAATTAAAATACTTTATAAAGTTTATAATAATTTGAAACTATTTTATCCTTCTTAATTTAAATAAAGTAAATTATTTGATTAACTTCCAAAATAAAATCTTATTTAATAATAAATAATAGAAATTAGGGTTTTTGGGGCATTTCACGCACATGCACCACCATCCACTTGCCTCTCTCACACCATCACTTGCCAGCCCTCCCCTCCCCTCCTCCTCCTCCTCCTTCCTTCTTCTTCTTCTTCTTTCTTCTTCTTCTTCTTTCCTCCTCTTACTCCTTATTCTCCCTATGCGCTACCTGTTTTTGCAGCAATCACCTGCCACCCTTCCTCTTCTTTCTTCTTCCCCTACCTTCTCCTCCCTTGCATGTCTCCTTCTCCATCATCACCCCCTCGTGCTTCTACTTGACTCCTATCCCCCACAACCATCACCATCCCCCCTGTTTTTTTATTTCTTGTTCTTCTTCTTCTCAGTAGATTTCCATCATCATCATTGTCGTCACTTCTCTGATTGTTTCTCCTCCTTAGCACGCCACCTACTAGTATAAATACCCCCAAATCTCCATATTATTTCCATCCATCAGCTCCCTGACCTTCTGTAACACCCCCAAAATTCACTACTGAAAAATTTTATTTTATTAAAAGAAATTGCGGAAGCAAAATATTAAACGGTGAATTTTGGGGATATTACCACCACACTTAGTACCAGACCGGTTCACTCATACCGTTCCAGTACCAAGTATTAAGGCTAAAGAACAAAATATCAATGGCAAGAAATTCAAACCATTATTAAATCAGAGTATTGTAAGTAAACATTTTATAAGAACAGATTCCACCAATGGTGGTTACAATAATAAAATTACATTTAAACCATACATTAGAAGAGGAATAATGAAATCCTAAAGGCCGGACCTACGCTCTTTCCCGTTACCCACTTGAATAGCACTTGAAAAGACCTACAAGGGACACTGCCCATTGAATAGGCAGGGGGCCCACGAAGGGAACCCTTCAGTACTATGGTACTGAGTAACCCTTTAAAACACACTTAAAAGCAAGCCCGCAATGTCACACATGATACAAAGCTATATACATATATAACAAGATTTGTACGTATAATATTCACATAATTAACATTCACATCATATATCAATAGGTCGTTATGAACAATCGATACTTTCGGGCCTTAAGCCATGTCATAGTGCAAAATCAATACACGCTGGCCTTAAGCCATTAGTCCATCATTATTCAATCAACTCTCATATTTTATATCCATGTGAGTGCGGGAACCCCACTATTATAGCCGGTGGATCAGTCACTTATAGGACAGAACGCACCTAACCACTATTATATGCCAATGGATTGGTCTCCGGGGCAAAACGCTCCTGGCCACTATTATTCGCCGGTGGACCGGTCTAGCCCCGACTCACATGGTGTTCCACTATAAGTGATTAGTAGTTTTCCATAACTTTATTCACATCCATGACTGATTTTATTGAGCTTAGGACCCCCACTATTATTGCCAGTGGATCGGAATATATATCAACATCATTCAGGGCAACACGCTCCTGGGCCACTATTATGTCTGATGGATCGGTACTCATAATCACTTGCCAGGGCAACATGCTCCTAGGCCACTATTATAATCAGTGGATCGGTAATCAATAGCATAAATCAATTGGGCCTGGCTCATAATCTTTCACTTTCATGATTAGTATTTTTCCTTTCTTTAATCAGCACAACAATTCCATTTATTTACCTCGGACGGGAGATTAAGAACCCGAGACACAAAGGTACACCGGTCGTACCGGTGCATACAAGCTACCCAACACCCTTCAACCATGAACCTAGGGTCACAAAAGTACCCTGGTCATACTAGTGCATAAAGCTACTCAGTACCCTATGGATAAGGACACCTAATCCATAAGTATGCATACCCCCTAACGAGGTCCGTAGAGCTAGATAGAGTAAGATATAGGGCCTCGCTGGGGTACAAAGGTACACCAGAAAATACCAGAATTATCATGGGTTAAACCACGTCTTTAGGGTAGCGACCCCTAAAGAGCTACCATTCCTGATCTCGAGGTCTTTCACTTTAAGTATTAATGTCTTAATTAAAGTGATCACGAAAAGCACAATAATTAGATACTTGTTCACTTTCAATCATTTTGATATCATTAGTTGTTTCTTGCTCAGGCGATTGTCGAAGATAACATAGAGAAATCATTGAGACCGTCATAATCTCATCTAATTCTAAATTAGAATTCGTTCTCGTGATACTTACTAATTATCCAATACTCTTACCTTGCTAATCAACGTTATTTGAGTCATATTATGAAATTTAGCAATCAAAACGACATGTCAGGTATAAATTACTCATTTACCCCTTACTTATATAATTGCTAAGTCATCCCTTCCTTACTTGACAAATTACATTATCACCCTCCTTGTTGCTTGACATCCCAATCCCTGGTACTTTTACTAACCAGTCCCCTCAGTAGAGTTCCCAATGTTCGGTTCGTGACTTCTGTCTGCCCATCGGTATGGGGGTGGTGTGAAGTACTGAATAGAAGTTTTGTGCCCATCTTGTGCCACAAAGTCTTCCAAAAATAACTAAGGAACTTGACATCCCTATCTGAAACTATCGTCCTCGGAACCCCATGCAGTTTCACAACCTCCTGAAAATATAGATCCACAACATAGGTTGCGTTGTTGGTTTTATGACACAGTATAAAATGTGCCATCTTGGAGAACCGATCAATGAGTACTATGATAGAATCTTTACCGCATTGGGTTCGGGGCAGCCCTAGTATAAAATTCATACTAACTCCTTCCCATGGTTGGGTAGGTACGGGCAGTGGCACATAGACTCCCTTGTGAAAGAAACTTTTTCTCTTTTGACACGTGGAACATCTGGTGACCGTGTCTAGGACTCCCTTTTTCATCCTTGGCCAGTAGAAGTGTTCCTGCAGTAGTTCCAAAGTCTTGTTGATCCCAAAATGTCCGGCTATCCCTCCTTCATGTACCTCCCTGATGAGTAATTCCCGAACTGATGTTCTAGGGATACACAATTTGTTGTTCTTGAATAAGAACCCATCTTGAAGAGCATAGGCCCCATGAACCTCTTGTTTCTCACACTCCTCGACTATCATGGAGAAATCCTCATCCACGGAGTACTGCCCTTTGAGCATCTCAAACCCTAGTAGCTTAGCTTCCATCACGGTGAGCACCATACTCCGCCGGGATAGGGCATCTGCTACCACATTTTCTTTTCCATCCACATGATGGGTAGAGAAGATGAAAGTCTGAAGTAGACTGGTCCATTTGGCATGCCTTGTGCTTATCTTCTTCTGGCCATGCAAATATTTCAAACTCTCATGATCAGAGTGAAGTACAAAAGGTTTTGGTCTCAGATAGTGGCTCCATGTATCCAAGCTTCGCACAATAGCAAAGAACTCCTTGTCGTACGTCGAGTAGTTGAGTCTAGCCCCATTTAACTTCTCACTAAAGAATGCTACTGGCCTCTTCTCCTGAGAAATCACTCCCTCGATACCCACACCGCTTGCATCACAAGTTACTTCAAAAAACTTGTCGAAACACGGTAGGGTTAGCACCGGTGCATTGGAGAGCCTCTCCTTCAATTCTTCAAATGCCTTGGTTGCCCGGTTATCCCAGTGGAATTCCCCCTTTTTTAATTAATTGTGTCATAGGTGCCGCAATGGTGGAGAAATCCTTGATGAACCTCCGGTAGAAGGACGCCAGTCCATGAAAACTTTGAACTTCATGCACTTTAGTAGGGGTTGGCCATGTCTAGATTGATTCCACCTTAAATGGATCTACTCGAATACCATCTCCGCTTACTATATAACCAAGAAAGATTACACTTGCTATCATAAAGTCACATTTTTCCCCTTTTGCCGTAGAGCTTCACCTCTTTGAGCTTATCAAACAATTGTCTCAGATGCTGTCGATGTTCGACCTCCGTCTTGCTATACACCAGGATATCATCTAGATATACAACAACAAAGACTCCAAGAAAGGGTCGTAGAACCCCGATCATCAACCGCATAAAAGAGCTCGATGCATTGCATAATCCGAAGGGCATTACCAACCACTCGTATAGCCCATACTTGGTCTTAAAAGCGGTCTTCCATCCATCTCCCTCTCGAATCCTCATCTAATGATAGCCACTTTTGAGATCGAGCTTCGAGAAGACTTTAGCTCCGTGCAACTCATCTAGCATGTCATCCAACCTCGGCATCGGAAATCTGTACTTGATTGTGATGTTGTTGACTGCTCTGGAGTCGATGCACATCCTCCATGTGCCATCTTTCTTTGACACCAATAAGGCTGGAACCCCGCATGGACTCATGCTCTCTCGTATAAAACCCTGATCCAGCAACTCTTGTACCTGTCTTTGAACTCCTTAGCTTCTTCTGGGTTGCATCTATAAGCTGGGCAGTTCGGTAGTGGGGCTCCTGGCATGAGATCTATAGCATGCTCAATTCCTCTCAAAGGAGGCAACCCAATTGGTAGCTCATCTGGGAACACATCTGCATATTCTTTCAATATTTTTTTCAGCTTTGGATCTTGGTTGACGACCTCTTTTTTTTTTGAGATCTCCCTTGCTACTAGGGCGTAGCACCTTTCTTCCCCCTTTAGAGCTTCCAAAATTTCATGCTCTTTCAAAATCAGCAATTCTTTACTCTTCCAGCTTGAATTCTCTTCTTTCTCTCTAACCAAACTCTCCTCATCCTTGTTTGGTTTTAATTTGTACTTCTTATGATCCTTACATACGATGTATTCGTTGAGGACCCCATCATGTGTAACCTTTCTATCATACTGCCATGGTCTCCCCAACAGAATATGACAAGCATCCATAGGCAGGACATCGCATAGAATATTATCTACATAATTCCCAACTTTGAATGAGATAAGAGATTGTTTTGTTACCCGTATGCCCTTGTCGCGATTGAGCCATTGCAGTGAGTATGGCCTGGGGTGACTCATTGTTTCCAATCCGAGCTTGTTGACTATCTTCTCACTAGCTACGTTGGTGCATGAGCTGCTATCAATGATGATCTCACATACTCGATCTCTAACTCGGCACTTAGCCTTAAAAAGTCTTTCCCGCTGAGTAGGTAGAGGTCGGGTTTGCACTTGGAGAACTCGTCTAAGCACATAACAATCTACGGTTCCTTCTTCCAAGGCTGTAATATCCCAAAATCTTAATTTTCGAAATTATGGCCAAATAAGGAATTATTAGGAAAATTAATTATATAAATTCATTTATTAAAATGTAGAGAGTTAATTAAGGTAGATTAAGAGGAAAATAATAAAGAATTTAATTAGAAGAAAATTTGGATATTTTTCCTAATTAGCATGGAGGTTAAGGGAATTTATCTAAAATAGTCTAAAATAAGCAAAAAGGTATTTATTTCATATTTTATAAATATTAATATTCTAAATAACCCCAAAATACCCCAATTTCCCCCATAAGTTATTTTAATTATTTTTCCATCCTATTTATTTTCTTATTTTCCTTTTTCTTCCTTTTTCTCCCTCCTCTTTCTTTTTTTTTCTCTTCCTCTCCCCCCGGCTAGGCCAGCCCACCGGCCCAAATCCCCCTCCCCTCCCCCGTCTCGCGTACAGGCCGCCCAACATCCGGCCCTTCCCGCGACCTAGCGCCATTGGACGCCTACCCTGCATCCGAACGCAGCGTTTCGGCCCTCCATCCGCTGAGACGTTGCGTCCGATCACTGAAGATAGACGTTGCCAAACGGGCAACGCGAAGCGGCGCTCTGTCCCTCATAACGTTGAAACGTCGCGTTTAGTTTTAAAAAAAACCTTATAAACGCCGAACCGGCAGGTTCCCCTTCTTTTTCTTTTTCCCCGGACCACCGGTCCACCCTGCCTGTCTTCTTCTTCCCTGACCTGCACCGCGTCCTGCAAGTCGACGCTTGCAGCGCGATCTTTGCCGGCAGCCACCAGCGCCGACCGTCCTTCCCTGCCTCTCTCCCGTCGTTTTCTTTCTCTTTTCGACCCCGACCAAGTCCCTCTCTCCCTTTCCTAACCTGCCATGGTAGGACCTGCACCGCCTGCCTGCCAGGCCGGCCTGCCACCGGCCACCACCTGCACCCTTGCCCCGCACGCCTCTTTCTTCCCTTGTCGTCTTCCACCTCCCAATCACCTATAAATACCCTCTTTCGGCAGCCATAATCAGCCCTTCCTTCGATTTTGCCCCGAAACCCTGCCTTTCCGCTGCCCCAAAAAGATGAGCCTTCCGCCGCCACCGGTGGCCGCCACCACCACCGCTCCCCACCGGGATCTTCCCTGCAACTCCCTCGACAAAACCAAGCCACCACCACCCTCTGCCTTGCCCTGCACGTGCCACCCTAGCCGTGCAAAATTCCTATCCCGAAACCACCACCTCCAGCCTTCACCGCCCTTGCGCCGCCTCCCACCCCTAGCCCAGCCACCACCAGAGCCTCTTTCACCCTCCAAAATGCTCAGCAGACCTCCCTCTACCTTTCCCTGCCTTCAACTTCCCCTGCCTCCCTCTCCTCCTTCCTCCCTCATCTTCCACCTCTCTCCACCACCCTCGGCCGCCGCCGTCGCCGCCGCGCGCCGCCACCCCTTGCCACGCCACCACCCTCACTCCACTCCCCTTCACCTGCTGCTTCTCCCCCACCTCAAACTTCTCTTTTCCTCCTGCCATCCAGCCCCCACCTTGATCTTTTCCCTTCTCTTCCTCCTCCGCCGTCGCTGCCACGCGCCTCCGCCGGACCACCACCGACCCTAGGTGGTTCTCCACTCATCCGAACCCTAATTCCCCTTTTATATAATTGCTACTATTTTCTACTAATATTAATACTAATATACTTATTATTATTATTATCATTATTACCATTATTATTGTCTTTATTATTAATGTTCTTATTTTCTTACTAATACTAACATCCCTTTTAAACCCTAACTTATATTATACTTAACTTTGGTCTTATTTTTATAATTATTAGTATTAACATTTTTTATTATTATTATTTCTATTATCCTTACTACGGTTGTTATTATTATTATTATTATTATTATTATTATTATTATTATTATTATTATTATACTTAACACATTTATCACTATTGTTAATAAGAATACTACTTTTGTTCTTATCCATGTTACTTAACTCAAGCTAGTAAATATCATGTGGTTGTTAACTAAGAAGAGTACTTGAACCTTATTACCATACCATTTAACATTAACCCTAACCTCATTACTATGACACTATTATTAGCTATTACTATCATTACTACTATCACTACCTTATTGTTGTAATCAAAAGCATTTGAACCCTTTTATTATTCAAGAATATACAACTATTATCATTATCACCCTTAGGAATAGTTACTTGTAATATTGTGACCTTATAATAATATTATTTCGAATATGACACAATTAATAGACTTAGCCTTAAAAATGCTAGGGTTTCTCTCACTATAAACATTAGTGTCACTAGTATTAGTTTTATTATTATTATTATCACTATTTTTCTATAGTTAGCATGAACATTATTATTACAAGAATAGGGCTAACGGGTCTAATAACATAAGTGTAACAATAGGTATTAAAAATAAACATATTTTGACTACTAATATTTAGTATACTAATTCTAAGGTAAAAACCCTAGTTTTTGTATAAAACCCTTTTTAGTAATAAAAACCCTAACCTTAAACTAGAATGAGGATTGATAGTAATTATAAGGGAAACTAATACTTAGCATTTTTCCCTTTTATAGGTAACCCTGACCAAAGCCCTAAGGAGTTAGAGGAGCGTGCTCCAAGCCCGGCGCCGCCTTAGGTAAGGACGAAGCTATGGCCTTGCGTTATGTGTGATGTAATGTGTTGATGAATGATGAGCATGCCATGTTGATGTGTGTTATGCATGTGTTATGAATAACCTGCTTTGTGTAGCGCAGCATGGATCATGAGGTATGTTGTGTGTGCCTTATGTTATACATGTATGCTATGTTCCATGTTTATTGTTGATGTTGATGATGTGACCGGTTATGGCCCTCTAGGACATGCATGCTAGGGTTTTGGGTAGCATGAAATGATAGTAAAAGAATAACGGGGAGGTGAACGTTTGGGAAGTTTGCATGGGAGATTTAGACCTTGCATGGGCGTGATCCTTACGTGGGAAAAGTTGATTTGGGTGGTAAGTAAGAGCTTGGGAGAGTCTTGGAACGATTAGAGACTTAGTATGAAAAATAGTACGTAAGTTGGTGCATAAGAGGTCTTATTAGGGTTTTGGGTGTAAGTGGGGGCTGGAGAGTCTGCATGGAATGTTTAAATTATGCATGGGAATGAATCTTACGTGAGGAAAGTTGATTTAAGAAGTAAATAAGATAATGTCAAAGTTAGGGGTCCATTGGAGACTTGGGTGCAAAATTTTACGTGGGCCGATGTAAGGGTGTCTAAGGGACCCAATTAGGGTTTTGGGAGAAAATGAGGAAATTGAGGGGTACAAGGGTAAAAATGATCAAGGAAGGAGGGAGTATGGGGTTGAGAGTGAGAATTCACTTATATAGAGGATGAGTATGGGTTTTCTAAAGGAAAGGAGAGATTTGGGGTGAAAGAGGGAGATTACTTATCGAGGAAGTAAAGTGCTAGGGTTTGGGCGACCAACTAGGGTTTTGTCGGTCACACGAGAACTTTGGAGATAAAGTAATACATTTGGGGAGTTTCCTAATAAAAATGAGGTGTGAGATAAAGAACAAAGTAACGTTTGGGTAAGTAAGAAATAGTTGGGCCACATAGGTCCGACTAGGGTCTCCGAGGAGGAACCCTAGAGGGATGAGGACATACGGAGTCGATATCATATGTGTTGGGGTAGCCTATGTTCTTGGAGATCGCGCCTTACTGTATGCCACTGTGCGTAAGTCTACGGGGGATGGATGTCGGGTATGAGAAGAGGTACGGGTCTCAAAATATGGGACGAACCCTTGGAGGGGAAAGTAGTAGAGTATTAGTCGCATGCATGTCAAGGGTGATGTGTGATTTAATAAGACACCGATAAGACATGAATCACGTAAAGCGAAAGATGTCGAGCCGAGCCTGTGATATAGTCCACCGGCTATAATAGTGGATTAGAGGCATTTTGCCTTGTGCGTTTATTTTCGGTCCACTGGCTATAATAGTGGATCAGAGGCATTCTGCCCTGTGCGATATCTTCCGGTCCACCGGCTATAATAGTGGGGGATCTCGTGCTCGACAAACCAAACGTATAAGTTAATCCATGGGAAAGATACTAAGTACTTAAAGTGAAACACCATGTGAGTCGGGGCTGTGATCCGGTCCACCGGCTATAATAGTGGATCAGAGGCGTTTTGCCCTGTGCGTTTATTTTCCGGTCCACCGGCTATAATAGTGGATCAGAGGCGTTCTGACCTGTGCGTATATCTTCCGGTCCACCGGCTATAATAGTGGGGCTCCCACGCTCACATGGATTAATGAAGAATGCTTTGAATGAAAATGAATGAAGTAATCCATGGGAAAATACTAAGTACTTACAGTGAAACACCATATGAGTCGGGGTTGTGATCCGGTCCACCGGCTATAATAGTGGATCAGAGGCGTTTTGCCCTGTGCGTTTATTTTCCGGTCCACCAGCTATAATAGTGGATCAGAGGCGTTCTGCCCTGTGCGTATATCTTCCGGTCCACCGGCTATAATAGTGGGGCTCCCGCGCTCACATGGGTTATTGAAGAAATGTGTGGAAATGGACTTATTATCATCAATGAGAATAAAGAATAAGTCACCAAAAAGTATTCAGACCTTACCTTCGCATGTTGTCTACATGATTGTGTTATATGTACTATGTGGTATGACTGTATGCTTGGCCTTAGCGCACCAGCGCCCTTACTCAGTATTGGACCCATATTGATACTACCTTGATTGAATGGGTCCTGTGATGATCCACCAATGGTGGGGAGCAGACCTCCTATGCAGGTTTGATCGATTACTAATTTAGGGTGGAAGGCTTGACTTGAGTAAGTAGGCGGTCCGGATATTGGTCCCTTGGGACCTGTTTTATTTAGCTATATTTTGTACTACGCTTCTTGTTTTGAAACTGTACTCTTAAGTTGTATTCCTAAACGATATTCTAACTATTTTTGACTCGTGTTTTCGTGAATGATCTATGTTAACTATGTACCTATGTTTTGAGGATTTTTACTTAATGACTGTTTAGTTTAGCCTTAGCACTTAGTATCAGAATGGTAGAAGTGAACCGGTTTGGTACTAAGTGTGGCGGTAATACCCCCAAGTTTACGGTTTTAATTCTTTCGCTTCCGCTAAACCTTTGGATTTAAACGAAATTTTTCAGTAGTAAATTTGGGGGTGTTACAAAGGCATCCTCTGGCTCTTCGGTTTCATCTCCTCATGGTCTTCACTTTCCTCACATGTCTCCATATTGGCGATTTCCTTCAGGGATAACACTCATTGGTTTGAGAAATCCCGAGCGAAGTGACCATATCCCGGGCACTTGAAGCATTGCCTGTGGACCTTCTCCTCCACTTGCTCCTTGCCTTTTTCCTCCCAAGTGAATCTTCTATCCGCATTGGTGTTAGTGGATTGCACCATTGGTGGCTTAGATCCTCCTTTAAAGTTTGACCCATACGAAACACTGATGGACTTACTTGGAACCTTTCCCCGCTTCAACTGTTTTTCGAACTAGATGGCTAGTTTAGCCAAATCTTCGAAAACTTCATATGGATACACTTCTACCTTCTCTCGTAGATTCATATTCAAACCTCCTATGAACCGTGCACATCGCTGCTCTTCTCGTTCTTGCACGTCACATACAAGTGTTAGCCTTTCGAATTCTCGGATGTACTCTTCAACTCCGAGTAGGCCCTACCTCAGAGTGGTCATCTTGATGAAGTTCTCTTGCTCGTATTCTCTCGGAACGAACTTCTTCCTTAGATGCTTTTTCAACTTTTCCCATGATCGGATTTTCGTTTTCCCTTCTCTTTCTCTTCTCCATTTCAGATTGTCGTACCATACTCTAGCAAATTTCTTCAACTTCAAGATTGCTATACGACATCTCTTCTCATCATCGATCTCCTTATACTCAAAGATCGACTCCACATTTTGCAACCATTCAAGGAACAACTCCGGGTCGAGATTACCCTCAAAGTCGGGTAAGTCGAAACGAATCCCCTTCTCTACGTCGTCATATGTCCTCCTAACGGACTCATGTGCCCTTCCGTAGTCTCCTACACTTTCTTCTTCCCCTTCCAATCGATGCGATGTTCTCCTCATATACTCTACTTCGATTGGCTCTCTTCGGTAGGGTTGTTGCACATGTGACCCTTGTGCTTGGGAAGCTTTGATTCTTCCTATACGGATCTTAACATTCTTAAAATCTTCCGCCAAGGCTTTGAGAATATCTCTAAACTCTTCTTCTTAACTTGTCATGGTTGGTCTTGAAGAATTTGTTCACTCTAACCACAACCTTAGCTTTGATACCAAATTGATGTGTGCACGGTTAGAGTTTTAGATTTAGATGGAGTTTATATGGAGTATTTGATGAGTATGGATTATGGAGGTTGATGATGGGGATTCGAAGGGGTGGATGATGATGGAACACGAGGTAGAAGGGTAAATTAATCTTTAAACCACACAGAAATAAAGATTAAGGTTTCGAGAACAAAATCGTTCACACAGATTCAGTTTTATTTCGAGATGATTTGAAACAAATCATTCGCACAGATTCGACTTGTTACGAGATGAATCCACACAGAATTCAGGTTTAAGCAATGCTTAAGGTTTCCTATGGTTTATATAGCCAAGGAACCAAGAATCTTCTCAAAAGATTACAAGCATATTCCCTCCCAAAAGCATTAATTCCCTTAAGAATAGCTAGTTAATAGTCAGTTACTAACTGACTAAAAGTAAATAACAATAACTAGTACTTAAACATAAATGTTACGCTAGCTAACAAACGTTAACTAAAAGTAAATAACAATAACTAGTATTTAAAAATAAACGTTACTCTAGCTAACAAACGTTGACTAAAAGTAAATAACAATAACTAGTACTTAAAAATAAACGTTACGCTAGCTAACAAACGTTACATGAATCCATGCATACCCCCTTCGAATCCCCATCATCAACCTCCATAATCCATACTCATCAAATACTCCATATAAACTCTATCTAAATCTAAAACTCTAACCGTGCACGCATCAATAGGGTTTGAAGGTTGATTTTCCAGAATTTCATGGAGAGTTAGATGCGAAGACATTCATAGATTGGATACACACTATAGAATCCATCTTTGAATTTAAAGAATATGATGATCATATGAGATGTAAGTTGGCTACTCTTAAACTTCAAAAATTTGCAAGAATTTGTTTGATAATCTCAAGAGATCAAGGGAAACAAATGGCAAGCCAAAGATCAAGTCATGGGAGAAATTGAAAAGGCACATGAAGAGAATTTGAGCAAGAGAACTTCATCAAAATGATGACATTGAAGCAAGGGAATTCAAGTGTGGAAGAATATACAAGGAACTTTGAAACATTATCCTTGATATGTGATGTATAAGAGAGGAAAGAACAAACTTGTGCAAGATATCTTGGAGGATTGAATTTCAACATTAGAGATAAAGTTGAAGTTTCTCTATATGATACACTTGAAGATATGATAAAGCTTGCTATAAAATTTGAAAGGCAACTCAAAAGTCCTAAGGCATTCTCCAAACCTTCCTCTTCCTTTTCGAATGAAGAAACATCATCTTTGACTTTTATGCCATCAAATTTGAGCATTATCATAGAAGAAAAAGATCTTAAGCCACGCATGGAGAAGTATAAAGTTAAAGAGACTCAAGGTAAAAGTAGACAATGTTTTAAATGTAGAGGTTATGGTCGTTATGCTAAAGAGTGTCCTAATCAAAGAGTTATGACCTTAAGAGAAATTGAGGAGATTAAAAGGGAATAAAAGGAAAGCATGAATGAGGAAGAAAATCGAGTATGTAATGATGAAGACAATCATGCTATTACTAACATTGAATCAAAAGAAGGGCAACCAAGTTTCTACATGCATCACGTTGATTATGTGGAGAATGATGTGCATTATTATCCCATTGTTTCCTTGTGTTTTTATGGAGCAAATGTTATCATGGAACCCTTGTATCATTTGAAGCAAATTGAAGAAAAAAACATGGTGAGTTCGAAGGTGTATAATGTGCATGAAGAAATATGTGATATGAAGAAGAAAATGAACCATAATGCACCCCATGCATTCGGTTTTCTGTTCATTGATGTGCGCATATGAAGATCCAATGTCAAGGCTTAAGAGGCATTGGATGATTTTCAAATATAACTTTAGTGTGAAGGAGATATTCAAAGAATATAAGGACAAGTATATCGTTGAAGAATATGTCCTTTGGTGTTTGTTATTCCTCATCAAAGTTGTGAATTTGAGGACAAATTCAAACCAATCCAGGGAGAATGATGCGAGAGAAGAGTCATAGAACATAACACCAAGGAAGACGGTTACGCTACTCAGAACGGGTGCATGAATATGGGGTGTGCATGACTTCATATAACGTTTGTTAGCTAGCATAAAGTTTATTTTTAAGTACTAGTTATTGTTATTTACTTTTAGTTAACGTCTGTTAGCTAGCGCAACATTTATTTTTAAGTACTAATTATTGTTATTTATTTTTAGCCAACGTTTGTTAGCTAGCGTAACGTTTATTTTTAAGTACTAGTTATTATTATTTTCTTTTAGTCAACGTTTGTTAGCTAGCGTAATGTTTATTTTTAAGTACTAGTTATTGGTATTTACTTTTAGTCAGTTAGTAACTGACTATTAACTAGCTAGTCTTAAGGGAATTAATACTTTTGGGAGGGAATATGCTTGTAATCTTTTGAGAAGATGCTCGGTTCCTTGGCTATATAAACCATAGGAAACCGAGTAGAAAGACACAACTTGAATAAGAAGAACAACCTTAAGCATTGCTTAAAACCTGAATTCTATGTGGATTCGTCTTGAAACAAAACCGAATCTGTGTGAACGGTTTTGTTCTCAAAACCTTAATCTTTATTTATGTGTGGTTTAAAGATTAATTTATCCTTCTATTTCCACTTTATCTTTTCCCACCTCCTCCCACCAAAAATCTTCCTCCAAGTCATCTCTCCATACTCCATCCTCATCGAATACTCCCTATAAACTCCATCCAAGTCCGAAACTCTAACCGTACACGCATTAGAGTATCTTAAGAAGGGAGAAGTGGACACTAGAAAAAATTGGATGATAATAGATTCTTAAAGGAGTTAAGTAAATAGTTGAATATAGGTAGGAGGTGGTTGAATATTGGGTTGAATATTTGAATGTGTTGTGTTGAAGAATAGGGGATCTTCAAACTTTGATTTTGAATAATTGAATAGAGTGATAAAGATGTACTAGAGGATGGTTGAATATGTGCTATCAAGGCACGATTAAGATTGATGCTTGATGTTGAAGATCAATGTGGATGAAGATGATGATTGTGTATGGTTGGTGAAATTTGGAGTTGGGATGAGGTTATTCTTGGATAATATTTGAGAGTAGTGTGCTGCAATTGGATGAGTGAAATTTAAATAATTTATGGGGATGAATCTTCAAGGATTAAAGACATAGGATGATGACGAGTTGAGTAAAATAGGAGTTGAATAATTAATGATGGTGAGATGTAATATAATTTGAATATGAGGGTGATATTTAAATATGTTGAATAGAAATGGGTGGGATCTTGCATGAATATGATATAAATTAAAATTGATAAATGAAGAAGGGTTCAACTATGCGCAGGTTGTATTCAAAATTGGTTAGGAAAGAAGGGAGAATAATACGTTCTTGAAAGAGTTTGTTGGACGACTAAATATAGGGAGAAAGTGGTAAAATGTTTGGGATGATAAAATTTAGTGATGATGGGTTAAAGAATAGAAGATCTTCAAACCTTGAATTTGAAGATTCAAATGGAGGATGAAGATATACTAAAGGTAGGTCAAAGATCTATTACCAAGAACTTTGAACATTACCTACAATTCACATTGAAGATCAATGTGCATGGGTGTTGCATGGGTGAATGCAACAAAAACATGGGTAGCAAGATGAAGGGAAGGGATGGCAATTTGAATGAATCAAAGAGCCAACCTGGCTTTGATACCAAAAATGATGTGGATCAACTTGGAAACCATGAAATTAGATTGGATTTGATGATCTTAAAACAATGTTGGAAGGATTGAAGATGGATTTGGTTTGGTTTGAAGGTATGGATGAAAATGGAGGTGTGAATCTTCAACCAGTATTTAACAAGAACGGGTTAAACTTTGAATGTTTATTGAAGAACACTTTCAAAGGGTTTCTAGATAGCAAATAATCTAGGTAATTTCTAAGAAGAAGATACTATCTCACATAAGATAGAAACTTAGCCAAAATAGCTTGATTATCATCCAATGCGTTAACTATCATGTACAATGGGTGATTATGATTATATATAATACTCATAGTAAGTTATTACAACATATTACTAACCTAAAAACTAAACTAAGTGTTACTTAACAAATATACACATTGGTAACAATCCTACAACTATGAGCCTTAGTTTGTTAGTAACTAAATATATTTAGTTGTAGCTGACCTAACCCATGTTTTTTTAGTTGCATAACTAAATATAAATAGTTATAACACCCTAACAAATGTAATATATGCCATTTAATTAAATGAAATTAATTATAGCATTACAAATCTTAAACTGACTAATACGAGTATATGAAATAACAAGTTATGAAACCCTAATTTACATATGATGATAACCTAGGGTTTATAATAAGTTCTACTCAATAATGAGGTATTTTCATGAACTTTCTATCTTATCCTGCATATATGACACAACTTGAAAGTTTGAATCTCTTGTATATGAAAATGTCTTAAGTATCTTCCTCTTGTAAATATTTATATACATGCAATAACATCTTAAAGTATCTTCATCAGCCATGGTAGAGATATTATCAAAAATATCTAAGATGATTGGTTTTATAATTAAGTACACCAATTCCTCATTATCAAGAGGATTGTGACATGCTCCTACATCAGTCTTATTGTCTTATTTGAATTATCGAGTGTAATTTTTTCACTTATTTTTTTTAAATACGATTGACATTGGTCATCGGTTGATAGCTTTAGATTGCCTCTTAAATTTAGTTTGGCATTATTATACACTAGTGATTCTTTTGGAAGATTGGGTTGTTATTCCTTTCTTGATATTTCTTTCAATATAAGTATTCTTTCTTTTTCTTTGTAATGAAAGAGTTGAAACAAGCTTTTAACGAATCAAAATTTTAATAAATCAAGTTTACAAGCTTAAGCTATAAATGAATCTAATTGATTTTTTTTATATTTAAGCTCGAATCATTTAATAAAAAGCCTAAAAATAAGGTTTAAATTTGGCTCATTTAATTAAAACAAATGAGCTGAATTGAAGTTTTAATGAGCTAAGATAAATTGGCTAGTTAGTTATTTCGGCTAATTTACAACCTATTAATATGACCAGTTGTATCAATACTATGACTTTTGGCATAATCAAATTGATCCAAACTTGAGGGATGAAGTCCACTAAAATTCGTACATATCTAAGAAGCAATTATCAAATCTTTAATTTAAAACCTACACATAGACCAAAAGTAGATAATGACAAAGAAAAATATGATTCCAATTGAAACCCAAATCAAATTAACACAAATAAGTAACATAACAAAAAGATAAGGCCTAATACAATTATTGTGAGAAGAACAAGGAGAAGCAATAATTCTAAAAACAAAACTAATATTAGGTAGGACTATTTACGGTTCAAACATTCGATATTTTTGATATCATAAAATAATATTTGACATTTAATTTGAAATTTTGGATAAGATATCAAATATATTTGATAGTATCCGATTTGCTGAATAAATATTTGATTTACTCAAAAAATATCCAACTTACTCAACAAATATTCGATGTAAAAATTAAAATTAAAGCTCTTACATCACAAGATTTATTCAAATTCTATTAGATCCAAAAAGAAATTATGTTAAAAATATAATTTCAACTAAATTAAATTTTGGCCAAAATACTAAATTAAGTAACTAAAAATTATATACACAAATAAATTTATTCATATATAATTATATTTAATATAAAAATTATAAAAAAAATGTATTAATATTTTTCTTCAAATCATCTATTGTTTGTAGTTATTGGATCGGTTATCTAACTTGTTTGATTTTTTATTGACTGTATCGAATATTTAATTTAAAAAAATTTAAATCGATTATTTTATTTAGATTAGATCGATTTAGATATTGAATCAGATAAGCATATATATATTGCATAACATAATAAATTAAACTCAGTTTGGTATGTATTTGATGAAATTTTAACCCAAAATTCAAACCTAATTTTTTTAAAAAATTAGTACATTAATTTTATTTTCTTATTAATAATTAAGTAGTACAAACTAATAATAATACAAAATATAAAAATACACTATAAAAATAATGTAAATCTTTTATGATTATAATAATAATAATAATAACAACAACAACAATAATAATAATAAAAGAAATATAAATAATGCCAATAATAAATTTATTACAGTTTTATGTCATAATTTTCTTTTATTTTATATTATATTATTATTAATTTTTGTTACTTAATTATTAATAAAAAATAAAATTAATGTATTAATATGTATATTTTTAAAAAAAATTAAAATTAATTTTAAATTTTAAATTTTAAATATATAGCATTAGTCTTTAAAATGCGCTTTGTAGGTGCTAATCTGTCTTGTACAAAACTAAGTTTATTAAAGCCTACATCGTTAGCAAACGTGCCAAGTCTAATTAACTCTCAGACCCTACCGAATAAAAAATTTGTGGCCCAGCTGTTGATCTTGGTAGACGCTAGTCATTCTATTTTGGGAAACGGTCAGTTTGGTTATAGCATATTCTTATATCGCGGCACCCGCCGTCCCTCTCTAAACCCTCACTCCCTTTGTTACAATCAATCTTGCTGCTCGTCGCTCGCTATTGCAATGCCTGCTTCACCTCCTCATCGCAGTCGATCTTCCTTTCTTCCTCTTCCTCTGCTATTCCTTAACACGACTTCGTTACGTTGTAGCTGTCGAAGCCGTCACTCCAGGGGCAACGTTGCACCGCCGTCGCCATCGAATAGAAAGAAATGGAAATGGGAGAGTGAGTGAGTGACAGATGATGATGGAGAAGTAGAAAGTTGTCTTGGTTTGCTTAATTGTAGTTTTTAAGGGTTACTTTCTGCTGCTCTGGGTTTCGCTGCGAAAGGCAAGAAAATAGGTAAGAGGGTTGATGATTTATTTTCAAGTATGTAATAATGATAATTACTGAACTTACTTGAGTTCTTGTACTTTTATCGGTAATTGTTGAACTTTCTTGCATTCTTAGATTAAAATATTAGTGTGTTTAGTAACTTATAATTATCAACTAATTACTATCGATACTATAAAATATTGTGTATACTGAAACCTATTTTTGGTTATGAAAAATAATAATTGACGGAATTATATTCTTACTCTTACGTGTTTCCTTCTCTCTCGAAGTGGCGCTGCAACATATTTAACATTAAGTAATAATGTTAATATATTGTTTTTTTTAAAGTTCAACAATTTTCTATTTTTATTAATTAGTCATATATATTTGTAATTAGGTTTATCCTAATATTATTAATAATTATTTATGTTAGATTTTGATAGTTAGGGCAATAATTATTTAAATTAAACATAACTGGTTGTACTGTTAATATGTCAAATTAAAAAGATTCTTGTTGATATGTTTAAATATTAAAATTCAATGATACAATAATAAATATTCGGGTGCAATACCCGTTCCCTTTAAAAAATACTTCTCTAACAACTATGATGGTTATTATACTTTTATCTTTTCTTGCATCTACTTGGGAAGTTCAAGCTTGTTTCAATTTTAAAATGTCAACTTCATAAATATTATTTCCAATGGGAGCTGGCTGGCTCTGAAATATCATGGAAATCTACATTCACAAAACATCAATGATCCTATATTCTTCTTTTGCGGCCAAGGTTCTCGTATGCGGATGAGGCGCAATTTCTTTGGGTGCATATGCGGGAGAGATATGAAAAACATAATGAGTTGAACCTTGTAAGTTACAGGTATTGATTCTGATAGCGAGAAATTTGTGAGTGGCAAAGGTCAGTGTAGCAAAACTCTTTGTTTTTCTTATCTTTTCCTATTGATGGCACTCTTGTTTGTTCTTTCAAGTGTCTTGAAAAAGTGCTAGTGGTAGAGGAATTAAGATAACCTCTTTGAATAGTGTGCTTCCAAAGCTTGAGAATCTAAATATTGAATCAAGCTTAGGATATAATATTCTACAATTTTACGAAGTTTAACCAGCTGGATCATTTTTATTCATTTATTTTTTTTATAATGTTTCGCTTTGGAATGACAGTTTTTGGGGGCAATTTTTGGTATATTTGTTTATTAGTGTATTGATTTCTCAAACTATTTACAATTTTATTTTTTTTTATTGGGAGAAAATTTCTTGAATTTTTGGGTTTGCAAGCTATTTATGTGTTCTATTTATAATTTTTGCTACAATTTCATATAACTTCTGTGCACGTTTTGTTATGAACTATTATTTTTCATAAACTAAACTTTGCAAAATTGAGGTCCAACCAACTGGCTGATATCTCACACAACCCTTGAGTAGAGAAAAATTTGAGAAGATTAAACTAGAACTAGGCATGACTAAGATAGTGTAATTCATACATCTTTAATTCCCATGGTCAATTGGAGGAGGTGATGACTAGAGAACAATTTTGGAAGGACATCTCATTAACCTGCTTGATTTTTACGAATGCCTGTTAATGTTTTTGGATATTTTGTTAATCATTGAAAACTCCTAAGCTATCGAAGGGAACAATTTTAAGATCAGATGTGAGAACACAACCCCTTTTTGTCCTTCACAAACTTGTGAGTTTTTGAGCCTGTAAATTTAAATTTCTCTTCATGTGTGATATCATGTGTGGATATTATATTCTAGAACTTGATTTGATTATCTTTGAGGCCGCATAGACACTTTACATGGTCATAAAGATGGTAGCGGCAACTTTTATTTTTTACTAATGAGTACCACAATCCAAAAGTAGCCTACCAATGTCATTATATCCTTTGTCAACCAGTTTGAGCCGTATAAGCCATTTTTTTGTTCCTACACCCATTTATTAACCTAATCCTTGTCATGATCCCTACACCAGAAAGACTAGTGGAAAATTATCTATTTATTATCATAAAGTGGGCGTATGGAAGGAAATTTATGGAAAACAATTGGCGACTATGGCAGGTGTTGTACCTGAGAAAAGGAGATAGAAAAGATGTGAAAATTATAGCAAAAGAAAATAATGGAAAATGCAAGGAGGAGAGAAAGAAAAAATCCTGAAGGAAAAAAAAAGTCAACAGCAAGGGGTGAAAGGAAGCAAGGTGAAGGGAGAAAAAGAAAAAAATCCAAAAGGAAAGAAAAGAAAAATCAAAATCAAGAGGTGAAAGGGGAAAAAATTATGATAGTGAATATTATATTGTGATTGAAAATGGTTTGGTGTGAGGAGATTGTGTTGATATTTATTCTCCACTAGGTTCCAAGATTTTTATTTGCACCACAATCCCAAAGATATTCCCTACCTTAAAGCCTAACCCCATTACAACCTAATAAGACCTCTTTGATTTATGATGTGCATGTGGTTGTACAAGTGGTGGAGAATGAGAATCACCTCAAGCTTATAGTATATCATGTTCACAGGAATGATATGAGCAAAAGACGACCCATATCAAACACATGAGAGTGGACTGTTGATTTGTGTGAGAATCATTTATCTTTTCTCAAAGCCGACTCTAGAACAGTCTTAACATTGATCCCATACTTCCTCAAACTAGCACTATTTATCCGACACTCTCAAACACGTCTATGTTTTGGATACTGCCATATCCCAATACTTTTTAGTCAACCTCTACAATACTTTCTTAATTTTCATTACCTATTTGATAATTTTGTCATCATATTTAATTTTCTTGAATTCCTATCTGATCTTAAAACTTATTACCTTATGATGAACCTGGATATTCAATGCTTAGCTTAATATCTATTTGCTTTTAACTACATGTTTGTTTGATCTTTGCTAAGACATGGATGTCTTCTCCTTATTTAGTCTCTTAATTTGCCTTTCCAAGGGTGCCAATGGGGGGCAGGGGTGTGTGTTTCTATGTAGTTGTGCTTAGATCTAGGTTAGTTTTCTTGAATAAGTCTCAAAACAGGGTCTTGTGATTAGATCAGTAGGAAGGACGTTTGTAGCATAAACGTTTGCAAAGCATTTTGGAATGACTGCTTTTGAATTGTTGAAGAAGTCTCTTGAGGTAAATTTGTTAAAGTAAGATTTTTTATTTGTTTATTTTTTGCTTCTTCAATTTGTGTAAAAAATTGGGTAATTATTTGTTTCAAGTTTGGTGAGGAAGAAGTGCCTCCAAAATTGGAAATGCTGATGGGTCAAAAGGTTTTTTTTTTCCTGATCCAATTGAGAGAGGGAAAAAAAAGAAAAAAAATATTAGAGCATTGGCGATTCAAATTAACATTCAATGAACTTTTAATTTCAAGATTTTGTGGTGTCTTTAAGGATTGGTAAGACTATGTATGTATATATATAGATATATTGGTGTACTTCCTTTTTTTTATGAAGCATTCATACCTTCATTCATGGCATGGGCCACAAAGGAAGTGAATATAAAGTAATATATTATATCTCATTTACTATTCAGTACTTTACCATGTAAGGCATTTTTTTATAAAATAATTTTAAATCATATCATTAGTTATTCTAAATAATAACTATAATCATTCAAACCATATACTTATTGTTTCTCATTCATTTTCTTCAACTTGTTGTCCTTGACCCCATTTATTTTCTTCTTTTCTCTCCAATACAATTTCATTCACTATTACATATATCACTGATTGATTCATAGGGACTATTTTTTATTAGTTTATATGATAATTCTTTATTTAAAACGGTAATTAATATATTGGTATTGTTAGATTTTGTTCCTTCGAATGAGTCACATTACATGAAATTAGTTAATGACCGTGAACTAGCTCTTAATTGTCCCCACACCCCTATCTTATTTTTATGCACATCTTATATCTGTTTGATTAGTTAATGATCGTGGACTAGCTCCTATCTTATTTTTCTCCGTTTCTTGTATCTGTTTGATTCATATTGACCTTTTTATTAATGTAATTTATTATTATTAAATAAATTTGATATTAATTATGTGAAAGTTGTGATAAAAAATTAAGGGCGGTACTGGATTTACTTCAAAAAGCAATGAGTCACTTCATTTGAAATGAATTAATAGTATAAAAATAAATAAGCTTTTAGAGTACTGGATACTTCTGAAATAAAGTACTTATTTATTATTTCATCGGTCATAATCAATTATTTATTTTAATTTTTATTTGTTATTTCATGTACATTTCTCTTCCTTTTTGTGTGTTTCATTGGTTGTATATGATATCTAATATATGTAAGTGCCTATTTATTGAGAAATTTTAGTATTTCCTAAATATGGCATATTTTTATAGAATTTTATCATCCTTTAATAAAAATAATTATTTAAATCCCAGTATTTTGTGTGTTATATACCTTAACGTCAGATGGATTAAACTATAATGGTTGGTTTTGTATCTCGATTTTCTTATTCATCATGCTGTATCTTTTCTTTGTTTCTATACAAAAAAAAATTGGGCTACTATTGAGAGACGTGCATGAAATAGAGGAACTAAAGGTGTGTGGGATGAACTTTTCTATATGGGTTTCTGATTGTTGGGTAATGTTGTGTAGGCATTTGGATATTTGTTTGATTTGTTTCCCAATAGAAGGTAGTGGTGCTAGGCTGGTTGGTTGTGTTCCTCATCAATTTCTTGTTCTCTGTCTATGGAGGTATGTATAGCAATGGGGTTGGCAGGTAGCATATCCTATACCTATTTGATGATGAATAGTCTGATGAGTAGGCCTTACTTTTCTTAGCAGAGTTTTTGAGCCCTGAGCTGAGTAATTACTGGTTGGAGGTAACATGTAACTTGGAAAAAAATAGGAAAAGAGGGGGATGGTGGGAATGGAGATGGTGAGTAGGACTATAGAAAACATGATGATGCTTGCCTAATTTTATTGATTTCAAAGCATGTTTTGTAATCATGTGAAAAGCTGTTGTTTGCTCAAAGGCGGGGCAAGCTTCTTATAGTTTTTCTCTACAGCTGTAAGTAGGAAGTTATTGTCATTGTTAAGTGCAAAGTTGTATAGAAGTATGGCACTGCTAGAGTTTGAAGACTGTTAACTTTGCGAAAAAGGTGGCAAAATTTATTCATACACACCTTGTAGCATTTAATGCCCTTAACATACTGTTATGTATTGAGGCCATTACAAGTAATATTTGTGATACAGAAAGACCTAAACTAATTACCCATCAAGGGAACATTAACTTGATCATATTTTATTTTCTTGGTGGGTTCTCACTACAGGATTCTTTGAAGCTCTTGTGATTACTCTTGATCTTAATTGTTGTTGACATTTTTCTATTTATTTTGGTGCTGCAAATTTCACTAGCCCCAAACAATGTCATTGAGGATGTTTCCCTGTGCAGTGTCTGCATGTTAATGTGGCAGAAAGATCAGAAGTCTCTGAAGGTAAAACTCAGACCTTTATGGCTATTGATGCGGATAGGATTGTCAACTTATGCAATAGTTTCCATGACATGTGGAGGTAATACTTGTTTTGTGGCATATTCACCCTGAGAGTGACTATCATTTCCTTAAAAACTCTTCATGAATGGCACGATGTTAAATTCAGAATTTAAGGCCATTATCATGATTTTATATTTGATACATGACCAATTCCATTAAAAGGGACAAGTTATCAAGAAATTGGAATGATTATTGTGTCAAAAATGCATTCTTTCTTCTCTCTAGTCTGTTTATTTGTTCACTGTAAACTACTTTTGCATATTTACGAATCAGCATAAATTTCCCCTTACCCTTATGCTCTTCAAATTTCTGCTATTAGTGGGCAGTTTGAAGTTGATGATTGACTAATTCATGTTCTTTCTTCTCTTTCTTCGGGCTGACAAACTTCATCAGTTCAATATACTCTGGACAACCTAATAATTTCCCGATGTTTACCATGCTTGACATGTGCTGACAGATTAGGTATTTAGGATAGATGAAATGAAAGGGTCTAAGAATTAGAGGAATCAATGAAGTAGGTGCATGACTAGGGTTAAAATTTGCGAAAATAAGGGCTACGTGACTAATTATTGAAGAGGAGAGGCTGTAAAGTCTCTAAAGTTCTCATAACTTACACCAAATCACGTGCTTAATTGCGAGAATGCATGAACTCTACATTTAGTGTAAATATAAATATAATATGTGTATTCTAAAGTATAATATAAATCTCTGATATTAGGCCTTTTGCCCTATAACATTTCCTGCATTGATTCTTTTCAGACCATACATTTCTTCTTTGGTATTTAAGATTCAGTGATTAAATTTGTCTTTTAATGACAAGAAATGGTTATATAATTTGTTAACTAACAAAAGTAGCAGCATTGTGCATGCTCCATTTTGCTAAGTTTGTGTAGTCTCCTTTATTCTTCTCATCGCTTATTTTGCTTCTAAAGCTTGCCTTTACAAATCGGTGTTGCGCTTTATCTGTTTTACGCCCAAGTTAAATTTGCCTTTCTTGCTGGAGTGGCAATAACTGTCTTACTAATACTAGGTATACTGTGTTTCTTTCATCTTAGTACAGTGGGTTGTGCTCCCTGCATGCATTTTTGCCTTAGAATAGTTGAATTGGATGACTTAATTAATACAATATCAATTGGCAAATCTGTGTTGTATTTGTGTCTCTTGCTTTAGATAGGGGCAAGTAAATGATGTTATTGTGGGTTCTTTGTGGGAATGTTTGTCTAAAGTTTGATTCATACTCATCGGATATGCTGAGAGGGTTAATGGTAACTGGTGGCTTTGTATGTTCATTTGGCTATAAATGGTGAACACAGACAAAGACAATCTTATAGTTTCGAATGTAATGATCATTAATTTTTCTAAGGTTTGATGATCATAAAACTCTTATTATTCTTTACTTAGACAAAATTAATGACTTATTTGAAAATCCATCTAAGCCATACAACTTTTTAGGTGACTTAATTTGGCTAAAAGATGGCGCACAAGCAGCCATGTGAAGTCAAATCACAAGGCAGAACATCAGCAACCTCTGACTAGTGATTTTGTGCAATTTTATGCACAAAATGAGATGGTAACAACACACTAGCCTATTTGGACAGCTTTTGGGAGCTGTTTGGGTTTGGAAAACCAATGCAAAGGGCAGCAGCAACAAGTACAATAGTAGGTGTCCTTTTGATGGAAATGTTTGGTAGGATTTTATGACACAAATCATGTTGGATCAGATCATGCAAAGGCTACTTAGCTCTAGCTATGCTTTGTTAGTTTAATCATGTCATAGCCCATACCATAGCTCTTTAACTTGCAATCATAATTATAGATATAAGAGGTATGGGGGATGTATGGGGTATATTTTGGAGTCCCAAAAGTCAAGGGCTAATCATTTGTTTTAGTTAGAGTCAAACTAACTAAGCTAGTGTAAGAATCTTAGGAGGAGCCTAAGATTGTATAAAATTATCTCCCTCCTCCCTCACATTCTTTGGTTTTTCTTTTGTTAGAATTCTTACCAAAATTCCATCTTAGGACTAGTAATGCATTTGATGTGTGAAAGTGTATTGCGGTAATTTTTGGACGGCTTTTGGGGCATGTTTGGGCACAAAAACTCAAACCAAATAGGATAGAAGTATTATATTATGGAATAAAGGCAAGCTTTAATCAGGCTGTCAATGAACTTCAAACTTGCAACATATTAGATTACAGGCAGATCATTACTTTTTGTAAGGTAATCAGTTGTAGCAACAAAGACAACAGGTGTCCTTTTTGTTGGAAGAAATTGAAGCTTTATCCCGTGGGAATAACACATAATCCAAATACAAATATAATATCATTTGAAAATAGATTACAACTTTTAATATGTTATTCAAATAAGAATAATGAAACCATTTATCACGTCTCATATGATGTAGCTCTATGTTTTGTTATAAATGGATGATTTGAAGTTAATGGGATTGGAGTTGGAAAACTACTTAGAATGTGTACATGTTTGAAATGTAAATTCATTAACTCTCTAGAAATTTTTCATACTCTTTGACCGTAGTCTCATTACATCCAAATGAAAAGATCTTATGATTTATGCATGTTTTGATTTATTTTAGTAATGGCAAATTGAGATGATGTGCAAGCTTATGGTTGAATTTTTTCCTTGATGAGAATCTTGAATGTAGATACAAAAAATCTTTGTGAGGGGAAGTACTAATAGGCCAATAGCTTGGTTGGTGATGAAACTTACACGTGGTTGGTTGCCATGCCTTACTATCTTCAATTTGGGAAAATTTACTTGTGTTAAACTTGTAAATATGTGTAATTCCATTTTTATATATCAAATTATTGAATGATTTGCATGTGCATCTAGGTGGAGAGTGGATTTTTTGGACCTAATAAAATTTATCTTGGTTCGGTGAGAACTTGTCATATTAATAAAATGCCTAATGAAATCTCTTTGATTAATAATAAACATTTTACATTGACAGTTATGTTGAGATTTGAGATGATGTTTTCAAAAGCTCTAAGCAGTTCGATGATGATAGTGCAAGCGAGGAATCCTTCCATGTATTAGTAGAAAGGTATTCTTTTTCTTTTTCCTTTCATCCATTCTCCGCATCCCTAAATTCCTAAGCTAGAGATTTTGCTGAAAAAATTATTATTAATTATAATTCAAAATAGATCATTATGTCCTTAATATCATTAGTGCCTCAAAGTCTTGTTAAAATTCATTCCATCCTATCTTATGCTAAAAACATTAATAATAGATCATTATTAATTATAATTCAAATCAAACCATCTATTACAAAAGTTGTGAAAAGTCTAAAATGCCCTCATTCATATTTCATGCTAAAAAATTTTGGTTTGTTAATCACTTATCTTCAGTGATAAAATTGATTGACTTGTTTTTTCATTGTCCTATAAATTTAACTAAGTTAGCTTGGGAAATCATGGCCTCTTTACTTGCTTAAAGGTGCCCTCAATTTTACTGCAAATCCTTGAAAGATTTTTTTTTTCATGTTCTATCTTCATCATTTTTTTTTTTCCAAAAAACCACATAATCTAGAAAAATTCATTAGTCATTTAGCTAGGGAGCTAGTTTGATTCTAATTATGTATTTTACCTTCAATTGCTTGTCTGATGGTATTATGTTTTCTTAATTCACATTTTTTTCTTAATCAAAATTTTGAAATTAGAAGAAAATGAGTTTTATTTTGAGTTTTTTTTTTTGGAATTTGAATTTTCTCTTTCGTTCACTTAGAAATTGTGAGTTGTTTTGTTAATGAACCTTTCTATACAAAAATTCATTCATCATTTAACTAGGGCAGTACTAATAGTCCTATAGCTAAATCCTCAAAATTTTATGCTCATTGTCGCTATCTGCTGGTTGCCATGGCGTGCTACCTTAAGTTAATTGACTTTATTGGTCATGCATGTGCATTTGGATTGAGATTGTTTATAGAGTTTTGTTGAGTGATACGATCATGATTGACTTGCATTAGTTTGTAAAAAATAGAACTGGAAACTTGCTTTTGACAGGCCTAGGTAATTTTAGGGGTGTGGCTTATTTTGATGTGGGCTAAACACGTAAGTATTTTGCCAATCTGAGTCCTAAAGTGTTTAGTGTTGAAAACCTATTGGTAGAATGGAGATGGAGGCCTTGAAATGGAAGAGTTAAAATCCTAGTTTTTATTACTTAAAAAATTGAAAACATGCATCCCACCTGGTATACCGAGATTTTGGTGAGGGGTGAGCATGGATCGTAATCCACTAGAATATGCTAACTTTTCATATCTCACCCTTGTTTAATGGTCTTTTTTTTCTCTTTAAAAATTCTGAAAGATGATTACATTTAGTGCTCATGTGGTAGTAGAGGTGGAAAAATTGTCCCCTATTTTACGTCTTGTAAATTCTATTCAGAATACAGGAATGTTTTTAAAAATAAATATCTATTTTAGATATTAGTTTAGGCTAAAATGGGTTTTTATTGAAAATTTTTTTACTATTTCTAAATACTTGATATAAAATAGGAATTTTTTTCCACTCCTATTATCGTCATACAAAACGAGCTCTTACTAAGAAAAATGACATATTACCTTTGAGTGATTAATGGTACATTCTTAGGATGGTTTCCTTTGATTCAATGAACTTTTTGGATAGTCTTTTTGTGATAAGGAAATATAGTGAGTATTATATTTTAAATTGTCTTGCAATTGTAAAAGTAATAACCATTAATATAATTTTAGTTGTCATTTGACATTTATTTGTGACAACTAGAAAAAAATTAGCCTGCCATTGATGGCAACACTTCTAAGAAAAATGATATGCCCCTAATTAGGGATTAAAAATGATAATTAGGTAATACTTTTTTATTTAAGTTTGAGGATATTTTGCTTATTATTTTATGTGTATATTTTTTTTTTTGTTTAAATAATTTAGGTGCCATATAGAAAACACAAGACACAAGGCACCCATTATATAAATTTTATTCTTATATAATAACAACAACAACAACGAAGATAAATTACTACTACTACTACCAGAAAAATAACGAATTGATAATTTGTAAATAATTTGTCTTTTTCAAAACAAATCGGTACTTCTATTTTATTTTTATCATTTATCTTTTTAGTGTTATTTACCAATCAAAACTAATAATTTGAAATCCTAATTTTTATTTCATAAATTAATAAAATAATATAAACAACATTTGTTACAAAACATCTTTCTCTAAAAATTTTTTCTATCTTGGTTTCTATTTAATGCTTTGTATTTGACTTATTATTTTACTATACCTTACACCCTTAAAATAATTATTAGGTAAGGTGGAATTATAGAAAACACAAGTCACCCATAAAAATTTTAACAAAATATCATAATATTTATCCTTATAAAATAATATATATATATATATATATATATATATATATATATAATTTTTGGATATTAAAAGATATAATGAATAAATAATTTAGTTATTTAAAACTAAGCACCCCTCTCATTTTATTTTTTTTGTCCCTCTTTTTATTGTAAATTTATCGATTCAAATTTAAATGATAATTTGAAATTCAAATTATTATTTTATAAATTAATAAAAAAACACAAATAATTAAGAATTCTCTTTTTTACCTCAATTAGTTGCCCAAAATTTGAACTTTTAGCTTATATTTTCCTTTTTAGTTGGTTTATCGAGCATTTTCTTTTTCTTCTTTAACTCGATTTCTAATTGTTGTTGATTTTAGTAAATTAAATAGTTGCTGATTGTGTGGAATTTTATTATAATATATTGATATTAATTATTTTATTTATAAATTAAATTCAATATTGCATTTTTTTCCTATTAGTCATTTATAATATTTAAATTATAATATCTAAAATTATTTATTTGTGAACTTCAATCAAGGTGGTTAGACTCCTTGATTGTTACTAATGTCTCTCCTCTTGGTGTCGTGGTGCAGTGGAGACTTCTAATACTTTGAAAGTGAATGGACATAGGCTAAAAATATTTTATGATCAAACCCATTAAATCCTTGTATCATAGCTATTTGGTCGAAGCATGGCTCAAGTAGAAAGAGAGAGGAGAAAAAAGAAGAATAAAAAGATTATTACCAAAGGAATAGGGGAGGGAAGATCTATGCACATAATACTAATAAATGTGTGGAAAGCTTAAAGAATCAAACGAACAATTATCTTTAGTCTAACTGAAGTGCTTTGTATTTAGACGTCGATACATTTACTTAACACCTCGATTGCTTATGTTTTAAGCTATGACAAAGGGAGGTGTGAATATTTTTGCATTCAAAGTTTATTTAATTTAATTTGCATTTATTTTTAATGTATTATGTTGATACAACATGCTGGTGTGCTAGAGTTAAAAAATAACTTGTATGTGTAGTCACTGACTTAAAAAAATGGTTTTCATTACTTGACTTTTAACTACTTTAATTGATAATACTACTTTTAGTTAGGTGCTGCATTTTCTTAATCAGCTTAGTATTTCCTTTAAGGATGTTACGTGTAGTGATATTGCTTTTATTTATCAAAATTTTTTTGTTTTTGTTTCCATAATTATTTTTCTATCAATATTGTCACCATGACTTTGATTTATTATACACAGATTGAGAAAGATGACATGGAGGTTGATAAGATTATACGTGTATTTGATTCATTCAATTTAATTTGGTTCATGCTATATACTTTGCATCAATTAAGATACTAAGAGCTCAGCTTTGAACCCTGAACCCTTATTTAGCTAAGGAAATGAAGATAATAAAATGAGACTATAATTTTAGTTTTATTACTAGGATTGAAAGACATATTTTTATGAAATAGAGGAGCAAATAATGAAGGAAATTAGAAAGCCTCTTGTCTACATCGAATTTTGAGAATGGTTGTTGAGTTATTAGCACGAATATTTAATGGATTAGCTTTGGAGAAGATTTGTCGTCTATTTCCTATTACATTTTTCTTCTTTGCATGATATGGTGGCTTGTTTGTTTAAGGTAATTTTATCTACTTTTCGTTGATGCTTGTGTTGGATCATATTCTTAGATTAAAGTGTGCAAGTAGCAACTATTTTCTAAACTTATGTAATAATTTGTTTGGCCTTTGTTTTTTTTTTTTTTTTGTCTTTGTTCTTCCCTTGCCCCATCTCCCAAATATATCATGTTTAAACCCAAATATTTGTTCAACTATCATGAAAAGTGTGGTTGGCTAGTCAATGCTTTTATTGATTTTAGTTATTGATTCAAGTAGAAGACTTTTGATATCTTATTATTTGTATGTGAAGTTCTATTTTTTTTTATATGGTCTATATAATTTTTCGATTGCATGACAATAAACTCAACGTTGGTTTCATTTTAAGTTAATTTATTATTTATGCTAAAACATTGATAATAATTATAGATAATTATAAATTATTTAATTACTTAATAATAATAATAATATATTAATTATTATATAAATAATGGGAAAAATAAATAAAATTAATATTAGCAGACAAAAATTATATTAAAAAATTAATCATTGTTAAAATAAATAACAACAAAAGCCTATATAAATTATTATTATTATTATCATTATTATTATTATTATTATTATTATTATTATCAATGATGCACTTGAATAACCTTAGGTATGCACGCTGAGTTTTCTAATTAAGAGAGTTGAGGTTCAACTCGTAATGTAATAGCATTTAGGGTATAATTATATTTTAATGGATTCATTTTGTAAGAGATAATATGTTGTTTCTTAATTTATAAAAAGTATATAGGCTTTAGATGGTTCCTAACTTTTGATGACTTACATAAGATATATTGGATAAATACCAATAATATCCGATGAGATAATAATTAATATTACAAAAAATAATGATTATAATAGTTATAACATATAATTAAGAATAATATTTATTTATTTATTTTATTATAACTATGACTAATAGTATTTTTATCATTTTTAATTATTGCTATTATTATTAGTAGTATTATCATAAAAACAATAATAATATATGATTTATTATTTTTATTATTATAAAATACTAATATTAATTATTATTTATTTTAATATAACTTTTATCTAATAATAATAATTTTTATTTATTATTCCATTATTTGACATAATAATTAATATATTATTATTTAATTTATAATTATCTATTATTATTATAATTATTATTATTATTCTTTTTAGCATTAATAATAAATTAGTTTATTAAGTTTTGGTAATAAAAATAATTTTTTAAAAATTGTTATAAGCATTTATTATTAGTAATGAATTTTTAATTAATTATCCCAATTATTATTATTATTATTATTAGAATATTATATTATCAATCATTATTATTAACATTATTAAAGTTATTAAATATTATGATTTATTAGTATTTATTACTAATAATTATTATTATTCATTTAACATATATTGCTTGTTCAATCGTGTTTTAGCTTATCAAGTATAATTCTTCATTAATTATGGTTTGTATATTTTATAAATTAAATAGTTAAAGCTAAAAAAGAATTAGGTAGTATTTGTAAATTTATTGTTGATGCATAAGTTTATTTTATCTTAAATTGTTGGTGTATGGTGGAAATATTTGGTTTGCTTTAATTTGAAATTTCTTTGGAACTCCTTTTGAGGGAATTCAATAGCTTACTGTTGCCAAATATCATAATTATCTTTGCCTTTAAGTGACATTTAATTATTCTTTTTTTTTATACTTATTGTTCATTTATATTGTCTTGGTGCATTAAATCTTATTTTATTGTGGTAATTGAAAAAAAAAAGTTCTTCAATTTTTATTTCTAAAAATTTGTTGCATTTGGATTTTGATTATGAGTTGTGTATTTGCTTATTTATTTTATTTTGAGCTTATTTTTCATTAGAAATATAATGAAGTTTATTTTGTTTGTGCCATTATACCAATTTGTTGGCTTCTATGTGATTATTTATGCCTTATGTGATTACTTTTTATGCCTATTTTTTCAGTAAAAATTGTATAGTGGTTGTAATATTTTGTACAAGGCCTTTGTTTGTGTTCTTTGAATAGATTTAGTTGGCATTGTGATGAACTTTCATTTTTATCCTTTTTTTTAATTCTAGATTATTAGCAATGATGTTCTCTCTATACTCAGAGCTTTAATTTATAAAGGTGGTGTTATTTTTAATGGCTATATTATAATACATCTATTTTTTAGCTTAGTCTTTTTGTTTGACGTTTCAATCTATTAAGATTATCTATTTTCTCTTTCATCCTTTTACATTCCTATCTAAGCTGAGATATGCTACACCTACTATATTATTAGCAACCATTTGTTCCTGCCATCATCCAACTATGTTTTCAATCTCTATGATGCCAAATCAATTAAACTATCATCCCAATAGAGCCTAAATACTTTTCTCTATCTCTCTTATATCACAAGTTTATACTTGTAGGATATAGTTGAGTAAGGTGTGTAAACTCACATTTTAATTTTCATGACAATTGTAGTCGTGTCCATATACTTGTTTTCAAAATCAGCAAAAATTTTGGCCTTCTGAACGTGGTAAACTATAGCTGCTAGAGCCATTATCCTTGATTTTGTGTACAAAATTCTTCTGATAATACTTAACCACTCGATAGACTTGTTCTTTTACTGCACATCATATAAATAGATAACTATGTGTCTCTATGTGTCACAGGGGCATTCAAATGTGATGTACATATAATGAATTCTAACTACTTTGTTCTAAACACACAACTCTCTTATTTGGCTATTTCCTCATCCAACATCATTTTTAGTTTATGCTATAGTTTTAAACTCAGACTGTCTCCACTTTATTCCCTTCAGGAGTTCCAACCTATACTGTATGATACAGTTAATGAGCACATGGGAGTATTTATCTTTCCATAAATATCATGAATAATATTTTAGACGTATGTTATCAGGAGATGATCATTTATCGTGGAATGTTATATAAAGGGTTTGTGTTGGCTGGACATAACAATGGGATGACAATATTTAGAGCCAGTTGGGTACTAAAAAGGATTGATGTCGAACATAAGCTCATTATTATTAATAATAATATTGTTGTTGTTGTTGTTGTTGTTGTTTTAATGTTGTTGCTATTGCATGGGATGGATTTAAATACCTTCTTGTTGATGTGATTCCTCTGACTAGTTGCAGGGTTACTAGTCGCTCCTACCAAACATCGAAGCCTAATAACGGATGAGATCTGTAGTAAAGAGATTAATTGAAGCAAATAGGATCATAACAATATGTCCTACAATTCGACCAAGCTAAGAAGTCACTCCTACCAAACATCGAAGCCTAATATTTCCCTCTAAATTTAGTAATCTTTTTATTATTATTATTATTATTATTATTATTATTATTATTATTATTATTATTATTATTATTATTATTATTACATGAAAAAGTTTATACTTCTATATTTGGATTGATTTCTTTAGCAACTAGTTCAATTCCTGCCTTTAAAGGGACCATTAATTTTTCTATCTTTCCATTAGCAATAGAGTTATTATTGTGCCTCAAATTTAGGTTGTTATTTTAACTGTTGAATATTTCTTTTGGAGGTTGATTGAGTTGAAGATTTTGATGCTCTAGATTAGTTTTTATCATTAAAATTGTGTAGCCTTCTCTTAAAAACATAGTATGAACTTTCTCTTTGGATGATGCTTATTATTATGAAGGCTTGTAATTGTTATGTGTGGATTGTGAATTTTTAAATTAGGGTGTTGTTTGAATGTTAAAGTTACATATGGTTATGTATAGTCTTTATTAAATGTATTCATGCATAGATTGGATTAGGTTAAGTAAAAAATTTATGATTGTGGATCCTTTTTATCGCATTTGTTGTATACCTACTTTATTATATGACCATGTATTCATGCATAGATTGGATTAGCTCCAAAAATTAACTTTTCTTTGCCTTATTATTGGCATAGGGATGTATAAGGGTTTAGATTTTATTTTTTTTCCATTAAGGTTTGATCTCAACACCTTATTTTTACTTATGTATCTTATTAGAAAATTTCAATAATTTTTTTTTATTTTACTATTATTAATGTTATAATTATTATTTTTCTTATTAGTATTACTTGTATTCTTATCGTTGATATTGTTTTTATAATTATTATTATCATTATGTTTAAATATATATTCTTATTACATGATTTTGACTTGTCCATTAGTTTTATGGTATATTTGATATATGATTGTCCTAGATTTGAGTGCATATAATGTAAGTTAATTAATTCAACTATTTATGCTGTAACTTAATTAATTAGACAAATCTACAATAAATTTTGACATGTACATGACCTCCTAATAAAGTTTAAAATGTATAGATTACATGTTTTTCATAATTTGTTTCTCATGTATGGTCTAAAGTTTTATTTGATATTGTTTTATATCTGATATGAGATCTAACTAATTGATTAGATAAGTTTTATATATATAAAATTTGTTGAAGGAATACAATATTTTGATAGCTTATCTAACTTTAAATAAATTAATATTTATGGACCACTTTGGATGTGATATTTTCATAAGATATATTTTTATTTATTTATAGATTTAATCATATAGATTTTTTATTAATCATTTATTATTATACTTATGAATAAGATTAATTTTGTTTATTTATTTTTTACTTATAATTATAGCTAACATTATTTTTCTTCATCTTATTACAACAAACTAGAACTTGAAGTTGTATTGTATTAATTTAATTAAGAGATGTTGTTAAGATATGTTGATCCTTGGACTCTATTTTATATATATGATTGGTAGTAGATGTTATTTTTACTTAATTTTGACATATATATTGATTGCATATTGGTAGTATGTGCTAATTCCATTATTTATGCTCTAACTTGATTAATTAAAAAAATCTATATAAAAAAAATTGACATGCAAATGGTCTCATAAGAAAGTTTACTACATATTGTTTTAGACTTATTTTCCATATATGGACATAAAAATGTATGGTTTGGTAAGATAAATCTTATTCATATATCAAATAAGATATATTAATAAAAACTTATGGAATAAAGATTTTGACAACTTATCTAATTTTAAGACGCGATATTTTCATAAGATATATTGTTATAGTATATTTTTATTTTCTTATAGATTAAGTATTATATATTTTTTATTAATTATTTATTTCTATATTTATGAATAATATCAACTTAATTATTTTGACAAATAAGGATTAATTATAATCTTGTAAAAATTTATTTCTCATTAAAATTAGTATTATTTCTATTAATTAATTATTTAAAATTTTCATTATCATTAATATTATTTTCATTTTTTATTATTTATAATTATGATTAATATTTATGTTAGGCATTGATTATTTATAATTGTAGCTAATATTAGTTGTATTTAATATTTAATTACCATTAAAACTAATAATATTTTATTAATTATGTTAATGATAAATAATAATTAATAGTTATATATATGATCATCTTATTAATTATATTTAATAATATTATTTATAATTATGATCATCATCATTATTATAAAAAATATAGCTATCATTAAAATTATTATTATTTATACTAGTTAATTATATATAATTATGATTAATAATATTTTATTAAGTTTAAATTTATAGTTAAAGTAAATATTAATTTTTTCATTGATTAATTACTTTTAATAATGATTAATATTTTTGAATAATTATTAATTTCATATTAAAAATTATAGTTATTGCTTCTAATTAATTTAACATTATATAAATACAATTTAGAATATTGATATAATAAAAAAATTAACAAATATTATCATTTGTATAGATAATTAAAATTTTAAAATATAATTATTTCTATGATTATAAGTAGTATTATACATATAAAACATATATTTATAATCAATATAATATTATTTGTATAAATTAATTAAAGTTTTTAAATATAATTATTTCTACATATTCTTCATTATAAATTTATAGTTATAATAACTAATATTCTTATTATAATATATAGCTATGGTTGTTTATTACTTAATTATAATTACAAGTTTTACTCTTTGTATTGCTAATCTCATTACAAGTAAAAATATGATGATTAAAATTAATAGTACTTGTACTGATTAATTAGTTATTTATAATTATAATTAATACTAGTTTTAATTAATTATTAAATTATAGTTATAAAAAATATTATTCTTATTAATTTGTTGCTCAAAACTCCAATTAGTATTTTTCTTATTAACTAATTATTTATAATTTTGACTAGTGTTATTTTTAATTGGTTATAAGTTTTTATCACTATTAGTATTTTTGCAATTATTTATGACAATTGATATTATATATATTTCTTGTTTAATTATAATTAAAACTCATAATATGTTTATGAAATAATATATATTATTTAATATTATTCTTATTTATTAAATATAATGCACAATATTTATAGTAATTTTATTTATACTAATCATATAATAAATAATATATTTGCCAATAAAATTAAATCGCAGTGAATCTAATCTGTACACCAATTAGTAGCAACAAACAACTAAAAGCCACTTTAATTATGAGCTTGATCGCTCCCCCTCCCTCCCATTGGCTTTCGTTTCAAGTCAAAATATCCATGCTTCATATTACCTTCAATAATATTATCAGTACCTACACTTCACGCTTGGCTTGTAAATCATTTATAATAATAATAATAATATTTCTATTAAATTATAGTTATAATTTATATATTTTTATAAATTTCCTATGTATGACTCTACTGTTTTGGGTATTTATTAATAATTTATTATTATGATTGATACCAAATTTATTAAGAATTATATTTTTTATTAATACCAAATTTATTGAATTATATTTGAGAATAATAATATTTTTTTATTAATTATAATTAATAATATTTTTTTATTGATAATGGGACCTAGTGTAATAATATGCAGTTGGGTAGGATAATAAGGTTATAAAAATAAACGACAAATGGAATTTGTATGAAGTAATAATGTAGATAATAATACCATTGCTAAACACACACTAATTTGTGAAAATAGTCAAAACCATTCATTATTGTTATTGTTAAGTAAATAATTTTATTGCAAAAAAGAGCATTTTAAATACATTAAGTGTTGTCTTCAAAACTGTTAAATGTTAAAATCATGCCTTAAAAGGAAGCTACATTGCTTTGTTTTCTATTCTTTACCGTAAAACCTCCATTTTTACAATCATAAATTTTCTTTTGTTTTAATAGCTATATAAAAAAATAAATACAATATCAAAAGATCTAACAAAGTTCAACACGAGCCAAACCAAAATAAATATAAGATCATGGTAGTGCATATTGGCATGGATAGAGGAAGGGAAAGAAGAAGAAAGGTTGATGGTGGTTGCAGTGATGAGAGTAATGAGTGATGCAGATTGAAGGTTGCATGGAGTAAATGGCAACAAGAGACATGAAGAAAAAGAAAAGAAAAGGAAAAAATGTTGAAAATTAGTTTAGATAATTTTAGATTAGCCACAAATAAATAGGATCAATGAAAAGTTTAGTAGATTTTTATTTTTGTTTATAAATTACAATTTATTAGAGTGATTAAGAGATTAAGAGATTGGATTATGGCCAAAATAAGATTTTTTGAGATCGAAATCAAATAGCATGTGGAGTAATGTCACTACACTTATGAATAAAAAAAGCTCCTCCTATATGATAAACACTACTATTAGAATGAGTCTTATCTCTATAAGAAATGTGCATATAAAGCTTACAAAAGATATATACCTAAAGAGAAAGTTGAAAGTGTCATATCTCATTGTCATGTAATCAATGTTAAAATTAATAAATTAATCAATACAAGTAAAGCTAATTTTAATAATAAATAACTAGTTTATATGAATAATATTAACCATAATCAAACAAAAATGTTAATTATAACTATTAAGAAATATTTAATAAAAATAATATTAATTCAAACAATTAATTATAATTCAAAAAATATTATTAAACATAATTGTAATTTTATAATAAAAAATTTATGTTATTTAAAGTTATAAATAATAAATTAACATTAATAATTGTTGATTGTAATGACAACTTAATAATTATTAAAAATATTAACCATTATTACATATAATTATAATATTAATCGTTGCTATAATTAAAACAAATTGGCGTATGAAAAACTAATTAAAAAGAAAAATATATATTTTCACTGTAGGCTTAGTATTATTTACAATTAATTCAGTAATAAAAGTATTATTAATTTTAATTATAAACATTTTATATGAATAATATTAAACATAATCATAAAAAATGTTGATTGTAGTTATAAATAAATAATAATTAATAATAATAATAATACTAGCTTACACTATTAACTATAATTAATAAAAAATAATATGAATTATAATTATAATGACAATTAATAATAATTAGTGATTATAACAATTAATTAATAAGTATTAAAAATAATATAAATCATAATTTTAAAAAAGAAATAAATTCAAATAATATTAAATATAATTTCATAATGTAAATTAATAAAAAAGGTATTCATTACAATTACAAATTTCTAATTATAAAAATTATTATTGATCGCAATAATAAATTTGAATAATTAATATAAATAATATTAATTTTAATGAGAAATAATATTGATCATAATTATGAATATATAATTATTATAAATATTGATTATGATAGACAAGACTAATATTATTCTTATGTATATTAACAATTCCTTAATAATATTAAATCTAAAAGCATGTAAAAAAATTTATAAAAATATTCTTATCAATTATTTCTCTGGTCTTTCCCTATCCTACTAAACTATTAAAAATAATTAGTTAATAAAAATAACATTCAGTGTAATGACAAACTCATAAATAAATCAAAATGATACTGATCATGATCATAAATATTTAATAAACATAAACAAAATATTAATTATATTATTATTTTAAAAATAATTATTAATAAATACGTAGAAAATTTATAAAAAATCATGACAATTACAACTATAAATTAATAATTAATATAATATTATTATTCATGATTATATAAATAAGCTAGAAATGCAAATAATATTTATTTTATTGGTGAATAAATATTTTACATAATTAACATTAATCATAGTATTTATAGAAAAAATTATTATATTGATAATGAAATATTTAAGAATAATATAAATGATACTTATTAGTCATAATTAATAAAAATATTTTTAGTTTTAATTATGATTCAATAGGCAATATAAAAGAATAATTATTATCATAAATAATTAGTTAATAACAATAATATTAATATACAACAAATTATAATCATAAATAATTAACTAATATAAAAATACTAATTGTACTTCATAATATGCACTCAATGGACATGTTAAAATTATGTAAAAATAACACCTACTACTAATCGTATTTATAAAAAGGAGAACAAGTAACAACATACCTAATAACATGATTCGTCTAAATAATAAAACTATTTACCTTGAAAAATAAACCATGAATGTAAGATCAGTGTATACTTATAATAACCAAAAATATGAATTATGCCCATAGAAAATTTTTATATGTATAATAATACAAAAATAAAGTAAAAATATAGCCAAAGAATTTTAACAAATCTGGATGGACATATATAGATATAGATATATATAGATATTGATAACAAAAATATACGAATATGAATAGAAATAAAAACTAGTTTATATTCAAAGTGAAAGGAACTATTGGTTCATATTCAAAGTCAAATAATGTAGAAATTAAAAAAGATAAACAATTAACAAATGCATCTCAATAATGAGAAATTAAGACAAATAAAAAATTAAATGTGTAGGGCCTAACATGAGATAAATAGTTTCTAAATTAATTTCCATTTACATTTCAAAAAAATCATTTTTATCTTTTTACAAACTTAAATAAAGTGTAATATTCAATCGATTTATTAAAAATACTAGAAATAATCAATGGTGGACTTTATATGGATAAAAATCAAATTAATTCAAAGAAGAGAGAAAATGATATGAAAGAAATCGAGGCTATGAAAGAATATAATAAAATGGAAAGAACAAAGGCAACTAAAAGATGATTGAAAGTTCGAGTAATTATTTGATTCATGTTAATATTTAGAAGTTAATGAGAAGTTTCAATTCCTTTATAAAAATAAAAAAATCAATCCATTAGGCGACGGATGAGTAATTATTTTGTATAATTTCAAATACAAAACTTATAAGAATTACATAGAAATATACGACAAATATATAACTACAAAGTAAAGTATGTGTTATTAAACAAAATAATAAATCATATATCAAAACCAACAAGCAATAGTACAATATGAAGACGAAGACAACACAAGGACAAAATAATTTAGCTTACCAAAAATATAAATTTTGACAAGACATGGACATAGTACATATTTAGCATTTTTAGCAAAGTTAAAATATCATTAAAAAAACAAAACTAATCTAGCATGTGACATATTTTAAAAGCTAAATATAATATATAAATTTAATTGAAGTGATGAATGTGGTAGTTTCATTTTTTTCCCCATTTCATAATGAGCACTTGAAGTTCTTTAATAATAAAATGAAAGTAAAAAAAATACTAAGTGCTCATTTGGTATGGGGTAATAGGAGTGAAAACATTACCCCCCATATTTTATATATCTTATATAATCTATTTAAAATTAAATATTTTTATTCTAATAAATACCCATTTTAGATGTTAATTTAATCTAGAATGGGTATTTTATTAAAATATATTTATTATTATTATATACTTAAGATAAAATATGCAAAATAGAGGAGAAAATTTTCCACCCCTATTACCCCCATACCAAACAAGCCCTAAAAAATTTAATCAATATACTTAAAGCATATATGTTGTCTACCCTACAAAATAAAGTTTTTCAATAATTACTAACTAGGCTTCACTAATAGCCCGATTCTTAAAAATATTATATAAAAATAATAATAAAATAATACGGGATAATTAATCGAAGCGAATAAACCTTTACATTCCTATTACAATTTTATAAAGTATTAACATTAAAAGGCAAAAAAAAAATATGTGATGACAATGGTAAGTAGATGTAGAGAGAATAATGAGAAATAGAGCCAAGAAGAATATTTATAAAGAATGGGAAGAATTAACATTCCTATTACAATTTTATAAAGTATTAACATTAAAAGGCAATAAAATATGTGATGATAGTGGTAAGTAAATCTATATTATCATAGGCAGATAATCTATATTAAATAAAGAAGCCAACATAAAAAAGTTCAAAAAAATATTAAACGTATACAAACTATCTACATAAGACAATGTTTTAGCTAGTCTATAAACAAGTAAAAAATCACTAAGTAAATCTATATTATCATAGGCAGATAATAACAATAATAATAATCAAAGGGTGGAGCTAGACTTGCTAATAATCAAAACCACAAGTTATCATAGACAGATAATAATAATAATAATAATAATAATAATAATAATAATAATAATAATAATAATAATAATAATAATAATAATAATAATAATAATAACCACAAATTATCAACACCAACAATAATAATAGCCGATCAAATTCAAGTTGTCATGTGAAGCAACATAAAAATTCACAGCCAATAGAGCATGATTTTATTCTAATATTAAAATTTTCTTTTTATAATATAACCATAAACATTAAATTAATATACACATGCAAAAATTTAAACCACAAGACATTTATATTTCTAAACTGCATGATCCATCCTAATAATAAAACTATCTCGTTTCAAATACAAATCAATATACTCTTACAATAATTAAACCCACAAGCTATTATAGCCATATAAACGATGCTTGTATAATAATAAATAATAAAACAAAAGAAAAAAATAGCCAAAGAAAATTAACAAATCCATCCGCATGAAGAATAATATGCAAATCATATCAACATATATATACTAATAAAAATATAAACCAATAATATTAATGAATGTAGAAACTTAAAAAAACATATGTTATTTTTTTAAAAGGCTAAGAAACTAACAAAGGCCAAAATCTAAAAGTCAAAAATACACAAAAACTTATTCAAAGCGTTCAATAGACTAAAAACCTAACTTCGTATTTTTAATAAAGACCAGTCGATTTTTTAATAAAAAAAATAGCAAGATAATTACATGTAATAAACAAAAGCGAACAATCAACAATAAGCTAACTTATAGTTTACCAATAATCAGATTAAATAACGAACAAATACATATCAATAATGAAGAAATTTAGACAAAAGAAAAAATAAATAGGTGGACTGACAAAAAAAAAATTATTTCTAAACTAAACTCCATTAACTTTTAAAAAAAGTTAAACCTTTTTTTTACATGTTTAAATAAAGTGGAATAATCAATTAACTTATTTAAAGTACTAGAAGAAATAATAATAAATTAGCTAAAGTATTCATGAGCACTAAAGTCTTCTTCAATTCATCTTCCGACATTAAACTATTACAAGTAAATTAATAACAATACCTCAATAAAAAATATTAATCAAAATAAGTGATTGAAGCCAAAAAAGAGTTATGAAATTATTTTAGAAAAAAAAAGGAGTAATTTTACACATATATTTATATAAACTACCAACTCCCAAATCAAAATTTTATCCAAACAAACATCCATAATCCCAAATAACATCTCTATAGTAAAAGAAGTTTTCGGCCATGCCTATAGGTAAGTAAAAGATTACGGATAGTGGTCTAATTATCGTTAAAATAATAAATAAAATGTCTTCCATTACCCTACATTCATCAATATTAGTTAAATATTATTCAAACATTGTTAATTATTCAAGTACATCTTTAAATTTGTAATGTTCACTCTACAGCCGAGTCATTAATTAATATTAATATAAGCTCTATTGTACAGTTCCGAGGCTCATTGGATATCCTATCATCAATATCTAAATAAATACAATTTAAGACAACAAACAAAACACAGACCCTAACCATCCATCCCGCCATATCCCGGTAAAACCTCACTCCCCTTCGCTCCACAAATTTCAGAATATACCAAACAAGAAAAGCCAAATTCACATAACCAAGCTCAAATTTAAGAACTATTAAAGCATAAACAAGACAAGATACAAAGATAGGAAAACTACATAATTGACTACTTAAACTACTAATTTTACACAAAGATCGACTAGCCCATATTTATTTCTTTATTCTATTATGTTACTAATCAAGTAGGTATATATAGACATCTAATGGTCACTTACTTGAGGAGCGTAGATGATTTCCATGGTCTACAATCTTGGGGCATCAAAATTCCAATAAGGTGGGGCATATACACCGTAAGCTAAATGTGGGGATTACCTTCCAAAGTTTTTGGAAATTCCCCAATAGTTTTTGCTATTCTCTTCCTCGACCATGAAATCAAGTCCCTCACATGGAGGGGGAAATAAAATCATTTCTTCTTTTTTTTCATGTAAATATACCTAAAGACCAAAAATAAACAGAATAAATAAATAAAAATAGTTACACTAGTTGAAACTGAACATAGTGACAAATAGTAGGACAATTGTAAAACATGTTGAATCAGGTAGAAGTAAAACAATAGAAAGACAAATTATCCTAATGCAAAAAATCTACCAACAGGTCCAAATTCTCCATCACTACACATACCTAAATTCTTCATAGCCGATCTTCTCACATTTCCAGAACATATTAGACACACTAGGTTGCTTTTGAGAATTTAGTGAAGGTGCACCAGTCTTGGTGATATCCTGTGTGTGCGTGTGTGTGAAACAGTATACAGAAGCTAACATGATCAACTCATAGAAGTTTGTGATACATAACAAGAAGAAATTTCTGTTATCTAGCTACTATGGACAGATCAATTCAGTAGATAAGAATATATCAAGCAAATATGATCAAGGCTACATATTTAGAATGTCCAAGCTTAATCCATGCATTACAAAATTGCAAACTTTCAGTTTCATGCTAGAATTGCCACAAAAGCACAAGCTTCAAAACAGATATCAAGGGCTAAAGCGACAATATGATCAGAAAAAAAAAATCCTAAAATAATATATAGTCACAGTCTATGAGCACATCAATTAAGGGTTATTTTAATCTTGAGTCATTAAGATAAGAAAGAAAGTGTACCAGTGCAGCATACCTTGGGTACAGTATATGATACTCATTGGTTAGGTCCATCTCATCAACTCCTAATGATGATACTCTTGCAACAGACAAGTAGCACACACAACCTCAGACACAAGAAAAGGACACTTCTTTTCTTGGACACCAAACACGAAGTACTCTTTTCTCAATTATCTTCATTCATCATGAGTAAAATGCCCATTTTATCCCTCCATTACCCTAAGGTATGTCAAAACCCATGATCGATATGATCTTTTAATTAGATCAATAATCCATGATAGATCTGTACTTTATCCATTAAATAACCTTATAATAATACCAATCATAGTCTTAAAGTATAATCGAACCAAAAAGAAGTAAATTATGTAAATTGGTCAAACCAATCGATTGGTATGGCCCAATTAGTCGATTGGTTTGGGTCAACCAACCAATCGGTTCGACTCAACTAGGCCATGTTTTTCTCAAACCAATCGATCAGTTTGAACAAACTAGTTAACTATTCATAGTTCAGTCGATCTATTTTATCAAACCAATCGATGGATTTCAACAGAAAGGAAGACCAAGATCTATACAAGCATACTAGTCGACAGGTTAGATTAACCAGTCGACTAGAGATCAATCGATCGGTTTGAGTTAACCAATCAATTGGTTTCCTCTAATATAGCACCAAATTACAATTTTTATGCAGATTCATTTAATACATGTATCAACAATAACTAGCATAATTCCAACCAAATTATTATGCATTTCTCACCATAATATCATTATAGCCTATTTTATCCATTTTCATGCTCTTTACTCAATTATGTCATTTAAGCATGCAAATCATGCATACAATTGCATTTCTTCATACCAACATATATCAACCAACTCAAGATACACCTATCATGCAAGAACACCTACTAAACATTTCAAAAGTATAAATTAATTACTTGATGCACGCTAAATTCCCTTAAAATAGAATTTTCAAATCTATGAAAACTTTAACTCTTAAAACCTTAAAACAACAAATCTTAAACTCAAATATTATACCAAAATCTTATCAAATTTTGATCTTAAAACCTAAGGACAAAGCTTACCAACTTAATGCCAAAGCAGAGATAATGATTAACTAAATTACTCAATATTTTTTCCAGAATCTAACTCTGTCTTACTTAACAATTAAAACAAGAAAGAACTAGAGACAAGAGCATGAGAGTGTGTAAAATTAAATTGGCAAGTATTCGAAGGGCAAAAAAAGAGAGGACAATGTATAACTTAGGGAAGTTCGGTGGTTGAAAGAAAGGTAAAACAATTCATCTCATAATTGAGCAAAGGAGAGAAGAGGAAGAAAACAATAATTGAGGTCATCTCTCTCCCTCGTTTGTCTCAACCAACCTCCAGAACAAATCGATGTAATATTTTTTTTAATTAAATGCATCATAAAAATAATTAAAAATCTCAACAATCAGTATGAGTTGGTAAAAACCCATTTTAATGTAAGAATTTTTTTTAAAGGAATTCAACTTAAAAAATATAACAAACTCAACAAACCAATTGACTATTATATCATAAGTCAACCAATTACCTCCAACTAGTTAACTAGTTTAGTTGAAAAAACTAAATTCACTAAAACAACAAACCAATTAAATGATTCATGGAATCAATCCATGGATTTGCATCCAAACCTCAATAAAATTTATTTTCAAACATGATTTCATAGCGAATTTTATCCCAAATCAAACTACAATAATAAATTAAAATCGAAGACCCAAAATTTAATAAAAATTATCATCCATCCATTATACAAAAGTGTGGGGTATTACAAACTTGAATGAGGCTAGAGGCCCTCTAAATAGAAAAAGAAAAAAAGACACACCTCTTTCACTTTTGTACTTGGGTTCATCTTATCATCTTGTAAACTTAGAAGAAAAGCTCTAACTCATCTATTGTTGAGTTGGCTTAAATAAAAGTCAACTATCTACATAGCAGAAATATACATTTTTAATTTTATTTTTTATTCAACAATGGCATCTCATTCATATTTCTTTCACATTCGCTTGTATTCAATATATTTAAGATATGGTCAAGGACTCAAAGGTTAGGTAAGAAGTAAAATGAAAATAAAAAGTATTAAATTTTAAGACAAAATCAATCAAAAATTATACCCCTTATAGAAAATTGTGAAATTCTACTTATCCTACAAAAAATCATGATTATACTATTTTAAAATGACTTCAGTCAAAATTGGAAATTATACCAGACTGACATTTCCCAAGAGCCCCAGCTACAGGACGGACAGCTAATTATGCTTGCTTTTTATTCATACCATCAAATCATATGCACAAAGTGCCTGAAGCGCAAAGATGCAGCCTACAGTCAGGACAAGCAGAATTTGTTCAATGCCTCCGCTCTATAACAACGGGGATAGCTATATATGCACTATATTTATGATGTATGGAAAAGAAAGGAAAAAAAAAATAAAAATTAGATAGAAGAACAAACGCAGTACAGGACAAATGGACTAATAGCACGACAAGTACAAGGACGTACAACACTAACCATCTACCTTAATTTCTTATTCACCTGCGTCTAGCCAAATGTAGCCGTTGTTCGGCACGCTCTAAGCTAATTTGTCGCCTCCGTAATCCATGCCATGACCGTTCTGAACGATCATTCCATGATCTAAGCTTTGTTATCTGTTTGTCCAAAGCATTCAAGTCAATCAAAGGTACCGTTGTTGGCCGTCCATGAGCACATTGAAAACACAATGATGTTTTCTTCAGCTCTTCAACCAGGAGGGAACATTCTGAAGGCAGCATTGCGTCCCCAAACATAATTGCACCTCTGCATGACTTGTAATTAAGGACACGAATAACAGATGGGGGTATTGTTGATGATCCATCAGTACCAGCAAGTTGTTCCAGATATTCCAAAAGATCAGTAGCCGACAAGTTGACACCCAGAATACAAGGGACCTGCATGGCACCAAATATGTTCTCAAAATAAAATAAGAACCCACCATAAACCTGACCCAGTCACAATATCCACTGCTGTTCAGTGCTAAACAATGATTCTCATGCATTGTAGCATTAACAGGTTCTGGAGGAAAACATTATATGAAACAACCGAGATACGGAAGCACTTTGGTTTTTATATAGGAAGATATACACTGTAGGAATGCCGAAACAATACATTTGTTGAGAAGGATGGAGCTTCACATATTGCAAATAATATTTTACTCATTTGGATAAAAGCGTATGACACGATGCCAGGTAATCAGGACATATAGTCTGATGGTTACTTCTTTCACAATAAGCTTATTCAAGGGCTTGACTACTAGGCCAATTGTTAATGACAAACCGTCGTTGATATTACTTATTGACGCAGTCTTCGTAGATGAGCTTACAAAAGAAATTTTAGATTGGATAATGAAGGGACACCTTGAACTCGTTGGTTTCCATTAAATAGGTCCAAGATTTACATAAAGTGCAGATTTGGTGCAAGAAAAGGTAATATCAAGGCAAACACAGCGATAAAGGCACTGAAAAGACCCAAAAAACTATCAGTTCAGGTCCATTATGCGGAGGATGGTGCAATTGATGGTTGTCCGTTCCAAACAAAGACTTGCTTCTACCTGAACATACCAATAACTTTTAAGGTGATTACGACAATGTACAAAAATTAGATTTGTTGTGTGTTAATATAAGGTGATTGTCCAAGAATAAATATTGTGGGCCGGAAACGTCAGAACCACAGCCAGCTCTCAAGAGTTAGGTTTGAGTCCAATAAATAACAGGCAGTAGGTCTTATCAATTCCTAGCAACCCTTCGTTTATGAGATGATTTATGTAGTAGGGTAGAGTTAATTAATAAGTACTCTAACCTTAAGCCTGTTAAACCCTAAATTGTAATAGCCTATAAATAAGATGTTGGGACCTCAGTAATAGACATGCTGGAGAATTAACCCTACAGTTAATTCCCTAGGTCCCTTTTAACCCCATAGTTAATTCTAGAGCTCCCTTTTCTCTCCCTCTTGCCCTGTGCCACCCCCTCCCCTCTACTCTCTTGCTGCTGATCTCTTCCTTTTCCCCTATCCCTCTCGAGCATCTACACAAATAGTTATGAGTATAAGATGCTGCTTTTCCTCCTCTTTTAGCCCAAATCAACCCCTCCATCATCCTGTTACCCGATCCTTCAACTAGGAACATACCAAATTGGTATCAGAGCCAAAGAATATGGACGAGAACGTAGCCTTTCTCATGGAAGAATTAAAGGCACAAAAGGACTAAGAAGTGAAAAACATGGAAAAGGATGTTTGAACAGACCCAATAAGAAAACAATCAGCAGGTCAGAAACCTAACCAGGATGTTGGACAGACCCTCAAGGAGGTTCATCAAGCCCACAATCAGATGAAGGAAGCCACCAAGGAGGCTAAGTTACGGTATCATACTTCAGAATTGGAGGAGCCAACGTTAACTTGGGATCTTTTAAGCATCATTATAATGTGCGGTTCAGCCCATTGCCATATAGTAACTACCTGGGCAAACTCACCAAGTTATCTTAGACTCAAACCAAGAGTACCGGTGGCAATTTCAATTACTACCGGCTTGCGCAACCGTGGTCTGCCCAATACAATAGGTCAATCTGTTTATCGCAAAGTTATCTCCTTGCACATTCATGTGGGACATGCTAAGCCTCAAAATATGGCCGCAGCCATGAGCCTCATAAGTGCCTAGAAAGCAGGATGGGAGCATGCTCTGGCAATAAACTAAGCTTTGGCTATTGGCACTGTCAGATCAACATAAGTACGAGTCGGAAAGGCAGTGCCAAAAGTTCCCCATTCTCCTCTAGGGCTCCTTCGTCACCCCCGAGGCATAAGCGTAAGATGTTCTTCTGGATTAAGGTCAATGACTCCTCAATCAATTCCCAAGTGTTAGACTACTTCTGACAAGATTGGGAAGAAGAAACAAAGATATCCTTACTGATGCAGGAGCAACTAGTAGCTAAGTTATTAATTTTTCTAAATTTGGAGGACACAACTTTCTCATTTGGACTAATTAATGCACTAAACAATCAAGCCATGTATTAGCCATGAAAACCACCCTTTTGCCAACCTTACCGTGGTTCACAAAAATAGCTCGAATTTGGGCTCACTTTTAGCCAAGTAACTGGAAGCAGCAGCAGCAGAGGCACAACTAAATGCAAGAACAACATCAGAGTGCAGCAGTTGCCAACACTTTCAGTTCATTTTTTTAGAGTACTTTTGGATTAAAAAATAAAGGGCAAAAGTCAATGGGACAACCAGCAAAGTACAACAGCTGATTATCGAAGAAGAGTCAAATCTAATTTTAGAAGAAAGCAAACTCTAAAAAGGATGTTATTGTACTTCCTGCAGAGTTTACTGCTAATTTCACTTTTTAGGCTTACTTTGTACTTTTAATGATGTTTTAGCTTATGGGATTAGGCAGATCAGATGTAAGGGTATGGTAGCTTAAAGGTCACGCATCCCCTTGGTGGGACCAACCAAAGGAGAAAAAGAAAATTGAACCTCACAATCAAGAATCTCTATTGGAAGAAGGAAGACTATATAATCTGACTACCTAACAAAAAATGAATCTAGCGACATGAGCAGCATCGGAAGGCTTACTACATAGTATGAAATAGGTCATCTTGCAAATCCTACCAACCGCAACTAGAATCAAATCATGACCTCTAGATGTCTTAGAGATACCTAGAATAAAGTCTATACTAAGATACTTCCATGGCTCATGGGAAACAGGTAAAGGAGTATATAAGCACATGTTTTGCTTTCTAGTTTTAGCTAATTGACAGGTACCATACTGGGTATGGCTCGATTAACATCATTTCACCAAAAAGATCAATAGATTGGTGAAGTACAAAGGTAATAGTATGATCCATACCAAAGCAACCAATAAGGACGCCAACACGCAATTTCCAAATAAGAAAGTCTCTATAAGAGAATTGTGGAATACACAATCTAGAAGCTCTAAAAGGATATCATGAATCACAGTCAACAAATTTCTGATGATTGCCACAAGAGACTTTTTAGTAGATACGACCAAATCAAGGTAAGAAGAGTAATCACCCTTCATCTTATCAAAGTTAATAGCCTTAATACTTCATCATTAAAGGATAGCACCTATCCTACTAGGAGCATCAACTACCTTATTTTCTGCACCGGAACGATGTTTTTGGACTAAAGTAAATTCTCCTAGGAATTCAAGCTATTTAGCATACTTCTTGGGGAGTTCTCATTTTGAATTCAAAAATTTTAACAATAGATGATCAGACTACAAAGTCTTGGGGTAAAAAGTAACACCACCAATGATGGAGGCACCTAACTACATCATACAACTCCTTAAGATGGATTGTAATACCCCAAAAATTTCAAAAACCTATATTTTAATAAATAATTTTATTTGAAATAAAATTAGCTTGTAAAATTATTTATTTTAATTATTTTATGGATTTTAGAGTATGTAAATTTGGATAAGAGTATTTAATAAATTAAAAATAAATATTTTTCTATTTATCATATTATTTTATTTCAATAATTTTCCAAACCAATATTTTACCAACTTTATCCTTTTTAAACTAAAATATTAGATTAAAATAAATTAAATTATTAAATTAAATAATTTACCAAGAATATTATATTTTATGATTTTATAAATTACATTAAATAATTTTTCCTATTTTCCATTCCCCTTTTTGCCCTTTTTCCCTTTTTCCTCTTTCTTCTTTTCTTTTTTTTTTCTTTCTTTTTTTCCTTCTTCCCTCGGGCTGCCTCGCCAGGCCAGCCTTCTCCCCGCACGATTGGGCCAGGCCCATCCACCTTCTCCTTCTCGCGCCCGCCCAGCAGCCAGCCGCCTCCTTTTCTTTTTTTTCCTGACCGACCGGTCCAGCCGCCCGCCCAGTCTCCTTCTTCCCTTCTTCTCCCACGCCCGACCTGCTCCCGTCCTCCATGCACGCCCGACCACTGCCGCCGCCTGCCACCACGCCTGCCCCTGCTACTCTCTCTCTCTTCCCCTGTCATTTTCTTCCCTTTTCGAGCCAAACCGCCAAACCCGCGTGCCCCACACCCCCTCCCTCTTCTGCCTCCTCCCTTCCCCTGCCTTCTTCTCCCCTGCCCCCCCTCTTCTCCCTCTCCTTTTTCTTCATCTCCCCATCCCTTCGTTTCCCCATTATTTCGAACCTCCCCCTTCCCAGCTCCCTCTTCCCTCTCCTCCCTCCCCCCCCCTTTCAGCTTCTTCTCTCTTCCTCCTCCTTCGCCGCTCGCCCACCAAGCCTCAGCCCCGCCGCCCGCCTACTGCCACCACCTACTACCACCCTGCACCACCACGAGACCCCCCAAGCCCCTTCGAGCCCTGCACTTCCTCCCTTCTCCTCCTCTTCCTTTTTCTCCCTAATTTTTCCCCTTACCACCGAGCCACCTGCAACCGCCACTTCCGCCGCCGTCCGGCCACCTCTACCGCCACCCAACCCACCGTTCGACTCCCTGCAACCCCCTCTACAACCGTCATGCCTTAGTTGGCCGAAACCAACTCTTGCACCCCTCCATTTTTCCCTCTCCTTTTCCTTCCTTCACAACCCCTTCCCCTCGACCCTTCTCGGCAGCCAACTTCGCCGCCTTGCCACCGCCGTCTCCGCCGCCCTATGCCGCCTTGAAACCACCCTTAGCCTCCACCTACACCCCCTCTTCACTTCTGCACCATTCCCTTGCCTTAGAACCTCCCCTTCTTTTCTAGCCCAAAGACCCCAACCCGAAAATGGCTTATTTTTCTCCCTTCACCCTCTTTGAGCCCTTTTCTCCCCATGATTATGCATGAAACTCACGCTGCTCATGCAGCGCGAGCTCCCCCTTGTTTTGGATTTAATTTGGAAAAGTTTTGAGGTATATCCATATTTAATTAAAGTGTATTATTATTAAATAAATTTGTTTTATAAAGTTTTATCCTTTTTAACTTCTTATTTCTAACAATAATGATGGATATTATTTTTAGGTGTTGAGTTGCTAATTATGCTTGGTAAGATTTGATATTTTGCGGGATTAAGGTAACCGTTAATCCTCCCTTAAATATATGGAAAAACGTATACTAGCACATTAAGGGTTTAGTATGATTTTATGCATGTTTTGTGTGCTTAGCATGATATGTATATGGTTTCTTATATTGTTTGATAAAAAGAAAAAGCATGATAACTTTTGCGCCATATGTAGGTATGTTAATTAAGGAGTTTGATTATTGATGGAAATGTTAAATGCTTGTTTATGATGTATCATGTTGCTAATGCATGAATAATGTTATTGTCTAAGGGTATTTTAGTAATTATGCTTATGAGGTATGTGAATCAATGTATATAGTTGCTAATGAGTATTATGTTGAATAATGACAAGTTGGTGGACTTAGATGATTAAAATGAAGTATTAATATCATTATTTTATGTAGTGTTAGTAAATTCATAAAAATGGTGAATAAAGGGGTTGAGTGGAAATTTTATAAGTGAAGAGGGTATTTCGGTAATTTTGAGATAAAAGAATAATATGGTAATTTTATGATTAAATGGCCAAATGATAATTTTATAAGTGGTAAGAATGGTAATTTTGGAAGTAGGGGTAAAATAGTAATTTTGGATGAAGGAGGGCATTATGGTAATTTTTCAAGTAAAAGGGTATTATGGTAATTTTGGAGGTAGAGGGGCAAAATCGTAATTTATAAGTAAAGGGGTAATATGGTAATTTGGAAAAGAAGGGCAAAATGGTAATTATGTAAGGAAAGATAAAGATGGTAATCTTGAATGTGAAAGGGTAAAATAGTAATTTGTAAAATAAAAGATGTATGGTGGTAATTTTCATAAATAAAAGGATATTATGGTAAAATTGGATGTAAGGGGTAAAATGGTAATTTTGTAAATAAAAGGATATTATGGTAAACTTGGGAGTAAGGGGTAACGTGGTAATTATGATAACGACAAAAGATAATTTAGCAATTAAATTATGATTGTAGAAGGGCAATTGGATAAGTATGATGCTATAGAAGGGTAATTTGGTAATTTATCCAACTAAAGGAGCAATTTGGTAATTTAGCCGATTAAAGGGTAAATTGATAATTGTTTAACCAACTAAAGGGGGTAAAATAGTAATCATGATAATGAAGGAGGGTAAATTAGTAATTTATCCAACTCAAGGGCAATTTAGTAATTATAACAAAGGAGAAGGGCGATTTGGTAATATAAACCACCAAATAGGAAATATGATAAGTGTAGTAATTACGAGGGGTGAATGGTGATCTAACAAGTGTAGGAGACAATTTGGTAATCTAAAGTGGACAAGGGGTAATTTGGTAATTATGCAACCTTAAGGGTAATATGGTAATTTATCAAGTAAGGAATGGATACTTAGCAATTATATAAGTAAGGAGTTAAGGAGTAATTTGTACCTAACATATTGTTATGATTGTGGAACATTATAATATGATTCAAATAATACTGATTAACCAAGTGAGAGTATTTGATAATTAGTATGGCCTTAATGGTTTCTCTGTGATATCCTGAATAATCATCTGAATAAGAAACGATTAATGATATCAGAACGATTGAAAGTGAATAAGTATCGGATTATCGTGCTTTTCATGATCACCTTAATTAAGACACTATTACTTAAAGTGAAAGACCTCGAAATCGGGAATGGTGACTCCTTAGGGGTCGCTACCCTAAGGACGTGGTTTAGTCCACGATTATTCTGGTATTTGCTGGTGTGCCTTTGTGCCCCAGCCAGGCCCTACATCTTACTCTCTCTAGCTCTACGGACCTAGTTAGGGGTATGCATACTTATGGATTAGGTGTCCTTGTCGGTAGGGTACTGAGTAGCTGATATGCACCGGTACGACCGGTGTACCTTTGTGTCTCGGGTTATCGATCTCCCATTCGAGGCAAATAAATATGATTGATGTGCTGATTAAAGAAAAGGAAAGATACTACTATTGAAAGTGGAATATTAATGAGTCGGGCCCAGATGATTATGATATTAAGTACCGGTCCACCGGTTATAATAGTGGTCCAGGAGCGTGTTGCCCTAGTATGTGATATTGAGTAACGGTCCACCGGTTATAATAGTGGTCCAGGAGCGTGTTGCCCTGGTATGTGATATTGAGTACCGGTCCACCGAATATAATAGTGGTCCAGGAGCGTGTTGCCCTGGTATGTGATTATGAGTACCAGTCCACCGGTTATAATAGTGGCCAGGAGCGTTGTGCCCTGGATGATGATTTTATATATATTCCGGTCCACCGGCTAAAATAGTGGGGGTCCCGAGCTCAATAAAATCAGTTATGTATGTGAATAAGGTTATGGAAAAATACTAATCACTTATAGTGGAACACCATGTGAGTCGGGGCCAGACCGGTCCACCGGCAAATAATAGTGGTCAGGTGCATTCTGTCCTGTGTGTTTACCTTCCGGTCCACCGGCAATAATAGTGGTCAGAGGCGTTCTACCCTGTGTGTTGACTTCCGGTCCACCGGCTATAATAGTGGGGTTCTCGCACTCACATGGATATAAAATATGATATTGATTGAATGATGATGGAATTAGAAAAATTTAGGATTATTAGAAAAATTAAGCATATAATGACTCACTCTAATACTTCTAATATGATATAAAATACTAGTTTATTGAATATTTATATTCAAATGATCAATAAATGATAATTAGTGTATATGGAGAAATAAAAATAAAAATTCACGCCGCGACGACCGCGACACATAATTTATCGTTCGCGACGCTCCGATACCGCGATACCGCAACCGCTATTTAATTGCCTCTAGGAGCCTATGTCTTTGAAACTGGACCAAATATTTAAGCTATTTTTGTCAATCAGATTTATAAAATGATTTAGCATACGTTTAATTTTATATTGAAATTATCAATTTGAAAAACTTGTGCGAAATCAAACAATTTGAGATTTTTAGGTAACTACGTTCAATTAGGTCATGCCCTTCCTGCCTTTAATCAAATTAATTATGTAATAAGTAGCAAGCAATACACATTAGCAAACCTTACTTTCTTATGTGATTTATGTGTTACAGTTAAAGAGTTTATTTAAAAAAGGCCCGGTACTTTTCAACTTGTTAATTCTCACAAATAGACAAGCTAGAAATTACCCAGAGTTAATTCTCTTCTCCCTTGTCTCTCTCTCTCTCTCTCTTGCTCTCTTACTCGCTCTACATCGCCTCCTCTTCTATCTACCATAACCATTGCGGTCTCCTCTCCTTCTTGGAGATTTTCAACCTCCCTTTTCCCCTTTCCAGCCTCTCTCGCACATCTAGGAAAAGATCCTACTCTTTATCCTCTTCAAACCCAAATAAGCCCCTCTATCCTCAACCCAAGAACAAAACAATAACCACAAATGAAATGGGATATGTTTAAAATGCATGGACACAACAGTGGATCCATATACATTGAACGGTGAAGGGATGTGCATCCTTGGACAGTTTTTTCGTTAGTATTAAGGATGAGGGTCATTTGACATGGTTTTGATAGTGCAATCAAAATGATAAATCAAGCACCTGATCCAAGGGAAAAAGGCTTTGATACAGGTTAGGACATAAGAAAAAGAATTAAGAGAATGGAATTCAAGAGAGGAGAGCTCCGAGAAGAATAAAGAGCGTAGCCAAAGGGGAGAAAATACATGATATTAATACCACTTCTCCACCATCAAATCAGAAAATATCAATTATTGAAAAAAAAATATTTATTTCACAACCCAATATTGTTTCCTAAGTGCTGTTTCTAAAATAAACTCAATATGTCTAAAATTATGATCATGATTTTAAAACATGTGTAAAATTGTAAATACGATTATATGAGATGAATAGCCAAACTTTGTCCTTTTTGCATCCAAACTACTCACATCAAGCTTTATCTAGGTTGAAAGTAAAACTAAGTTTACATGTCTGAGGCACCTATTCTCATTAGATAGTTACCTAAGCAAATTAAAAACAAGAAGCAAAAACTAGAAGTAGTCATCTCACAAATGAGGAATGTAGCAAAAGGCACAAAGATATAATTACCGCACGGAGTGTGACACAAGCAGGCTGTCCATTAAAAAGATGTAAGTTCCTGCAGGAAAAATAAGGTACAGATTAACGGACCAAGTAAAGAACCGACACTACAGATATATCTCCACAAAGATATATCAGAAAAAATAGTTTCAAGTACCATCACTGTCCAAAATTGTGCCAAACATTGCCCGGAACTAAAATACACCGTTTCTTGACATTCATGCTACAGGATATCAGAGAGCCAAATAACAGTGAAATCTACCTTGTGAATGCACTAGAGCCCTGAGAATAGATGTTGCAGATCCATCCCCAATCCTGTATACGTTCAGAATAATTGTACAGAAGTAGATGTGCAGTCTCAGGCAAGACCTGCAATCAAAAATTTCAGAATTCGGTATAACAAAGAAAGGGATGAATTTTTCCCCTTTATATCATTTATTTTAGACAAAGGGGAGACAGGGGCTGCCTTTGGATGTCATTTGCCAAACAGCAAGGTACTTTAAATAACAGAAATGAGCAGTGAGGTGCTCCAAGTAAATGAAATGAGCATCAAGGTGATTTAAATAACAGAAATGAGCATTTGACATTACCAACTCTTTTTCTGCTTCCAGATAGGTTACAGACTTCAATTCACCAGATAGAACCTGGTCATAAGCACTTAATACGTCATAAATATCCCATGCTTCAAAAATTCAGAATGAATGAATTTGGTACCTTCTTATGCAGCTCTTCAAGTCTTATTCTCTCATCTGCAGCATGCTGGACAATAAGACAAAGTCATTATCCCGAAGAAAGAGAAAAAGGTGGCATTTTCTCGCCTAAGGGCTTCACATAGACTTCAAACAAATAGTTGATACACTGCATCCTAGCTGTCATGGATACAGATCATGACTAGAAGTCAGCTTATTCCAGAGAGATGGTTCTTATAAAAACCTAGGGTTCAAATACATTGAAAAATTACCGAATCAACTAAATTGCCCAAGTAAACAATGTTTGGAAGATTGTGCATGTCCTGTCGATTTCTAGTAACGATTTGGATGCTAGATATCTCTGTAGCAGAAACTTGATTGAAAGCTAGCTGATTCATTTGGCCTACAACTAGAGGGGTTGGTCGGGGTGGGGGGACCTCTCCTCTTCACCTCTTTTGGCAGGTGTAGATATAACTAAGATAAGTTTGAACCCCCAAGCAAGGGGAAATCTTTTCCCTACCCCCACCCCTCACCACAAAGTAAGAGCCATCCACCACCACTAACCACTAAACAACACAAGCAACCAACCATCACTATCTATTATTAGCATCTATCAAGAGGACAACAGTTGAAGTATCCTACCACCTTCAGGGGCCACCAGAAACAGTGGGAGGAAGACAGCCGGAGCAGATCAACCAGACCAGGGCTAAGGAGACATAGCACGAGGGAGTGAGTGAGAGAAAACCAAAAAAGAAAATTTATTTGATGAGGCCACATAGAGAGAGAGGTACCGCAGTAGGCAAGTGGTGTATTTGAGGAGGAGGGAGGTAGCATGCAAAATCAAGGAAGAAGGTGGATGTGCAGTGACAATGCAATAATTATAGGTTGACATTGCTTGAGGACAATCGTGCTTTCGAGGATAAGAATAATGTCACAAGTGCTTTTGTGGGCAGGGCCTATACTCGGACTTGAGCCAATTAAGGCTATGTAGCCCTAACAAGCTAGACTAGGTCCCATCAATATGTAGCAGGCCTTCGTTTTTACTAGGTTTTAGCAGGTCTTATTTATAAAGGGCTTATTAAACCCATGGCTGCTAGAAACTCTGACTTCTTCCCCAGAGTTAATCCCCATAAAGTTAGTTCCATAGGTCTCCGCTCTCTCTTCCATCTCCCTTTCATCAACCCCCTCCCATCACCCTTGATTGCCTCCGGCTTCCACCCCCACTTGGAGGCCGCCAGTCACCTCCTATTGGTGTTGTCCACTACCCTTCTACATCATAGGTAGGAAGAAGGAAACCCCTTCTTCTTCCTCTTCTGCCCCAAATTGGCCCCTACATCATCCTATTACCCATTACCAGATCCATAACAATGTACTGGACGTTTTGCCACAGATTTGTACCAAATGTTCCATTATAGACAACTAGGTTCATGCAGGGAAATAGAGAATTTCAGCCATGCAACAATTATTAAAAAATCACTGTTCCAACGTGAAATACAGGGACAACTGAAATTTCGGCAGTTTCTAAGAAAGTTATCATAGGATACCTCAAATGCTGAAAAAATTGATCAAAAAACCATGGAACGTGAAAATGAAAGAACCAGCAACCATCAGCTGGATACTGAAAAGCTGAAACTGAGAAACAATATATAAGAGAGTGAACTAAAGCATGGTGCTCACAAACCTGGTCGATAACAGCTAAAGTTCCACCAGCCACAACTGGAATGAACTTCTTATCCAGTTGCAATAGAACATGGGCATCCTCCAAAAAATTCCTGTCAATTGATTTTGGAACTAATGGTTCTCCAGCTAGATGCAAGGTCACCGAAGAGATATCAAGTACAGGATTTTCATGTTGGTATTTTTCTTGACCCTGTCAAAGAAGATAGACAGACATTATGAACTAGAACCTCAAAGAAAATACTTCACAAAGCTTGAAAATATTTGACCAACCGCTTGAAACTCATCATGGTACTCAGGCTCAGTCCAATGACAACCATGTCGCCATTTAACAGCTGCACTTGGAGATTCTTGAACTTGTGTCAACAAAAGGCCTAGAGATACATGGTGACTGATGAGGCAACTTAATTTTTCAGGATTACCATACTTTTACAAAATAAAACACACAAAAACACTAAAAGAAATGGAAAGGTCACATCAAAACTACCCCATTGATTGGAGCAAAAATAAACCAGCCAAAGCTGACCCAACCCAGATGACCAAAACTGAATAACTTGAATCCGATTTTAACATGAAGATTTAAACCCGATCTCAACCCAAAACAAACTTAAAACCTCACCCAATAATCACCCACACCCAAACTAACCCAACCTAAAATGACCTGACCTTAGAAAAATTAATCTATACTTGGACATAAACCTAATAATGATCCGCACCTAAGCGACCTAACCTAAAAGAACCCACCCCAAGAGAATCTGGCCCATAACTAAAGTTGAGCCGAACGGCCCGAACTAAGTCAAATTCAATCTAAAAGGGCAATATTTTACTTTATATAAATTACTACATAAACATCAATATTAATAAAATTGTGTAAGAGCCTCAAATTATACAACAATAAAACTAAAATAGTAAGACCTCATTCTCCTCGCTTTATTTCATATCCAACTAGCAGTAGCTAAATCAAGTTATTACTATAATATATGATGGAGGAAATGTCTTCTTTGGAGATAAATCTAAAGGGAATATAGTTGGAGTTGGTAGCACCATTATCAATACGTAATATATGATTTATTATTGTAACACATATATATATATATACACACACACACACACTACAATAATAAAAATTATATTTTTAACCATAATAATAGTAAAACTAATTGTTATTAGTAATTATAATATAAAAATAATTATTAATAGTCATGATAATAATAATAATAATCATAATCAATATCATAATTCATATGATAATTACAATTATCATAACAATAATTATAATTTATAATAATAGCTATAATTATATTTATATTTATAATAATAACTATAACAATAATTTGTGATTAGTATTACATATATTATGATAATAACTATTATAATAAATATAACAATAATAATAAATCATAGAATTTAACTTATTTATTATAATAAATTAATAGCAACCAATGTTAATTGAAAGTCTAAAACCAAATGCACCTGACCTAAACCTAATCTAACCCAAAGTCCGCAGAACCAAATCAAACCCTACATGATCTAAGGTTTGTAAAACTGAATCAAACCCCAAAGAAACACAATGGGGCTTGCTTGACCCAACCCAATATTCATTCAACCCGATATTAACTTGAACCAACCCTAAATCGACATAAATCATCACAAATCAAATTCAACACAAACCTAAAACAGACACCGCCCAAACCTATACTGCATAACAAACCTGATTTTATCCTGACTCAAAATGACCCTATTGACTTAGTAGGTCACTAATCCTTTTTTGGATGATAACAAACTTAAATAAAGGTTAAACAAGAAGTATTAAGGGTGCAAGTACCACAAGCTTATATGAGATGGACACTCATAATCAAATCTTTAGAACGTTTGGATTTAAAAGAGCAATCAACTTTCAAGCACCAAAACATTAATCTCATGCAAGACCTTCAAGACTTTGTGTTTATAGTAGGTTTTATTAAGTCATCTTAAGTTGAAATGTATGCATGTTTAATCTATGAACATTTAGAAATTCTCTTGAAAAATTACTTTCAACACTTCCAAATTTTTATATCTTAAATAGTTTTAAAGTTGATTTAATTTGGAAAAGATTATGTCAAGTGTTGGACTAGGTATTGGTTTCCATCAATACATGTCAAACAACCCGTGAATAAAATACCAGACTAAACTAGCTAGTTCAACTAGTTTGGTAGGATATCGCTCACTTCCCCGATATTCTAAACTAGCAGATAGACCAAAAAAAGAGTCCAATCAGCCAATATGGCCAAAATCGGTTAAACCAGTTGGACCCAACATAACTCAAAACGCTGCCCCATTCTCTTCCTTCTACTACTATCAATTAAAACCTACACAATTAATACTTCCATTTCATTTTGCATGTAGCACAGCAAGACCTTCTCAACTTATCCTCCTCCAATGAGTAGCTATCCCCAATGGACACAGATAACTCGAAGCTCCCCTCTTACGCCAACGCAAATGATGTCCTCTGTGTCCCTATTTTTTGGTTCGAATGGACTAATTATTCGGTTCTTCTCCTTAAATTGTTATGTAGCCTAATATTGTCTAATATACATTCTTTCACCTTCTTTCTTTTCTCTTCATTTTTATATGTATATTCCTCCTCCTAGCCTCATATTTGGATTTTGTTTATTTGATTTCAGATTTGAAATTTTGGATTTTGTCATCTAATCTGAGTTGCCGAGGCCAAAACTCAACTTGTTTGCATGAAGGTATATAGGCATATACTTACATCGATTGATTTTGAGAATTATGTTTCTATCTCATGTTTTGGTATGTTGTTGATTCAAAAAATTTCTTCTTGTATTTTGTTGTTTTGTTGACATTGTTGTGCTACTAATTCCTCACAATTTAAGATGTATCCAAGTCTAATTGATGTTAATAGTTGTAGTAATAATAATTGATTCGTGAATCTATGCACTAATATTGTATAATATACTGTAATATATAACTATTTAGACATATAATAATATCTATTATAAAATTTAATATCTGATATATTGTTGTTGGTCATATAATTATATATAGCATAATCAAATGCTCTTGTTACCTATTCATACTTTATACATATAACATGATTCATTCATTAATTAATGCCATAATTGTTATAGTTTACACTATTAGTTATATATAATGTTATTTAATAAATAGTTAGCTTTCAAAATACTAAGTGAATTTGTAAGAAGTTAGTATCTTATTTACTATTTTACTTGTGTACTTAGCATGCTGTTATTGAATGTTTAATGCAAGATCGAATTGATTCAACCCCAAAAATTCAATAAACACAATCCTCTAGATCTAATCTTTGCGCAACTAGAGAGAAGATCGACCAAACATGGGAATATGCTACTAAGGCTTTGGTGATAATGGAACAAAAAGTATTACTTGCGTCTTTTGTCAAAGAGTTTTTAATGGTGATGGTATTATGATAGGCCATTGGTGAAATACACTTCTGTGATGAGGGCAAACAGGGCACTAATTTTATAATAAAGTACTCATTTATGATTTAACAGTGAAAGAAAAGTCTTCTCCCGTCATGAATGTTGTAGGGTTCTTCGCCTACACGCTCATCCATGGCCAAGAACAAACAGCGATCCTCTTCCTGATAGCCCCAAGTGACGGTGCCATCTTTACCTCCATCGTCGATTAATCAGGACAAACTTGAAGTTACGGTGCATAAGAATCAAGAACAAAGGATACCCAAAATATTTCAATCGAACCCATGCAAGACCAAACTCTGCCTATGCTAGATCAATCTATGAAATCGAATCCAAATTCCACTGGAAAAGATCCAACGCATCTTAATTCTGAGGAACCACCGATTGCAATCACCAAGTGGAGTGATATAGTTTTAATCAACTGAAGGCCAAAACATCTCACTAAACTTACATATGAACACCCTGTCCTAGTCAATGGAAAACCTACGGCTGAACTCTCGGCCAAGGATTTATAGGATGAATCATCGAAATGGAAAAATTTCCTGCTGGGCATGGTGTGTGGTATCAGACCAACGTATCACCAATTAAAGAATTTTGTCCGCACAAATTGGTCTCATGTATCAGCCCCTCGAATCATGATGCATGAAAATGGACTTGTTCTATTTGCATTTGATAATCAAGAGGACTGTTTGACTATCTTAGAGGCCGAATTCTAGTCGATCAATGCCAAACCAATACTGCTTAAAAGATGGTCTCCAGATTTCAGATTTACATAGGAGGAATTTCAATTCCTGCCTTTATGGATTAAGCTTCCCAATCTTCCTTTGTCAATGTTGTCGGTACACTCTCTAAGCAGGATATGTATTTATCTTGGTAAGCCCATAGGGATGGATCCCATAATCTCAAACAGACAAAGGATTTCATTTGCCAAGGCCTTGGTGGAAGTGCACACATATAGACATTTCCCAGCATCCATTCCTATTAAGAAGCCCGATGGCTCAACCCATGAACAACAGGTTATCTTTGAGCGAAAGCCTAGCTACTACCACATCTGTAAAAAGCTAACTACAACTCAGAATCTTGCCCTACTAAAGCCCCATAAATTGGACCTAAGCACTATCGAAATCAGTGGGTAGTAGTAAATGATAAGAGGATAAGTTTTTAGTAGTCTTGGGATCCAGCTGACCATGTCAATAAAGAACTTAATACTTCTGCTACTTTAGCTTAGACCAAGGATTCTAAGTCAGATCAACAGGTCACCCCTACTCCAATTCAGACAGAAATAGGTAGACCTATCACAAAACCAAGCAACACAACAGTTGCCACAAGACCAAGCATTGAAACTAATACAGTAATTGATGACCTATTCTCTTCTATTTTAGAGACTACAGAAGATTTCTCTTGTGATGATAGATGGAAAATGGTGATTAGGGAATCAAATGGGTTCCACTAACTTCCTAATTTTCGCATACAACTGTCATGATTGTTGGATGCTGGAATGTGAAGGGGCTAAATGATCCCCTAAAGCAAAAGGATGTTCGAGTATGGAGTAAACAAAATAAGTTTGATTTAGTTGGTTTGCTTGAAACTAGAATAAAAGAAGGCAATGCAAGTTGTATCTGTAGGAATCTCATGCCCAATTGGCAATGGATTAACAACCACTCTTCTCATTATAATGGTCGTATTTGGGTGGGTTAGGACCCAATCTCTTAATTGTAAAAGAAATATGAGCTATAGATCAAGGAATCCTCACTAAAGTGCTTTTAGCAAATGGAGATTTCATGTTCTATGTGCCCTTCATCTATGTTGTTAACCAAGGTGCTAGGAGGACTCTGTGGCAGTGGCTCATTAATTCAGCTCCTAAGGATTCTCCTTCGCTCGTGATGGGGGATTTTAATGTAGTTATGAGTAGTCAAGAAAAACTACAAGGGAAGAGTATTAACAATCAAGATGTCAAAGATTTTGTTGATTGCTTATCTCAAATTCAAGTGGTGGACCTCAAATTCACAGGCCATCTGTATACTTGGTGAAATAACCAGTTTAGAGTTGATAAGATTCTGTGCAAATGGGATAGAGCCATGGCAAGCACCTATTGGTTTGATATATATGGAGGTACAGTTTCTCATTTCTAGGCCCCTGGCATTTCTGATCACACTCCTATCTTTGTATGCATATCTTCCCTATCATCTCTGAGCAATAAGCCATTTCATTTTTACAACATATGGGCTGAGGATGAACAATTTGACAACATAGTTGCCCATACTTGGTCTGTTAATGTAACAGATACTCCCTTGAACTGTGTTAGACAAAAGTTGAAAATACTTAAGGCCCCCCTCAAGGAACTCCACAACTATAAGTTTCGGGGGATCGGTGAAAAGGATAGGCAAGTTCAAGATGATCTTCTCCAGGCTAAAGCTCAGCTCGCACTAAACCCTCTAGACCCTGTTCTATCCCAAAATGAAAAGAGGGCTCAAAAATTTTTTTCGCATTTATCTAAATGTGAGGAAATTTTCTTCCATCAAAAATCAAGAGTAAATTGGTTGAAGTTGGGAGACTCAAACACAAAATACTTCCATGCTATTGCCAACAGGAGAAGGTAGTCAAATCAAGTTCACTCGATCACAGATGAAAGTGGTGTTGTCTATACAGATCAAGAGGGTATATTTGGTGTTTTTGCTGATTTCTACAAAACTTTGATGGGTTCATTGCCTCCTCACTATGGACTTCTGGATAGAACTTACATCGATTCTATTATTTCCACTAATCCGTTAATTACTGAAGAGATTCACAGCCAACTGCTTGCCACAGTGTCAAAAACAAAAGTTAAGAAGGTTGTTTTCTCGATGAGCAATGACAAGGCTCCAGGCCCAGATGGTTTCAATGCTTTTTTCTTTAAAAGATGTTGGAATATTATAGGAAATGATGTTTGGCAAAGCATTTGTGACTTCTTTCGAAATAACCACCTGCCTTATAGCCTCAATGTCGCAAGCCTGCTCCTTATTCCTAAGGTGCCAAACGCCACAAAAGCTAGTGACTACAGACCCATTGCTTGCTATAATACCCTTTACAAAATTATTTCTAAGATCCTCACCAATAGAATCCAACCTATCCTCCCTCTATTAATTGGTTAATCTCAATTAGCATTTGTAAAAGGCGGAAGCATTGGAGGCAACATTCTTCTGACAACTAATCTTGTCAAGGCTATTCCCAAAAACACCTCTCCTAGGTGTATAAGCAAGCTGGACATGAGAAGGCTTATAATACAGTAAGCTGGGAGTTCTTGGAACATATTATGCTCTCTCTTCATTTCCCCCTAACTTTTGTGAGGCTTGTAATGGAATTGTGTAATCTCAGTCAACTTCTCGATCATGTTCAATAGAATTCTGCACCCTCCCCCTTTCAAGGCCAGCAGGGGACTAAGACAAGGGGATCCTCTTTTACCATCACTTTTTGTTCTGGTTATAGAATTCCTAAATCGAGCTCTCTCCCAGCTCTTATTGAACCCAACTTTTTCACCTCACCCCAAGTGTAAAAAAATCAAACTCATCTCCATGATGTCTGCAAACAACCTGCTCTTTTTTAGTAAAGGTAATATGCCCGCCATCAAAGCCATCCTTGATATTTTCCAATCTTTCACTTCTATCTCAAGACTGTGTTTAAATGCAGATAAAAACTCAATTTACTTTGGAGGGGTAGTTCCTATAGACCTCAAAACAAACATATTCTCTGAGTTTCAGATCAAGGAGGGATCCCTCCCCTTTACTTAACTGGGACTGGGAGTTCCCTTAGATAGTATACGGCTAGAATTAGAGCTTGGCAATCTTCTTCGTTGAGCTATGCAGGCATAACACAGCTAATAAGATCAGTCCTCTTTAGCATTTAGACCTACTGGTGTTTAGTTTTTCCCATCCCATAGCAAGTTATTGATGAAATAAATGCTATGTGCAGAAGGTATTTATGAACTGGCTCTTATGAAACAACAAAAAAAGCTCTTGTTTCCTAGTCTCAAATCTGTAAACCCAAGAATGAGGGAGGCCTAGTTTTACTGATATCAAGTGGTGGAATGTAGCCTCTATGGGAAGATTTTGTGATCGTTGGCAAATAAAAAGGACCTGTTGTGGGAGAGATGGATTCATGCTCACTATATTAAGGGGCAAGATCTCTAGAATATGGATCTCCCAAATACTTGCTCTTGGATTCTCAGGAATATTCTAAAGCTAAGACCAACTTTCTAGCCCATCTTCAGCTCAATTGGAGGGTAGAGTAATATGTGCATTATAGGAAAATTCATCATCTCTCAGGCCTATGGAACCATCAGGCCTCAAGCTACTTGAGTCCCTTAGTCCAAAGTTGTTTGGTCTCCTCTTACTCTTCCTAAACATCAATTTATCTTTTGGCTTGCAATCCATGAACGTCTTCATACTCAAGATAAAATGGTTCAATATGGCATTATCCAATTTAATACTTGTGCCCTATGCTCTACTTCAATAGAAACCCTTCCTCACCTGTTCTTTCATTGCTCCTATGCTACTACAGTGTGGCTTCCTTTACTCCACAAGCTAGGGTGCCAGCAAGCAATCAATGATTGGAATGATTTAAAGAGATGGTCAATAAAAGGGGGTTGAGGTCCGAGGATTAGGAAATATGTGATTCGTGCACTTCTCGATGCTGCAATTCACCACATTTGGAGGGAAAGGAATGCACGTATCTTTGCCCAGCAGTATCACACATGTCATTGTATTAGAAAACAAACAGTGAGTGACCTTGCAAACCGTTTTGTTTCGTTTAATAGTAGTAAATCTTATCAAAAGCTAATGGAGAGTGTAGATGAGCTTGGTAAGAATGGCTAAAGGCCTTTTGATGTAATTGAATTCTCTTACTTTGTACTCCTCACTTAGTATTTGGAAGTAATAAAACTTTGATATTTACTTACGAAAAAAATAGGGCACTATAGTGATAGACCTGTGGTGAAATACACATACATAAGAAGGAACAAGCCATGAAGAAGGCTAGAACTGTTGGGTTGGATTGTCGGGCAGGGGGCGTACTCTATTGTTGATTGTTCGCGGATGATTATTTGGATTTTTATTTTTCCTTTTCATTTATGGGAATGTAGTCCATATGAGTTTGCTAGTATCTTGTTGGGTTCAGAATGAGTAATTTAGGGGATTTGTTTATTTTTGCCGAGTTAGCCAGTTTCTGTTACAAGAGGGGGTATTTAAGAAGAGAATCGGGCATTGAGTGGGGGGAGAAAGGAGCAGGTAGAAGGAGGTGCAAGGTCCTCGAAACCTTGCTAGAGAGTAGTCCATTTTAAAACTTCCTTAAGTATCAATTCAAAGCCCTAATTCCTCTTCTCTTTCTCTATGATATCTTCCTTGTTAGTGGAATTGTATCAAGGTGGTATCAAAGCAATTCCATCCTGAGGAGTGATGACTAAGAAGGGAGGAGCATGGGAGGAGAGAGTGAGACTCATCCAAGAGGAACTGCAACGAGGAAGGAGTGAATACTAGAGGATACCAGTATTACAGGACCAACTGAGTTTGATGAAAAAGTTGATGATAGAGATGGTCGAGAGATGGCCAAACCAAATCAACAGAATAATGCTAACTCCTCCAGCTGTGATCCGGGAGAGCTAAAGGTGGGGGAAGTACTTACCGCTGACCCACCACCAAGCGATGGCACTCCAAAGGCAGAACCCAGGATGGAATGCTAGCCCTTCCGATAATTGGAACTCCCTATTTTTTACGGAAGCGAACTAGATGGGTGGATCTTTAGAGCAAAAAGGTATTTTGGGATTAATCACATGTCAGAGAGGGAGAAGCTAGAGGCAGTTGCAGTGGCTATGGAGGGAAGAGCTCTGGCCTAGTTCTAATATAAAGAGGACTGTAAGAGATTTGGAAACTGGAAGGAGTTCAAGGAGGCTTGTTTGACTCAATTTCGCTCGCTTTAGGAGGAATCAATCTGTGAAAAATTCTTAGCAGTAAAACGAGAATCATCAGTGGAAGATTTTCTAGAGAGGTTTGAGGTGCTGGCTTCACCATTGTAGGGGAGGTTACCGAAGGAAGTGTTGGAGAGCACCTTCCTAAATGGGCTAAAGGCTCATATCAGGGCAAAAGTGAGAATGATGAGGCTCAATGGGTTAACATAAATCATGGAAGCTACCCGTATGGTTGAGGACAAAAATAGAGTGGTCCAGGCGGGTCGGGCTGTACTGAGCAGAGCTTGGAGAAATTTGGGAGCCCCAACCTATAATATCCGAAAATTTCAAAACTTAGAATTTAATAAATAACCATCATTTCGGATAATTTAATTACTTTGTGGATTTTTGGGTGTATAAAAATAGATATGAATATTTAATAAATTAAAATAAATATTTCGTTATTTTATTATACTCATTTTATTTAAATAATTTTCCAAACCCATATTTTACTAAAATTTCCCTCTTAAATTAATATCTTAAATTTTAAATAAATTAATTTATTAAATTAATTTATCTATCAAAATAATGAAATACCCTTATTCCCAAAAGTATTTTAATTTGATTTTCCCCCTTTTCCTTTTTCTTTTTCTTTTCCTCCTTTTTCCTTTTCTTCTTTTCTTCTCCCTTGGGTCGCCAACCTGCCTTTTTTTTCCCTCTGTGTTGGGCTGCTAACCCTCTTCATTATTCACCCCCCTTGCATCCAACCTGACAACACCCCCCTCTTCTTTCTTTCATCCCCCCCCCCGGCATTGGGTCAACCCAACCTCTCCCTCCTTTCCCTCTCCCTGGCACGCACAAGACCGGCCCACTCCCCTTCTTTTGCTTTCCTCGCCCTACCAGCCTGCAGTCCCCCTTCTCCTTGTACAAAAGGTATGGCCTAAATAAGTAAGTGTGGTAGGTGATAGTGAGTATTAATAATAAATAATAATAGTTGGTGGTGTTAGAAGATGTATATGGACCATAAATATTAATATCTTATGTGGTAAAGGTATTCTAGTAAATTTAACATAATAAGGGCAAAATGGTAATTTAAAAGAACAAAAAGGGTAATATAGTAATTTAATAAGAAGGGCATTTTCATAATTTTACATGAAAAAGGGGATAACTTGGTAATTTTTATGAGTAAGAAGGTGTTGTGGTAAATTAACTAAATGAGAAGGATATTTTGGGTAATTTGGCATAAAGGAAGGATATCTTGGTAATTTTTTAAGTAAAAGGGACAAAGTGGTAATTTAATAAAGAAGAAGGGTATTTTGGTAATTTGGCACAAAAGAAGGGTAACTTGGTAATTTTGTGAGTAAAATGGGGTAAAATGGAAAAATGGTAAAATGATAAGTAAGAAGGACATTTTGGTAATTTGGCAAAAAAAGAGAAACAGCTTAGTAATTTTGTGAGAAAAAGGCTAAAATGGTAAAATGATAAGTAAAAAGGGAATTTTGGTAATTTGGCATAAAGGAGGGATAACTTGGTAATTTTATGAGAAAAAGGGGTTAAATGGTAAAATAATAAGTAAGAAGGGTATTTTGGTAATTTGGTATAAAGGAAGGTCAACTTTGTAATTTGGTGAATAAAAGGGGTAAAATGGTAAAGTAATAAGTAAGAAAGGGTATTTTAGTAATTTGACACGATAAGGGCAATTTGGTAATTTGGCCGACAAAAAGGGTAAATTAGTAATTTTAATAAGTATGAAGGGCAAATTGGTAATTTGGCCAACAAAAAGGGTAATTCTCAGTAATTTTAATAAGTGTGAAGGGCAGTTTGGTAAATTATCTAAGAAAAGGGGAATTTGGTAATTTAATAAACCTAAGGAGCAATTTGGTAATTTTAACAAGTATAGAGGGTAGTTCGGTAACTTAACCAAGTGGAAGGGTAATTTGGTAACTTAACAAGTATAAAAGGTAAAGTTGGTGATTTAATAAGTATGGAGGGTAATTTGGGTAACCTAACAAATACAAAGGTTATTTTAGTAACTATACAAGCATGAAGGGTAATATGGTGATTTTTGAGCTATTTAAGTGTTATTCCACTACTCTCTTTTACTTTCATTAATTCTCAAGCAATCAATTCTTCTCACTTTCATATTTCTATTTTTCATGGAAGTTATTTAGTCCTCATTGTTCTAAAACATCAAAATTGGTTGACAATCTCTTTCAAACCTATAATAGAGTAGTTAGATTATTTCCTCAAGATAATTCTCAATTTTCTATCTTATAACCACACGATGTTAGAGGAGTTTTGGACTTGAACTTCTATAAATTCTGTGTTTGAGTTTTAAATTTTTCAATTTGTATTGACAAATACCTATTCACCCCCTCTAGGGTGTTTACAAACCCAATGCAAACCCAACTTGTATGACCCATTTGTGACCTATAAGTAAAAGGCCAAAACTGACAACAATGATAAGAGTGATTTTATGTTCACTTGCTACCCCATCATCCAAATGTCCTTAGTGTGATCCAACGGTATTCCTTTTCTCCAAAAAATTGAAAACACGACTATTCACTTATAAAATATTTCACACCATCTATGCACAATCATAAGTAGCCACCAGCTTATGATGAATAAAAACATGATTGGTCATTAAGAAGAACACAAAGCAGAAACAGCAGTTCATCCAGGTCTGAATTTCATAGCTAAACAAAAGGAGTGTAGGTAAATATTCATGTCTCAGTAATTTGTGCATTTCGGTGTAGTTCTCCAAACTGAAGTAAAAGAGAGATGTCATCTGCAAGTAACAAACTAATTCTTCACTATGTAACAGGAGTTACCAGTACCTTGCTGAGGGCTCCCCAACTCATCATTTTGACTTGCAATATCATTTTGTGTGACTTTTAAAAGTTCACTCCTTCCTTCCCTGAAATGCAACTGGCATGAGAAAGGTCAACAGTTGAAAAAAGTATTAAATCAGAGAGAAGAAGTGCAAAATATTCATACTCAACAAAGATTGAAGAATTTGCAACATAATGTCTTTCAAGACATTGATACTTGGCAGGAAATAGTGGTTGGCCTTGTTGATGCTGGATATCACAACCTAAGCAAGGAACAGGATATCAGCTTTTGTGAACCATTATTAATAAACGTCAATTCAGTGGAGCAATATCCAACAATGTAAGCACCTTCAGCATTTCGTGCATCAAAATTTATTTTTCGCTTTTTATTCCTTTCTGTAGCAGCCATATAGTCAATAACTGACAAAAAATTCCTCTTGCCTCTGCACATAGGTGGAGCAGAATGACTTCTTCTAGATCTCTCCCGATAATATGTACCAGCTTCACATCTTTTGAACTCCATATTGAGACTTCCATTGCTGGTTGCTAATGAACTATGATGCAAGAATGTCAAATACCTCTCATCTTTACCAAATAATTCCAAACATGAAACATTTTGTTGTCCAAAGAGTACATCACGAGGCATTACCAAGGATATATCATCAAGCTGGCAACAATGAGAAAATGTGTCAGTTTCACTTCCTAACCCAAGATGGTCATTTAGAAATGTTGAGCTTGAATAACTCGAGGAAATAATGTTTGGATTGCTAAACTTGTCCCCAATATTATAAAGTTCAAATTTTTCTCTCCTGTTCATGCATTGTGAATAAATTTCATGCTTTTCGGACAATGAAAATGCATCAACCTCTTCTTCATTCATGATGTTCTCAAGATTCCAATCTCTGATATCTGCTACAGAATCTGAGACATCAGAACACTGATTATCATTTGAAGGAACACAACAGTAATGCAATACTCCTACCTCTGCCACTGAATGACATGAATAATGCTGCTTATTTAGGTTGTCTTTGGACCACAGAAGTGAATTAGGACAATTCACTGAAGTAGAATATGAACCTCTGTGCACAATATTTTCTGTATTGAGATCAAGAGAGGACCTGTTAACTGCTACATCATCCTGCCTGGGCATCCTCTCAGATATATAAAGATTATTGTCGAGTTCATTGTCCAGTAGGATGTCAATACTTCTGTCTGAATTGTTATTAATTTCACTAGCCCTGAACAGATCACCAAGAAATTCAGACCTTCCATCTCCACTGATAATTTTCTGATCTAGATTTCCATGTGAGGAGCAATTTCTGAGAAACAAATGCTCATAACCTGTCCTCAAATTTCCTTTGCATTCAAAGTCAAGATTACTTCCCATACTCCCAGTTAAATCACTTATAGCAGAGTCCGCATTACTTACTTTGAGGTACTCATCTTTCCATCTTGAACTGGACACAGCTCCATCCTGGTAGCTGTCATCACCCTCTATAGCAGAGATATCACTCCCCAATATATCTACATTTGTTAAAATGAATTCATCAGTGTGTTCACAAAAACGATCACCACCACAATGACTTGCCTCTAGAAACAAGGTGGATGGAGAATTGTGATGCAACCCTAAAATATCCCTAGATCTAGAGAAATCCGTCATAGTTTGTAGATCTTCAAACTTCATTGATTTTCTATGTGAGTTTCCCACCACTCGTATACTACATCTGTCAGAGGACAATCGACTTTCATCATTCAGTTGCATCTCATTCGCCAGTGAAATAGATGTGGAGGGGGCCTGCTGATTCCAGTTATTCTGAAACTTGCACCTCTTGCCAGAGATTTCACATGCTTCTGACCAATCTGCATCCAGGTCCAAGTTGGACCCAACAAACCATTCATGAAAGAGAAAAAAAATATATAAATATAAATCTTGAACCTGTTGTAGGTCAAATACTGGTCAAAGTCAGAGGTAAGTGACCAAAGCAACTTGAGTGTCACCATTTTCTGTCAATGTAAAGCTCTCGACTTTCTTTGAAGTTGCATTTTTGTCCAATAGGTCAGCTGTGAACCAAGAAGATTTAGATGGAAAGATCTTTACAAATTACCTAAGAGATGCAGACTGAAGAGAAGAAGACTGAATAAGAATCATTTAACTACAATGGTCGTACCATTTGATGGATATCTACTCCACAATGGCGCAACAGATTTTTCAATGAATAAGAGTATAGGTGCCCACTCCTGGAAAGGTGGAAAAGAGGTAGCCCAATCTATCAGATGCAACAGTGAACTAAAACATGCACCACCAGTTTAACAGAAAGACAAGCATGCACAAAGCTAAATGAGAAATAGATCGATTTTCAAAAGGTCTTCACATTGAAATCAACGCTCAACATGGCCACAAGACTGGTGAAAACACATTAGTTGACCCTTCAAGCATACACAAGATCTTCAGCAGCTAACCAGACATTACTCATCAAGTAGGAACGAAAAAAGAGAGTAAATGGGTGAGATTTGATGAATAAAACAGCTTTCAAGCATGTGTAAACATAAATTATATATAGATGACTCAAAAGGGAAAAGGCTCATTTGATGGAAGTGATGGGGATGCTTTATTAAAAGCTGGAAAAATATATAGACATATATGTCCTGCTGAATGTGAATAGGAAAGTGACAGAACAGGTATCTAAATGCATTAGAAAACTCGCCAACTTATAAGTAATATGAGATCAAACATGTATGCCCTCAATTCGGACAAAAGAGATTCACTTTCTTCTGCAGTCCTCAATCTTCATTAAACCAATCCAAATTTGATTTCAAAGACCTGAAACTATCCAAGTCCTATAATGTAACCTGGTCTGCACGTGAAACCTCAAGGAATTTGTCCCTTTAGCTTCTTTTATTTCCTTCTGTGTTATGTGCATTTTCCTTTTTCCTTTTTTTTTTGGTTTTTTTTTGGGGGGTTGTTATATTACAGACTATGTCTGAGAAACACTCTTGTTGAGAATAGAACTTTCATGTATTATAGAAAGATGCATATGAAATATAAATTGGATTGCCCTAAGGAAGATGGTGGATTAGGGAAATTACCATAGAAAATGGGAAAGAGAAATGGAGTTTGAAAACGAGGAAAATATGAACTTAAGTACCCTTAAATTCATATACTCACGACAACCACTCAAGTAATGCAGCACTTGAGATAAAGGAAGTAAGATTTGAGGATAAAATTCAATCAAACTATTCACTCAAGTTTGAATGTTCACCTCACTAAAAAGGGAGGAAACTACGGACAACCAAATATGATTTCTCATTCATATGTGACCCTAACATTTTATTTATATATATATATATAGATAATAATAATAATAATAATAATAATAATAAATAAACCTTAACTAGAAACAAGTGGACTGACTTGTTACAATCAAACTAACTAGTTACCTAAGAAAAGTGAAACCAACTAGTTTAAATCTAAGAGTAAAATCAACCATTGACCTTTTGGTTTCCATACCCTTACAATTGATTATATAATGTCCAACAAGTTAACAAGCTAAAACTAATAGCTAGGGATCATTACTTTACAAAAAGCAAAGCTAGACTTGTAGTCTTTCTTGTGGCAGATATATCATACAAACATGGGCTGATTAAAGTTGGTTTTCCTTTCAAAACTCCATACCAACTCCATCAACATCTAAATATATACACATATATGTCCTGCTACAAAAATAATGACAAACCTAAGACCCTTTATATAGCCTAAGGGTCTTAAACAATATATAAATAAGATGAGATATACCATATCTAACTAATAAATAAGATATATCATATCTAACTAACTAATAAGATAAACCGTATCGAACTAATAAGATAGGAAAAGCTAAAAGGCAAAGGATAGGAAGAACTTATTTTTTCTTCCTATGGAAATACTTCTTTCTATAAAAATCTTTCCTATCTACATCATTCTCTCCCATTCGAAAAAAACTCAACCCTGATGAGTAAAATCGAAGAAAAATCCTCAAGCAATGCTAGAGCCATATCGCGAAGATTGTCTTCATGGACCTAAGTAGCATCACAGTCAAGACGATTCTTATAGGTGACCCAAAATGACGAAAGCCTCCTCAAAAGGAAGTAACATACTCAACATCAACAATGAAAGCAACTTCTTCCTTGAGCAGCTAAACGGATGGCAATGTCAGCTCCTTAGATCAGTAGGCACACTAGATGGCAAAGCAGAAGGCTCAAAGTTTCCTTTGTAGGGTGACAAATCACTTACATTGAAAACATAACTAATACCCAAAGTGTATGGTAAATTAAGGACACAGGCATTCAATCCTTGTTTTGTTCAAAATCTCATATGGGCCCATGGCTCGTGCATGTAACTTTCTAAAATACCCTTTCAGAAAATGTTCAGGACACCAGTACCATAATAAAGTCACCTTCATTAAAACCATTATCTCTACAATGCACATCAACAGCAAGTTTATAATCCACATTACTCAACATAATATTATGTCTAATTTCATCATGCAATGAATGATCACCAAAAGACCCAGCAAACGCAAACACATGAGCATGTGGGGATAGGAGACCAAAGTCAACAGAAGTGCAAGAGGTATAACCATAAACAATTTCAAATGAAATTTTCCCATGGCCCTATTGGACGCATGATTATAAGCAAATTCAGCTGTAGGTAACACTAAATCCCAATCACAATGCTGATTTTTGGTAAAGTAACAAAGGTCAGCTAAGCTCAATTTACTACCTCAGTCTAGCCATCAGTTTGTGGATGACGGACAATAGAAAACTTCAACTGGGTTTTACTAAGGGCACAAAGTATTCTCCTAAACCAAAAGACGAATCTAAAATCTTATCGGACACTATAGAAATAGGAAGACCATGTAATCTAACAATCCCTTGAAAAATCAATCTAGCGACATGAGTAGCATCAGAAGTCATCAAAAGTCTTACTACACGGTATGAAATGGGTCATCTTGGAGAACCTATTAGCCACGAAAAATCGAATCATGTCCTCCAGATGTCTTAGGGATACCTAAAATAAAATCTATACTAATATCCTTCCATGGCTCATGGAAAACATGTAAACGAGTATATACACTTGTGTTTTGTTTTCTAGATTTAGTGACTGACATGTATGATACTAGGATACAACTCACTTAACATCTTGTTGCCAAGAAGGCCAGTAGAATCGATCACATACCAAGGTAATAGTACAATCCATACAAAAGTGACTAGTAAGACCACCAACATTTAATTTCCAAATATGAACATCTTTATAGGAGGATGGAGGAATACACAATCTAGAAGCTCTACAAAGATATCCATCACAAACTGCATAGTCGATGAATTCCTTACAATAGCCCCAAGAAACAACTTAGTACATATAACCAAAATCAGGACAAGAAGAGTAATCATCCTTCATTCTATCAAAGTTAGTAGCCTCCACTAGTGAAGGATAGTACCTCACCTAAGAAGAGCAATGTCCACCATATTTTCTGCATCAAAATGATGTTTAAGCATAAAAGTATACTCTCCTGGTAACACAAGCCATTTAGCATACTTCTGGGGGAGTTCTCACTTTGAGTTTAAATATTCTAATGCTAAACAATCAAAGTATACTACAAAGACTTATAAACGACAATATTGGAGGGACCTAACCACAGCATACAAACCCTAAAGATAGATGGTGTACTTCTATTTAGCTATGTTGAGCTTCTTACTAAAGAATGCTATGGGATGACCCTCTTGACCTAATACTCCCCCTTATGCCTATCTCACAAGCATCACAATGAACCTCAAAAGCCTTACTAAAGTCAGGATGCCTAAGAATAGGGGCCTTAGTCATGCATTTCTTAATTTCTTGGAAGGCTCTAGAGGACCATGACGGAGCTGAAATTACGAACAAACCAACGATAAAAAGATACTAGAACATAGAAGCTACGCACTTCCAAAATAGATTTTGGTTCGGGCCACTCTTTAATGATTCTAACTTCTAGAAATTCCTGGAGTGGAAACAATAAATCCTAATTAAAGAACATCAGACTGAAGGAATGAGCATTTCTTAAGGTTAGCATAAAGCTTAGCTTCTTGAAGGGTAGTGAAGACTTGCCGAAGGTTAGCATAAAGCTTAGCTTCTTGAAGGGTAGTGAAGACTTGCCGAAGGTGATTTAAGTGTTCACCTTTGGACTTACTATAGACTAGAATGTTATCACAGTAGACTATGAGAAATTTTCCTAGGAATGGTTGTAAGATATGGATCATAAACCTCATGAATATGCTAGGGGCATTTGATAACCCAAAAGGCATTACTAACTGCTCAAAAATCCCATATTGTGTTTTAAAAGTTGTTTTCCACTCATTTCCTAGTCTAATATGAATCTAGAGGTACCGCTTCATAAATCAATCTTAGAGTAATAATAAGAGCCAAGCAGAGTATCTAACATGTCCTCTAGTCTAGGCATAAGGAACCTATACTTAACCATAATTTTATTTATGGCTTTATTATATACACACATTCTTCAAGATACGTCTTTCTTAGGTGTTAGTAAGGCAGGTACTACACAAGGGCTCATGTTATGTCTCACAAACCCTTTACTAAGAGTTCCTCAACTTATTTATTCAACTTAGCACGCTCTTTGGGATTCATCCTATAATGAGGAAGGTTAGGTAATTGGGACCCAGAAATAAGATCAATGGTATATTGAATGTCTCTCATAAGTGATAGTTCCTTATGTAACTCTTCAAGGATAACATCAGAAAATTCACCCAATAAACATCTGTAGGAATTGATAAAGTGGAATTTGGAGAGACCTCCTGAGCAAATATGGCTAGCATGAAGTTGTTTTGTCTACTTTCTTAATTGAAAGAACTAGGGTGCTATGAATCATCCCAAACCACAAGTAATATTTACATATAACAGAAGGAAGTCTCAGGTAGCTTAGCAATAAAATCATTAAGGGCAGTGGTAGTGAAATCTTTTTATTAGTTTTATTAGTTTCGATGGAGGGAAAGTGATCAGGGAATAAATATTGAGGAGTGATTTAAGGGTGGTTGGTTATGCAGAATATTACTTAAGCAGTAGGATAAAAAGGGGATTAGGGATGCTAAGAAGAGGCAGAGAATTAGAGAGAATTCTTTGGGAGAGCATTCCTACCTCTCGAAAGTAGGAATTGTAATTGACTAGGGTTTTTCCCAATTCAATCAATACAAATTATTTAGTTTAATTACAGTTCCTAGTCAATCCTACCTTATTACTTTGATAAACAGCATAGGGGTGATTATTTGAATTCTATTCTTAACATTTTTTTTAGAGGTATAAGCACGTTTAGAGGATGAAGGGTCATATGGTTGTGAAGGAGTAAGAATGATAAGCTTTCCTTTAAAGAAGAAATAATGAGTATTGGGCCTGTAGTCAATCTTAACCTAATGATCATAAAGCCCGGATATGCCTAGGAGAAGGTGGGCTACAACCACGGAAAGCATAACAAAATAGATCTCTTCCTTATAATATGGCATAAAATGGAGTGGGACTAGACATCTTTGGTCAATGGAAAGAATGGTCTTATTAACCCAAGCTACCATGAAAGGATTAGGATGAGGCTCAACCTTAAGGTTTAGCCTTTCTATGGCACCTTGAGATATGACATTAAGGGTACCACCGCCATCTATAACCAACTTAGCATATTTTCCATTACACCTCAAGCAAGTACAAAAGATGAAAGTTCACTTCCACTCTTCAAGATGGATACCCTGCAAGAGAACACATCTAACAACATTACAGTGCTTACCTAGTGGAGGGTTAATAGTCCTAAAAAGGCTACAATGTAAGGGATCGTCATCTTCTAATTCCTCATCATCACCTGAATAATTACATGGTTCCGATCTAAGATCCTCAATAAGGGGCTCATCACACTCATGCTCTAAGACTATAGTACAATAGGGACAACGAGATGCAATATGCCTTCTCCCATGATAGTTATGACATTGGATGAAATTAGCAATCAATTGAACGATGTTAGATCGACTAATTGGAACAAAACTAAAAGTATTGAATCGAGGAATACTCTTAGAGTTAACCTTAGAGGATGCAGGAGTGAGAGATTTCTTTTGATAGGAATCATTTGAATAAGAGGATGGATATCGAGTGGCAGAATGTTTAAGATACTTCTCAAATTTAAGAGCCAACTTGAAAGCTTTTTCTACACAAGTAGGGCCATGAAGCTTAACATCTTTCCTACTAGACTCCTTAAGGCCATAATATACCAAAATAACTTAATGTCAGTGGGTTCAAGGTAGTCACACCAAACAGAATATTCCTCAAATTTTTGGGTATACTCAGAGATGCTAAGGAAAATTGTTTAAGATTATACATTTGCTCCATGAGTTGATTTCTAGGAAGATACTTTTTAGCTTTTCATTTATAACAATCCACTGACAAATAGATAGCTCCCCTAAACGATTGATTTCGATCTGAACCATTTTTTAGTACTGCTTAGTAGCTCTAGAGAGCTTCATCTTAGTGAAATAAAATCTCTCTTTGTCACTCATGCTATAGAATTTAAAGTGATCCTCCATTTCTTCTACCAACAAGTGAAAAAGTTTGGGTCAAGATTTTCGTCGTAAGAGTTTACACCAACTTTGACCTTTCTAGTAATATCTTCCTCGTATCTAGGATTTCATAATTTGGGGTGTCTATCTGATTTTCGCAATTGAAGGCAGAAGTTGTAATTGAATCAAATTTCGGTTGTATTTTCTACGAGACTAGTGGCAACACAAGCTATGGGGAACGAAATTAAGGCTCTAATAGCAAATTGATGTAAAGTTGAAAGAATTAAACAGGAGATTGAGAATTTAGAAAGGAAATCGGGAAGAGAATTTGGGAAATTGAAGAGAAATTTACTCTAATAATTTTATTCATTCAACAATACTAAAAATAATGATAAGCCTATGACCCTTTAAGCCTAAGGGTCTTAAAAGATAAATAATATCTAAATAAGATGAGATATATCATATCTAACTAATAAAAAAGATATATCATATCTAACTAACTAATAAGATAAATCATATATAGAAATTTAGAAAAGATAAAGAAAAAAATAGGAAGAATTTAATTTTTATTACTACAGAAATACTTATTCCTATAAAAATCTTTTCTATCTACATCAAGCCCCCACTTGCTGACCAACCAAGATGAAATGGCAGCTACTGCAACAACATTTTCGCTTTAAGTGTTAGCCATTTTAGCCATCTAAAATTTGTTAAAAGCAGTGGCTTGTATATGTCTTGTATGGCTTACCTACAAAGCTAAATTGCTATTTTTATTTTTATTTTTTCAGAGAGAAGGGTTTTATAGCCTCCAAACTTAGGAATATTAATCTAGCCTAATATGTGATCTTGTGACATGTTTGCTCCCCAAATCAAGCCTTGATTAAAGCCTGAAATTAAGGCCATGAAACTCCAAAAATGCTGCTATCAACTTAGTCTTACAATAAGTGCTAAATATAATTTTTTAAGCCAACCTTTGTTGGTACTACTGTAGCCAAAACGTGGGACTGTCGCCGCAGTTTTGGTTGCTGCCATGGAGTTGTTTTGACACTTAAGGACCTTCCTTGATGCAAGGATGACACATTCTTTATAATGTAGTCTTCCTTGAACAAATTTGAGCTTAAAAAATGACCCTTGATGTATGATTAAGACATCAATCAAATCATCATAATTTTTGGAACAAAATTGAAAATGAAGGTCAATCCTCCCACATCATAGAACGAGTACAATCAAAAGAAGAATTTTGTTCAAAATTGTCTACTCTATGTCAAGTTTCTACATCCTAATACTACTCTAGATGATTCACATATGGGAGAAAATTCACCAGATGTGCATTAGATTGTCTCATACATATCAAGCTTTGAGCTCACCAATACATCTCATCAATGTCATCCTTGATGATCCTAATACATTAATATTCTCTCTTTTTGTTTTTGTTGACAATATAAAAATCAAAAATTAAAAAGGAGGAATAATCCATGGACTTTCTATTTTCAAAATTTATTAGGCCTTAAGATCATTAAACTATGTAAGACGAGGGCTATAGTGGGTAGCAAAGGGATAGTATAAAAAACAATGGAGTATGGGAGTAACAAAATTAATAAAAAAGTTGATTGGCTAGCAAAGTTAAGAACCAATAGCATGGATAGCTTAGATTTTTTGATAGGCCAATGATTAAATATACTTACGTGCGAAGGAGCAAGGGTGGCGAGCAGACTGGAGGAGGTAACTAAATTGTCATGTTATTTGCTATTTTCTATTTTATTTCTTTTTCCTCAACTGGTATCTAGGCATCAAGTAGGCCTGACCTAGTGGGTCTATTATTATGTTATTTGGTATCTTTTCTGTTTTGGGGAGGCATCAGTATAAATCAGGTAAAGTTGTGGAAGGAAGAGGGCATCAGGGAGAATTGTTGGGGAGGGACCAGGACCTCGAATGCTTGGATTATTTGGGGTAATATCAAGGCGTTTTAATATTAAGTTCTCCCTCACTTTCTGCCTTATTTTCTTTTCCTCACAATCTCTATTAATCGAAAATTTTGATGGTGGCGTGTGGTTATGCTTTGGGGTGCTTAACAATTCTGGTATCGGAGCATCTAAGTGACTAGGAGAGATGGCTCAGAAGAAGGTTGATGCATTGGAAGAGAGGTTGGGATACATTCAAGAGGAATGGTAAAAGGAAATGGACTTTATCAAAGAAGATACACAACATTCACCTACTCTGGAGAGATGACTAGGTTCCACTGAGAAGTCTATAGAGGCCATTATGGAGAAGTTGTCGAGCTCAGAAAAACACAGAGTGGACATTTCTATTTCGGCCAACCCAAGGAAACAGAAATAGGATGACTTCCGAGCTTCATCACCTAGAGCTATGGGCAAAGCACAAGGAGATCAGGAGAGTGACCTTCGCCGGGTCGAATATTAACCTACCCACCAGCTAGAATTTCCAATATTCAATGGAGTAAACCCGGATGGATGGTTGTTTAGGGTGGAGCGATACTTCAATTTGAATTAGTTGACAGAGGCGGAGAAATTGGAATCGATAGCTATAGCCATAGAGGGTAAGGCACTAGCCTAGTTTCAATATGCTGAAGAAGGTAGGCAATTCACCAAAAAATGGCAATTCAAACCCAACCCATCTACCAACAACCAGGAACCCGTTCCCCCCATACTCACCCAAACCCAACACCTCCAAAACCCATCTAACCCCTTTGCCAGAGAACTGCAGGCCAATCACCAAACACCCATGTTCCAACGACTATCAAAGGTAGAGGAACAGCGCCAAAAGGAAAGGGGTCTGTGCTTCCGTTGTGACGAAAAGTACTTCCCTGGGCATCAGTGTAAGAACCAAAGGCATTAGATTATGATTCTAGAGGATCAAAGGCAAAGGAAGGTGAGCTGTCGACATACAAACAAGAAGAAGAGGCTGAAGGAATGGATGGGCAAATTGAGCTCTCCATGAATTCTGTGGTTGGATTTACTTCACCAAAAAGAATGAAATTAAAGGGTAAGATATATGGTGAAACAGTAATGTTGTTGATAGACAGTGGCGCAACCCACAAATTTATTGTTCAAGATTCAGTGCAGAGGCTCGGAATTCCACTGTTGGGAATGGCCGCCTATGGAGTCATCATGGGAACCAAGAATTCAGTTCAAACAACCGGTATCTGCAAGGGGGTTCACTTTGTCGATGCCGGAAGTGGAGATTGTGGAGGATTTTCTGCCATTGGAATTAGTAAGTGCTGATGTAATCCTCGGGATGCAATGGCTAGCAAAGCTCGGGGCGACGTAGGTAAACTAGAGGACATTATGGATGAAGTTCAATGTGGGGGGCACCCAAGTAACTCTAAGAGGGGAAGTTGAATTATGCAAAATGCAGGTATCCCTTAAATCTTTTATGCATACAGTTTCAAGCTGCAGCTGCATTAATTTACAATTTATGGTTTGGAGAATTTCTTAGTATCAACACTGTTTACAAGGTCAGCAAGACCTCTGCAGTTTACAATTTGCTACAAAATATTCCGAGTAAGAAAAGTAGATTTGAAACTTGCAAAACCAAGTAACCCCAAGCCAGAGAATAGATTTGAAACTTGCAAAACCAAGTGACCCCAAGCCAAAGAATAGATACTACCAGATTTTGAACACTAGACCTCCAGCTTTACCACCATAAATGTCCCAAACCGTATGACCTAGAAGTTTTTTTCTCCAATTGCATAAAAACATTTAAATGTCTATTCAAGTTTTACATCATATACAGACTCTAGTAACATCAAAATAAACAATTGAATGAATGTATTCAGTTTTGAAAAGAGCTCAAAATATAGCTAGCAAACTAACAGATGAAAGATACAAAAAGCTTCTACCATTCGATATCCAAATGAACCATATCCAAAGCACGGTTATAATGTCAATGGTTTAGTATGGTATTGAAATCAGAAAATCCTTAACAAGGTCATTATTAGTTATTATCTAAACCATTTTTTTTCATTTAACAGTTGACCGGATCACACCATTTCACAGGGTTTGGTCCAATCTGGATAAAGAGTTCGACTACATTGTGTACCCAGAGGTTCTCCAACAGTTAGAGCTACACATTGATATAAATGTGCAAGCATCAATCCTATATCACCAGAAGATATGTAGAAATCTAATGCAATTACATAAACAAAGACGAGAAGGGACTAAGACAAATGACCTGGAATTTGTCATCAAGCAAATAAAATTCTGCTAGCTATCAAATAAGGAAATGGTACCTTGAATTCCACAACAGCCCTTGATAGTTCAAATGAGAAATCACAAAAGGAAGCAGGGCAGATTAAATTCAAACAATATGATGGACAGGCTTGCGACCTGCTTCTCTTCCCAATCTTATCACCACTGAATTCATCCCAGTAGGAGTTTGCCAAACGGTTAAGGGCCTTATGAATTATGCCTTTACTTACAAATCTGGAATTGATGTCTGTGATCGCTTAAGGTCAAACCACGTAAGGATGTATAACAGTCCCAAATGAAAAAAAGGACCAAACTGGAAATTCATTACTTAGTTAAGCATAACATTTATGGATACATATGTATTGAATTGCCTGCATGAGAACAGAAAAAGACGGCAAAGAGATCCACGTCAATTAGTAAGCACAATTCTATCAAATATAAATTGGAACTGTGCAGAAAAATTGACATACCTTTGCTGATGATGTATCACGTGGACCAGAGACATACCCGACAAGCTTCAGTGCACCTTCACAAACTCTTAACTCATGTAAACTGGAGGCTTCAATACCAAAACAACTACCCAACAGTGATAAAGTAGAGGATGCAGCATCAATATGTAGCAACTCATCTTCACTGCACATACATAATATGAGCAGATTATAATTTAGTTGGAAAAGAATAGTACACAAAAGCAATCAACCTATGCATAAATTAGGCATACCTCTCAATGTCAAAAAGCCTAAAAGAAACTTTTGATCTCACAAGAGCGATGCAAAGTATGCACTCTCTGATAAAGTGCAAAGCTTTTTTGGGGCTTCACAAGAAAATGCAAAGCAGAAAGATGTCTGATCAGTTGTCAAATTATGTGGTGGCATGCTGATGATAAATGCTAATAAAGCATAATGATTCAGCTAGCCACAGGATACCTTGACTGCATTTGCCTCCTCCGAACAGGTTGATTGTAGAATAAATCACGAACAATAACTGCAATATACCAAGATCAATATATAAAATAAAATAAAGACCTGTATCATAAAACACAGAGAGGAACAAAACATCTTGCACTGAGTAACAGACCTCACCCAAAGAACCAAGAAGAAATGCTCCACAATCTAAAGAATATTTCACACAGTATTGTCATGCAATCAAAACTAGTGCAGGCTCCATTAAACCCAAACTAACAAGACCAGAGTTTCAGATTCATTAGCATAGTATATCTGAACAAGAATCAAGGTAACAGCAAGCTGATAAATATACTCCTGGTGGAGAAGGCCTACTATGCCTCCAATAATCTCATTCCCTCCAGAGCTCCCACTCTGCCACTATGACCAATCTATAAAGGGAGGGAATTGCCCATATACACATTCTGGTCACTTCATTATGCGACATGAGTTGGCCAAAAGGCAGTAACATACAAAAGCATACAAGCAGGATTTTCTCTGGAAGTCAGATTGATCCAAACTGCATTGAAATCAAACATTTTTTCCTCATAACCCTTACAGAAATCATAACAGATAATAATCCTAGACAATGATATCAGGTGAGAGGAATCCTCTTGGTAATCACCTAAGCCTCGAGATATCAAAACAAGAAATTATTGAGAAAGGGATCGATTAAACAGAGAAAAAACAGACCCTCAGCTAAAAACAAGAAAAGAATCACAGGGAACAAAGAAAGAAATATTCTAAGATCTGGGAACAAACTCCTCATAGAGGCATCAGCAGCATTAGCCCAAAAATCAATAAAAAAATGATTGGATGAAATGATACATGATGTCAAGGATACCACTTTAATGGTTTTCAAATAACCATCCCAACACAAGGAAAAATAAGAGGATGGGGGGAGACAAACACGTGACAAAACCAAAAGATTGGGAAGTATTAGATGAGTTAAACATTGATTCCCTTTCTAAAACCACAAGTGACCAGCAAAAAGAAATCAGAACCTGAAACTCAAATCCTGAAGCCACTAAAGAAATGACAATGGTTCCATCTTAGTGGCATGAGAAGATGAAGTTGCCCTAGATATTAAAATTTCAGCAGCACATACACAATATAAGCATAGCCTTGAGGTTGTTAGGTTCGAAGGAAGTCAAGAGGAAAATAGCACTACTTTGTTTGGTTGGAAGCAAGTGGCAGTCAAAATAAGTGTGACCTTCCTCTGACTTAGTTTTCTATACATCTCCTAAGGAAGTAACTTATCAAGCCAAACCGAAGTAAGAAGTTGTTAATTGCACTTTAGCCTTTCCCTATGAAAATAGAATATAAATAAATTAATAAAAAGCTTTGTTGATTATTGAGAGGTATTATTTTAATTCAAGTACAACATTCCCGATAATATAATAGTTCACCAAACATAAAACACTATTACTTCTTAAGAAGTGGAGACACATACCAAACACAAAATAATAGTATTCCTCAAGAAATATTTCCTACAACTTATTTGCATAGAAGTACAACTTCCTTTGTGATAAAAGAGCCCTTATTTGATGATCAAGCCTAAAGCAACTCCTAAAAAGGAAGATGGTAAAAATTAAATCGAAAAAGGAATTTGAAGAAAGATCTAGACAGAAATTGGTGGATGAATAAACAGCATTTTAACGAGGGTACAAAGTAATCAAGAAAAATTCAAATGATGAATGAATTCCTTCAATAACACATGAACATAAATATCAAGCAAACAAAGCACCCCACACCTCTCCCTTCGAATGATAAAGTAGAAAATAAGGGGATGAAGTTAGAAGAAAAACAATTCAAAGCATTGGCTTCATTTTAAATGAGGGGAAGAAGTTAGAAGCACTCAAATGAGTCATTATATGTTAAATTGTTCTAATAACCCTAAATTAGCTTTGAAAAGGAAGAAAAAGAAAGGTTATTTAGTGATACATGTGAAGGTAATAAATACCAATATTTTATTATAATTTAATAGTAACTTGGTCCAATATATATATATATATATATAGTAAATGAATAAAAAAAATTATCATACATACTTTTTAGAAATTCTCAATAAATCGTCAATTTATCAATTTATAATATTTTCCAATTTATTAACACTAAAAGTGTAAAATTTAACTATTTGGTAATTTCGCTTCATGGCTAGCCTAGAATCCACTAAATAGCGGTTGCAACGCTATAGCGAAACCACTATTCAATTATATGCTAACAAAGGTAGATGGAAATTACTCATTCCATGTCGAGATGAAGAAATAAATATAAAAATAATATTAATAATAGAAAATGTTTGGACGAGAGAAAAACAAAACAAACCAGAAATATAAAATAAAAAAGAAGCTTGAAATCCTTAATGCAAAATGTCTTAAGTACTTCCCTGAAACCAAGCAATAAAAGTGGTTGCGGTCACGGTATTGTGGTATCGGAGTGTCACTAACGATATTTTATATGCCGCGGTTGTCGTGGCGTGATTTTTTTTTCACAATAAATATTAGCAAATACAAGTAAATATTAGCAAATATCAGTAAATATCGGTAGAATATCAGCAAATATCGGTCGATAACCGATATATCGCCGATAAATATGTGAAATTCTAAATCTATCGTATATCCCCAATTTTGCGTATCGGTTGACCCAAAATCCGATAAGTATCAACCGATATTGCGTATCGGGACCAATATTTAATTGTATGCCTGAAACTCCAACTTTCATTTCAAAAATGATAAAATAAAATAGAGAAGGTTAATAGCATGGTGTTTGCAACTATGGCCGCGTTATCATTGTCTCAAAGCACCGCGAACAATAAGCAATATGTCACGGTTGTCACATCGTGATTTTTCTACAAATTTTATTCAAGCACCTACCAAGGGACAAGTGCCTGTAAGGCCTAAGTTTGACATACACCCAATTCCCAAACCCAAACTTCCAATGGCATATTTTCTGGTCTGTTGTAATCTTCATGATCTTTTGTGCACGCTCAAGATGATACTTCAGTTCAGCAAGCATCAAGCCTTGGTCCTGTAGCTCCAGATCAACTGCAGCCAGCTGGGTTCCTCCATCGGCATACTGGATAAGAGAAGGTGGGGTCTATTGTAAAGAGCCTAAAAGGGTGTGGTGTGGATAGCCAAGTGGTACAAAGTGTTGAACCAAACCTCTAACCAAGGAAACTATTTCACCCACTGCTGAGGCTTGTTATAGCTGAAGCATATTCTCAGGTAAGTTTCTGGTCCCCCGTTGACTACTTCTGTTGGCCCATCCATTTGCAGGTGATAGACGGAGCTATGACTTAAGGAAGTGTCTTGCAACCTGAACAGCTCACACCAGAACCGACTGAGGAATAACTTATCACAATCAGATTTGATGACCCGCAGAAATCCATGTAAAAGGACTATGTCTTTGACAAACACTTGTAAGACAATCAAGAACACAAAAAAAAATATTTCTCCACATAGTACCAAAGCATTTTGGCCTTTCCGAAGAACCTCTGAATTTTTTAAATGATTTCATACTTCTCTCCATTCCTGTTCATTCCTTTCTTCTCTTTAACCACTGCAATCAGTCATGTCTCAGAAGCTGCTACTAATGAAAATGCTGCTGCTCCAAATGGCGAGCCCTAATATTCAAGTGGTATATCACTTGAATGGGAAAATTTATCTGAAATGGTCAGAACTTTCTTGAATGGCATGGGAAGATTAAGCCATCTGCTGGGCATGGATCTTTTGAAGGATAATCCCAAATTTGCAGCATGGGATGAACAGTATTCAATGATGGTTTCATGGTTATGGAAGATGATGTTACCAGAAATTAGTCATAGCTGTATATTTCTCAGAACTACCAAGGATATTTGGGATGTTGCCCAAGAAACATAATGACACTGCCCGAATCTACGAAATTAAAATGAAAATTTCGGCAGCCAATCAAGGGACTCAAACTGTCCCAAAATATTCAAGTTTCTTGCAAGGCTTGTTTCACATACAAGACCAGATATTCCATTTGGTGGCACGGGCCCAAACTGTCCCAAAATATTCAAGTTTCTTGCAGGGCTTGTGGGAGGTTAATCTATCTATCACATACAAGACCAGATATTCCATTTGGTGGCACTAGAGAAACTCATCTTAAGGCAGTTCACAGAATTCTACATTACTTGAAGGGTAATCCTGGAAGAGACATTAACTTCAAAAAGGGAGAAAGCATGACATCAGAGGCTTACACTGATGCACATTATGCAGGATCGTTGGATGATAGAAGATCAAACTCAGTTCCTTAGGAAGAAATAATGTAACATGGATAAGTAAAACATAAAATGTGGTCACAAGATCAAATGTAAAGTCAGAGTTTAGGTAAATGACAATGGAAATTTGAGAGTTGCTATGGCTGAAAACAATTCTGGAGGATCTAAAGATTAAATGGACAGGACTGATGAGTTTAAACTATGACAACAAATCAAATATCAGCATTGTTCATAACCTTGTTCAGCATAATGGAACAAAGCATATTGAAGTTGATAGACAATTTATAAGGAGAAACTTGAAAGTGGACTCATATTTACTCCATTTGTTTCAAGAACATGTCAGTTAGCTAATATTCTCACTAAAGGGCTGCCAAGCAATGTGTTTCAAGGTATCGTTGCCAGGTCTGGAATGATAGATAATCATTCACCAGCTTGAAGGGTAGTGTCATATGATATATCTTCATTTAATATTAGGTACACGAATCAGTAACTATTAGATGTATTTATTAGGTCCATGAATAACCTTTCAAAGGTACATGTTTCCTCATTTACTGTAAGTTAATGTCAGTTATTAGGTCCATGAATAACCTTTAGAAGGTACATGTTTCCTTATTTAAAGTAAGCTATTAAGCCCATGAATAACCTTTGGAGATGAAGGTAAGTTAATGTAGGGAGATGAATGTAAGTTAATGTAGAGAGATGAATGTAAGTTAGATGAATATGGATTTACAACCGAGTATATATAGGGTCTTGTATGTGCTTGCAAAAGACAATCAAGAATACAATAAAATCATTTCTCCACAATATCCATGTAGATTGTCAACTTGGACCTTAATTGTAACTCAAGTAACGACTTCCGTATCAGGAAATTAAACCAAGCCATCAAATCTCACAAGAAGGTAAGGAATGTACCCAATATGAGACTAAGCATTTTCATGAAATCTTCAAAAGTCAACCACACAGGGGATGTTAACTGTCACACAATCCACGTACGGGTGGTTATTCAATAGCACGTAGACAGAATATCTTCAGCAAGATGCCAGCACAATTTTATGGAATGAATAACTTCTGATGTTAATATCAAGCCCTGTTAGCATCTATATCAATTTTTTCAGGTACCTTATGGTTATGATGATTGCATCTGACTTTAGACTAACATATACCTCTCATTGAAAGGTAACATCAAATCCCTTCGCAGGTTCATGGATTTTGGATCAAGAGTAATACCTGTAGTTCCCGTATCCTGCCTATCATCATCATCAATGCCTAGATATAGACAATTGCATCCCTAGAAAACAAAGAAAGAACAATTTCCAACCATGATGAGAGTTTCCAAAAAAAATAAAAAATAAAAAAAATGCAAGCACAAACAGATATGGAAAGAGAAAGATCATGGAATAAAGCATCTAGAATATTAAAGCACAGCTGATAACATTCTTACTTTCATTATTTTACGATATCCATTGGGTCTCCCATGTGCTTTGGTAATAATTTCTAGCAAGGACACATCAGAAATGGAGCATAGTACCTCCCCATAGCACCCAAAGCTGCTAGAAGTACTGTTGTCATCGGCCAAAAGACAAACTTTTGATGTTGCTGCAAGGTACGTGTAAACATGCATTATGAGAATATCTTAAAGAGAGTTGTAATGTACGCACAAATCAATGCATGCCTTAAAATGCATCTATAACATGAAGGGAAAAAGTAAACCTTACGATAAAAACTAATTTTGCTCACAAGAAATATACATCTTTCTCCAATTTTCATAATAAAGTTGTACATGTTACAAGAATTGAGAGCTTGCCAGCTTTCACTAGTTCACTTCAGTTTTTTTCAAACTCAACACCTCCAAAGTATCATTCGTGTGACATCTCTTCCATATATTTGGCCCCAGAACACTGCCAGTGTTTCATTTCATCTAGAGGAGCTACCTTGGGTCCTTAACTCACTACAAATGTTTGTTCCTTCTAATTCTGACTCTAACCAGCCTTAAGTTTTCAAATAAAAGTAAGTTAAATTCTGGATTATTAGCAAATCAAGAAGCCTAGAGCCCTTCCAGTGTCAATGAAACTAAAATCACCTCCATAAAATTATTTTCAAAATAAATAACTATATAAAAGAATGAATAAAGAATTTGAACCATGGTCGGTGAAAAAGTAACTTGTCAAATTATATCCCTATATATACCCTATTCACTAATTTACATGCAAAATATTTGGCAGAAAAAATAAAAAGAACAATCACTACTTGGCTCTTAGTTTGCTACACACGTCCAATTTCCCTCTTCTTTTTTCAATCGATCCTAAGCACACCCAACTTTATTAAAGTGACTTATGCTCAACTTGTGCAAAACTCAAGCATGAGCCACATGCAACTTGAAAGTAGCTAATGCCCCAATGACATGCAAGTTATTAACAACTCACGTATGATATGAGTTGCACAAGCTGCGCATAACTTGTATTAAACTCAAGTTGCATACAAGATATGCACATCTTAGCTTTTAAGGGAAAAAGAGCAAAATAGCGGCGTAATAGCTAGGGGCTTGTGCCTCTTCCCATGAGACCCAAGTTCAAATCACACCAAGGATGATTCTGATCTAGCCCAATGGTTGGTGATGCCAACTAATGGGCCAACAAATACACGGTCCAGGTCCCACCATCGATACATTTAGGTTCCCCCAAGGTTTACTAGGTTTCCCCCTCCCTCTAAGTGTACCTATATGTACCCCAATCAGGGAAAAAAAGGGGGGGTATATCCAAATAAAATATAATCTGAATAGTAAAAGGTCTTATTCATAGCAACCCCCTAATTAAGCAACGATTAGGGTTGCATGCAGATGGCGATAAAATGGAGGAAAAAATCGCAATGGAAAATAATTTACAAAAAGCTTGGAATCATATAGGAGGGGGGAAAAAGATATACGCACAAACATTAACTATTTTTTTGTGTTTGTATGCATTCATTAAAATATTAATACTACAAAACATTTTATAACTATTGGATAATGATTAATAACCCATAATATGAATATTAAAAAGACTAGGATATTGTACCATATGCTTTTGTGTTTTCGCAAAATTCAAACATATGGGCAAAGCCCTTTTTTTGCACCAAAAGGTCCAAAACTCTTATATTAATGATCATTAGAATCAAATACCTTCTATCACCTTTTCCATCAATTATGCCTATGTGGCACTTTATTTGAATTATATTTTGATGCAAACTAACAAAAACACCTCCTATTTATATTCTTTCTTTTTTTCTTTTTTCATATTACTCTTTTTTAAGTGAAACTTTGTTCCAAACTTCTTTTCCTTTTTTATTAACCTATAAAACAAAATGTTTTGACTATTTCATTGAATTTTTATTGAGATTTATAAAATAATCTCTAGATAAAACTTTTAGGGAAAACCATCTTGTTCTCTCGTTTTTCTTTATGCATATACATATATTTTTTTTTTCTTTATTTATGATTTTTCTTATTCCTTTTTCTACTCTTGTTGAACCATCATCCCCCCAAACAAAATGTGTTACTTCTTAACAATCTTTCTTTTCTCTAATTTTTCTCTTTTTTTCTTTTTTTTTTCTTTTTAACAAAAGGATCGCTTCATAAATGATTGAAAGAATTACATTCCAGTACATAAGAGTGATCAATAATAGACATAACATCCTCATACTTACTCCTCTCGCAGAAGGATAGATATCCGGTGGGAGAAGATCCTCCAATCTACACAAGTTTGGGGAAGATTTTTGCATTTCATGCAATCCAACATTCATTGAGACAAACAGTACATAGGGTTCTAAGAATGTGGTACTTCTTATTTACCTCTCTAGGGGGACAGGCCAAGTTCTCCAAGAATTAGGGCCATCTTCGAGTGAGACTAGGTAGATAAAAGCGGCTCTCCATAGATTCTTTATAACATAAGTAAGTATTGTATCTATCACTTTGCGTTTCACCGTCACATATCACCAGCTACATATAGACACTAAGGTGTTCATTGATGGAATATCGATATCCAAAACTTTGGATCTAATCCATTAGATATCTAAAACTTTTAGGCACAAATAACACCTATCAAATAATTATCCGATCAAGGGAGGTATTATATTACATTACAACCCACCAATACTTTCATATCTCTAATAATAGTCAAATCTTTAACAAAATACAAAATAGAAATTATAAAATTTTACAACAATAAACAAAATAAAATACAGCAAAATGCAATTCATCAATACATACAACAATCTTTACAAAATATCCATCTTAATCGAATTCTCCACTCTTAATTCTCACTCTTCAAATTGCATCATAGAATCAAATTATATTCTCAAACTTATTATAGAAAAAATAGTTCGCTAGCAAATTGAAACACACACACACACACATATATATAGATATATAAGTTTTTTAAATACATATAAGTTTTCATATCATATATAGTATATATTTGTTGGATTGGATATCCGATTTATTCGATGTTTAATTAACCGAGTCGGCTATTTCATACAACAAAACGTCCAATTTTTTTTTTGGATCAGATCAGTTCGGGTTTTATCTTAGTTCATCAAATATCAAATATTATGAAAAGCCCTATGTGACAAGCTCAAAGCCCAATAACAAAGCCCATATATAGACGGGTCGATATTTGTTTCCATGCCTCACAGTAAAAGCAAATCTTCCAATCTCAAACTCTAAGTAATTAATAATCCCTCATCATCTTTGTTTTTCTAGCTCAAATATCATGTGACAACCTTATCAACCTAGCAACCTAACAACCATCACTAACCCAACAATAAAGATGGATGATCACATTAAAGAGAAACAAGGACAAGGAGGAATGACGTTGTCAAAGAGAAAGTAAGACTTGTGCAGAGAAGAGATGAGGCAAACACATCAGAGGTGGTATAGGCATATACGCAAGAGAAATGCACATGGACCTATTACCAAATGTGGAAGGAAGGTCATGAAGTGCAAACAATAAGGAACTTTTCTCTACCTAGTGAGAAGATTTGGTTTCTTATGATATATTGCCAATCCAACAAGGGAATTTATGGTATGGGAAGTACATTTATGATGATGATAAGCTTTTTTGTTTACGTGTGAGCAATATATTATTCTAAAATTCTAGTAGAACTCCAGTAGCACACACAAATGATACAACGGAAGCTCTCAAATCTGAATCATGTTTTAGGCATGGTTTTTCTTTTTCAATTTTATGTAGAAAGTTTGATCTTATGTAGATAGTATAATGGTTTCCTGCATGCCCTACATTACAAGAGAGCTAATTGGGCCAGCTGCACAAAATCTATGGAGTGGTAGCTCGTTTGACTAATGTTTCAATATCATTCTTCCCAAAGCCTACCCGCAACCCACCCCAATTTGTCTTTCAAACAATCCTCCAAGAGATATGAAAATTCTAAGCTTTGGGTAAGGCAAATGCTGCCTGCTTCAACTTATCTTAGAATTGCTTCACAGAACTTATAAATTATCCATGGCACTATTCTTCACTTTAACAACCTAACAACCTCATGCGAGGAATTAAGGGCCAAAGAAAGAAAGCTTATGAATGCATATAAAAATTTCAGAGATGAATATTTAAACTTATGTGATAAAAGCTCACAAATCTATCAATGAAGTTCAGCTAGACAAGGTGAATGAATGCATATGCAACAAAACAACAAACTGCACCAAGGAAATTGAGACAAAGATGTGACTACCATATCGCTTCCCCAACACAACCAATCCATCACGGGTAATACCATGTCCTGCACAGACATTTTCATAGTACTGAATTAGCATGAAACAAAGCAGTTTATGATGCAAATGATGTAAGTAGCCTCCAGTATGAAAATAAACAGACCATCATCATCCACTTTGACAAAACCGGTACCAACACCAACCGAAACTGATACCTGAAATCATTAGATCTCCATTAATTCTAAAAATTGCATGTCCACACCTCAAAAAGCTGAGCACTAAAGACAAAAGATGAAGCCAAGTATTGGAGGAAAATTCAACATTGCCAATTCATTATATGATGGTGTGAGATCATAATTTCATAATTATAAGCAAAATAATAACCAAAAAAGAAAAAAGCCACCCAAAATAGCTATGAATCAAATTAGCTTAATTGAGGGTTACAATGAAGCAGAGGGACCTTGTAAGTGTTCATTGGTGTTCTTCATAACTCAGTGCAATGCCTGCAAATATAGTAAAACTCCTTGTGGCTGATATAAAGGTCATCAATAAGGAGTTTGATGCACAAAAACTAGGGACAACAGCGATGTGACAGTAAGAAAAGTCAAGAAGCTACTAGTAAAGAAGTAGGTAATGGTGGCAGCGTTAACTACAGGTAACAGCTGTTTAAAGGTTCAGATGCTTGCGAAGAACTTGTTTTTCACCAAAGAGATAAAACAAGGCCTTCAATGATTTTCCTTAAACAAAGTTTTCCTTCCTTTGTAAATACGAATAGGAGAGTGGACAAAATGTGGGAGATTCATTTCACAGGAAAAGAACAGTCCACCAAACAAACTTCTCCTCTAAAAAGACAACAATTACAGAAATTTAAGCAAATGAAGCCCAGATTTTACCTTGCTTGACCCTGCATCTATACTATTATATACTAGCTCTTCAACTATCCTTGTCAAGTCGCTGACGATGAATCCAGAACGTACTGAGCTGTGAACGATCTCCGACAAAGGCCTGATGTTTTCCATCAAGGCCTGGTAGAATATGAATCTTTGAATTCCTGTACCCAAACTGTCTTCATATCACATCGGCAGGCTAACATGGTAATACGCAATGTGTTAGTTACTTTGGTATGATAGGACCATCGCAGGAGACATCCTATATTAAGATACAAAATGTTGGAGCCTCAAAGCTCCGCTAATATAAAATCCCAGAACTCCATACGTACAGTGCACAAGAAAGAAGAGAAAACAGGATGAAATTGTTAAGAAATGGCCCTAATTATTTCTGCACTATCTACGCGATCATATTCTTAACGACAAAGAAATGATGCGACCATTCCACACTTGAGCAGTTGAACAAAACAAAACCAACCAAAGCAATCACATATGGTAATTTTTTTCCTCCTTTCAACATTTCGTGAGAAAATTTTAATACCCATTAGCGGAAGCACCCAGACGATATACTTAAATGGCTAAAATCTAAGCTCCTCCCGAAGTCAAGAACAAAAATGCAGGCAACTCGGCAAAGAAAGTTAGAAACAACTCAATTGTCACGATTCAGACGATAAATTGGACTAAGAAAAATCATCAAGGTGTCATAGTAGTCAGCGGGAATCACCTAAATATAAGATTGACGATGAAAAGTGCAAGCACGTAAGGCTCGGACCACCAAAGAACAGACAATCTTCGTCAAGAAGCACCGAGAAGAGACCGGATTGGGGCGTACTCCGTTGTAGAGCTACTGGGGAGTACTCATTTGCGGACGGAATATTACTTGGGAGTACTCTGATGCGAAGGGACGAGGGAGCAACTACTCTTACGCGGTGGAACTTCAGCTAGGGAGCAGAGAGTTACAGAGGTCGATCAAGAACGATTTACTACCTCCGAAAAAACAGAATACAGAGAGGAGAGACTGCCGCGACGACGTAATGGCATTCGGAGGTGGTGCAGGTAAGGTAAGACTCTGTTTGATTGTTGGAAAATAGTAAAGAAAGAAAAGAAAATTAGGAGGATACGTTGTTTGGTTATCTGAAAAATTATAAAAAAATAAAATACAAAGAAAAATAATAGAAAAAGTTATACTACAACTTTTTTTTAAGCTAAACCTAAGGAAAGAAATGGAGAAAATTAACTCGCACTCCCTCTTCGACACTTCTTCTGCCACTCCTCCTTCGACGTCATAGCTTGTCCTCTTGCTTTCCTAGTCGATTTGATCTCTTTCTTCGACTTTCTTTTTGTTTTACTCATATCACAGCTTCTTCAAGTGGAATATTCACAATCATCCTACAAGTTCGAGCTCCAAGCTTCGTCTCAACCAACTTAAGCTACGAATCTGCCAGCTCAATTTGAATCGATAAGGTTAATTATCTTTCAATTTGAACTTAAAACAAATGCAATCTGAGAACCCTAATTTGATTCTCAAGTTTAGGGTTGATGGTGCGAGGATTTGTTGATGAGAATGATCTCCTCCTTTTTTTTATTGGGTCTGCGGCAGATTGCAGGGCGGTCCGCATATACCATAGTAGATCATACTTACGATGCGGTAGTGGTAGGGGCCGGCGGTGCTGGTTTAAGAGCCGCAATCGGTCTTTCTGAGCATGGATTCAATACGGCCTATGTTATTAAGCTTTTTCCTACTCGTTTGCACATCGTTGCGGCTCAGGTAATGAACCTTGGTACCATCATTTGGTAATTGCCATGCTATTTCTGTGTTTTATGTCTTATTATATTTTCTTTTTTATTTGATGAAATTCTGTTATTTTCATGTTCGTACTCCTAGTTTTTTTAGTTAATGAATTGACATTCTATAGGCTGCAACTGGAACCTTGAATCTAGTGTAACTGCAAAATATTAAGCCATCGCTTGTTGTATAATGTGCCTGGGAGGCCAGGAAGGATTCTTGCCGTTTGGATTAATTTTATTATATTATCTTCTTATGTGTAGATATTTGCAAGGACTGGGGTTGAAAGACAATTTTTTTTGTGCAGACACAGACTAACCATATCTTTAGCAAATCATTGGCAATTGAAGGGGGAAAGGGGTTGGGTGATAAATTTTGTGTCAATGGTTGGAAGTAGAAACAGTCCCTGGTCTGCCAAGAAAATTGAAAGACATTGTAATCTGAGAACCCTAATTTGATTCTCAAGTTTAGGGTTGATGGTGCGAGGATTTGTTGATGAGAATGTATTGGCTTCTGGTATTGTTTTCTTTGATTTACTATTACTAGTATTTAATTTAATTAATGACAGTTAATTTACTTATATAGTTGTCTTATAGGTTGTTTCTAGGATATTGCAATATTCCCTTGTTGATATCTAACTATTTAGTTGACTTTTGCTCTGAATATGTAAGCTATGGAATACTGATGAGATTATTTGATGTAAGAATTTGATATATATATATATATACAACTGTTTCTTCTCTAAGTTCTATCAATGAGCCATAAGTACTGTGATTTGTCTACATTTGATATATTCGTTTTTTACGGAACAAACAAGTGTACTAGTAAGAAACTATATTTTTTCCCTTTTTATGTTTGTTGTAGCATGTTTTAAATGGAAAGGAATATGAAATATTTTTTATTTTTTTAGATTTTTTTTTAAAATTATTGTAAGTTATTCATGTAATATTTTAGAATAGTTCTATAAAAAAAATTGGAATTAGTATTGATTTTATGAAATTTTTATAATTTTTTTAGAAATTTTATGTAAATTTTTTATGTATCAATATAATATTATAATTTTAATTAAATATATAAAATATTTAAATAATAACATTTAACTTTTTTTAGAATTTTCTTTCTATATACCAAACACTAAAAATATTTTCTAAGAATTCAATTTTCCACAAAAGTTTCTCCAACAACCAAACAAAAGAAAAAAAAAGTATATTCTTTCATTTTCTTTCCTTCAATTTTCTTTCATCTATATTTTCCTTTCCACTTGATTTTCTTCGAACCAAACAGACTCTAAATGTTGAAAAAATAATATAAATAAATAAAATGGAGATAAATTATGATAAATATTATTAAATATTATTTAAATAATATTAATTTAATTTTAATAAATATTTTAAAATTTTTATTTAGATATAGATGACTAAAGCTAAAAAATTATATTTATACTCTTATAGTAAATATGAACTAAGAAAAATAATAAATCACTGTCGTTTTTTATTTTGAAAATATTCTGGTATCGAAATTAGAGATAAAAATGTTCAACCAAAAATAATGCTGATTTGTTGCTACCATTGGAAGTAGGTTGTTGGAGGTGCGGGATGGATGAGAAGAGGAGCTAAGGAGGAAGAAAGATGAAGGAGATAAATAAAATAAACTTAAATAGATGGAGGATTAGTTGAAATGGAGCATAGGTTGAGTTGGATGGAGGGAGAAGGAGACAGGTGATTTTCATCCTTTTTAATTTCCAACGATATTTGATTTAATATTTATTTTTTCTAATTTTTCATATCAACTAAGATAAGTAGTGGATTTTAAAAAAATCATTTTTATTTTAATTAGATTTGATCTATTTTTTAAAATTGTATAATAAAATCTAACTAGAATATATGTATTTGTTATTAACTAAAACAATATATGCATTTATTAAAATAAAATAAATAACTACCCTATAAATTTAAATATATTAATTGACCAAATGTGTGTGTGTGTATGCATATAGAATTTTTATTTTTTGTCATTTTTTTCCATCTCCGTTTTCTAATTTGCTAAAAACAAATTATGTCGTTGAGTTTTTCTCAACACCATTTTCACATCCCAGTCTCTTTCATAACAACCTAATGAAATATTCCAAAACCCTAATTTAAAAAATTAGGAAAAAATAAGGATTATTAGAAAAATTAATTAAATAAATTATTTTATTAAGATAAGAGGAAGTTATTAAGGCAAAATCAAGAGGAAAATAATAATTAATTTAATTGAAAAAATTACTCTTGCTAATTAAAATGGAATTAAGGGAAAATCCTTCAAAAATCCTAAATTAATCTAAAAAAAGAAATTTATTTATTATTTTATTAAAATATTATTATTTTAAATATCCTAAAATATCAAAATATTTTAAATACTCCAACCCATCTATTTTTCCTTTTTCCCTTTTTTCCTTTTTCCCCTCTTCTATTTTCTTTTATTTCCTTCCTCTCCTTTCTCCTTTTCTTTCTTTCCTTCCTCCTCGATCTGAGCCAGCCTTTCCTTCGCAGCCTAGACTTTTCCCTCCCCCACACGGCCTAAGCCCGCCACCCTTCTTCTCCCTCGCCGGTGTCCCGGTCTCGCTCCCTCTTTTTTTTTCTTTCTTTTCCCTTAGATTGACCGGTTCGTACCTCTTCTTCTTCCTTTCTCCCCTAACCTTCCTTTTTCCCCCAACCCCTCGACTTCCTCTCTTCCCCATGCAGGCACGTGCCCTCTACAATGCCGCACGCCAACCTGCCACTCCACTCTCTTCCCCGTCAATCCCTCTCCCTTCTCCACCCAATCATGATCGCTCTCTCTCTCTCCTCATGCTTCCCTCTCTCTCCCTTCCTTTCTCCTTCCCTAAGCTGGCAGTGTAACACCCCCAAAATTCACTACTGAAAAATTTCGTTAATTAAAGGAAATTAGCGGAAGCAAATTAAGTAAAACGTGAACTTTGGGAGTATTGCCGCCACACTTAGTACCAGACTAGTTCACTCATACCGTTCCAATACCAAGTGCTAAGGCTAAGAAAAATGAAATACAATTTGAAAGACATTCAACATGCATAAATCAGAGTAAATTACAAGAAATTCAACATACTTAAATCAGAGTAGCGCATCAAATCGTTTACAAGAATAAAATCTACCAATGATGGTTAAAGTAACAACATAACATCAAAAACCAGGAAATTAAATGAAGAAGGAGGAAAACCCTAACGATATCGGATAACTCCTTACTCTCTTTCCCGTAGGTCACTTGAGTAGCACCTAAAAATACCTGTAAGGGCACTGCCCATTGAATAGGCAGGGACCCCATAAAGGGAATCCCTTCAGTACTATGGTACTGAGTAACCCTTTAATACCACACTTAAAGACAGGCCCGCATACGACACACAATGCAAGCTACACACAAAAATAACGAGAGGTGCATACATAACAATAACATGCATAATAACTTATAAGTCACAATCGATACTTTGGGCCTTAAGCCATGTCATATTGTAAGATCAATACATTCGGGCCTTAAGCCATTATTCCATCATCATTCAATCAATATCATATTTTATATCCATGTGAGTGCGAGAACCCCACTATTGTAGCCGGTGGACCGGAAAGTATACACACAGGGCAGAACGCCTCTGACCACTATTATTGCCGGTGGACCGGAAGGTAAACACACAGGGTAGAACGCACCTGACCACTATTATTTGCCGGTGGACCGGTCTGGCCCCGACTCACATGGTGTTCCACTATAAGTGATTAGTATTTTTCCATAATATTATTCACATACATAACTGATTTTATTGAGCTCGGGACCCCCACTATTATTGTCGGTGTACCGGAATACATATAAACTCATCATCCAGGGCACAACACTCTTGGCCACTATTATAACCGGTGGATCGGGATATATAAAGAATCATCATCCAGGGCACAACGCTCCTGGCCACTATTATAACCGGTGGACCGGGATATATAAAGAATCATCATCCAGGGCACAACGCTCCTGGCCACTATTATAATCGGTGGACCGGGATATATAAGAATCATCATCCAGGACACAACGTTCCTGGCCATTATTATAACCGGTGGACCGGTACTCAATATCATAATCATTTGGGCCCGGCTCATTAATATTCCACTTTCAATAATAGTATCTTTCCTTTCTTTAATCAGCACATCAACCATATTTATTTTCCTCGAATGGGAGATCGATAACCCGGGACACAAAGGTACACTGGTCGTACCGGTGCATACCAGCTACTCAGTACCCTTCAACCACGAACCCAAGGACACAAAGGTACCCTGGTCGTACTGGTGCATAAAGCTAACTTAGTACCCTACCGACAAGGACATCTAATCCATAAGTATGCATACCCCCTAACTAGGTCCGTAGAGCTAGAAAGAGTAAGATATAGGGCCTGGCTGGGGCACAAAGGCACACCAGCAAATACCAGAATAATCGTGGACTAAACCACGTCCTTAGGGTAGCGACCCCTAAGGAGTCACCATTCCCGATATCGAGGTCTTTCACTTTAAGTAATAGTGTCTTAATTAAGGTGATCACAAAAGCACGATAATCCGATACTTATTAATTTTCAGTCGTTCTGATATCATTACTCGTTTCTTATTCAGATGATTATCCAGGGTATCACAGAGAAATCATTAAGGCCAGACTAATTATCAAGTACTCTTACTTGGCTAATCAGCATTATTTGAATCACATTATAATGTTCCACAATCTCAAAGACATGTTAGGTACAAATTACTCATTTGCCCTTTACTTATATAATTGTTAAGTATCCATTCCTTACTCGCCAAATTACCATATTACCCTTTAGGTTACATAATTACCAAATTACCCCTTATACGGTTTAGGTTACCAAGTTATTCCCTACACTTTTTAAATCACCCTTCACCCTTCATAATTACTACACTTATCACATTTCCTATTTGGTTGGTTATATTACCAAATCACCCTTATCCCTTGTTATAATTACAAAACTGCCATCGAGTTGGATAAATTACTAAATTACCCTCCTTCATTATCATGATTACTATTTTGCCCCTTTAGCTGGTTAAATAATTATCACTTTATCCTTTAATTGGCTAAATCACCAAATTTCCCCTTTAGTTGGATAGATTACCAAATTGCCCTTCTCCTTTATCATAATTACCATTTTACCCCTCTCAATTATTTTAATTGCCATTTTACCCTCTTTAATTATCATAAATCCCAAATTACCCTTCTTTATAATTACAAATATTAATTTACCCTTCTTCATAATCATAATTACTATATTACCATTCTCCATTATTAAAATTACCATAATGCCCTTTAATTAGTTAATTTACCAAATTACCCTTCTATAGTATCATACTTATCCAATTGCCCTTCTACAATCATAATTTAATTGCTAAATTATCTTTTGTCATTATCATAATTACCAAGTTACCTCTTACTCCCAAGTTTACCATAATATCCCTTTTATTTACAAAATTACCATTTTACCCCTTACATCCAATTTTACCATATTACCCTTTTGCTTGTAAATTACCATAATACTCCTTTTACTTTACCAATTACTATTTCACCCTTTTATATCCAAAAATTACCATTTTTATCTTTCCTTACAAAATTACCATTTTGCCCTTCTTTTCCAAAATTACCATATTACCCCTTACTTGTCAATTACATTTTCGCCATTCACTTATACAATTACCATTTTTCCATTTATTTATGAAATGACTATTTTGCCCCTCTACCTCCAAAATTACCATATTAACCCTTTTACTTACAAAATTACCATAATGCCCTCATTCATCCAAAATTACTATTTTACCCCTACTTCCAAAATTACCATTCTTACCACTTACTTATAAAATTACCATATTGCCCCTTGACTCCAAAAATACCGCTTTACCCTTTTCTCCACAAATTTACCATAATACCCCTTTACTTATAAAATTATCATTTGGCCATTTTATCATTAAATTACCATATTATTCTTTTATCTCAAAAATTACCGAAATACCCTTTTCACTTAGAAAATTTCCATTCAACCCCTCTATTCACCATTTTTATGAATTTACTAACACTACATAAAATAATGATATTAGTACTTCATTCTTATCATCTAAGTCCACCAACATGTCATTATTCAACATAATACTCATTAGAAACTACCTACATTAGGTCACATACTTCATAAGCAAAATTACTAAAATACCCTTAGACAATAATATTACTCATGCATTAACAACATAATACATCATAAACAAGCATTTAAAATTTCCATCAATAATCAAACTCCTTCCTTAATTAACATACCTACATATGGCACAAAAGTTATCATGCTTTTCCTTTTTATCAAACAATATAAGAAACCATATACATATTATGCTAAGCACACCAAACATGCATAAAATCATACTAAACCCATAATGTGCTAGGATACGTTTTTCCATGTATTTAAGGGAGGATTAACGGTTACCTTAATCCCGCAAAATATCAAATCTTACCAAGCATAATTAGCAACTCAACACCTAAAAATAATATCCATCATATTTAGGTTAGAAATAAGAATCCAAGCATAAAATTTTATAAATTTTAATTAAGAAAACACTTAACATAAAATACCATTATACCTTCAAAATTAGCTAAATAATTTTCAAAATAAAGGGGAGCTCACGCTGCATGAGCAACGTGAGTCTCATGCAAAAATGAGTGGTGGAAGGGTTCGAAGGGGGGGTGAAGGAAGCAAAATCTATTATTTTCGGGTTAGGGTGTTTAGGCTAGAAAAGAAGGTGGTTGGGGGAGGTTTCAAGGCGAGGGAATGGTGCAGAAGTGAAGAGGGGTTGTAGGTGGAGGCTAAGGGTGGTTTCACGGCGGCGGCGAGGCGGCGAAGTTGGTTGCCGAGAAAGGTCGGGGTGGAGGAGTTGTGAAGGAAGGAAAAGGAGAGGAAAAAATGGAGGGGTTCAAGGGCTGCTTTCAGCCAACTAATGCATGGAGGTTGTAGAGGGGGTTGTAGGGTGTCGAATGGTGGGTTGGGTGGCGGAAGAGGTGACCGGACGGCGGCGGAAATGGCGGTTGCAGGTGGCTCGGTGGTAAGGGGAAAAACCGGGGAGAAAAAGGAAGAGGTGGATGAGGGGGAATGTAATATCCCAAAATCCTAATTTCCGAAATTATGGCCAAATAAGGAATTATTAGGAAAATTAATTATATAAACTCATTTATTAAGATGTAGAGAGTTAATTAAGGTATATTAAGAGGAAAATAATAAAGAATTTAATTGGAAGAAAATTGGGTATTTCTCTAATTAGCATGGAGGTTAAGGAAATTTATCCAAAATAGCCTAACTAATTTAAAAATGGATTTAATTATTATAATTAAAATAATTATTATTAAAATTATATATATAAATTAATTATATAAATAAATAGATACCCAAATACCTCCAACCCAACCATTTTACCATTTCTCCATTTTTCCATTTTCCTTTTTTTTTTTCCTTTTTCTCCTTTCTTTTCTTTTTCTTTCTTCCTCCTTTATTTTTCTTTCTTTTCTTCTTCCTTCCCCGGTTTGGGCCAGCCGTCAGCCCAAACCTCCTTTCTTTCCCCCGTCTCGCGCGCCCGGCCTGCACAGCCTAGGCCCCCGCCTCTCCTTCCTTCTTCTTGCCCGCGGCCCAGCGCCGTGCGACGTGACCCCCGTGCGCCCGTGCGCTGCGTTTTGGCCTTAGTACCGTCGAAACGCCGCGTCACGCTAAATGACCTTATGATCGTTGCCCACCTTCGACGCGACGCTGCGTTTTACTCACACAACCTCTAGTACGTCGCGTTTTACTTACGGATTAAATAACCGCCGCCGAACCGGCCGGTTCCCCTTCTTTTCTTTTCCCTTGGACCACCGGTCCACCCTGCCTGTCTCCTTCCTCCCCGACCTGCGCCCCGACCTGCAATTCGACGCTACAGCTCGAATCCCACCGACAGCCACCAGCCCAGCACTGACCGTCCTTCCCTGCCCCTCTCCCGTCGTTTTCTTCCTCTTTTCGACCCCGACCGAGTCCCTCTCTCCCTTTCCTGCGTGCCCTTCTCTTTCCCTTTCTTCTCCCCCTTCCCCGACCCTGCCTGCCATGGCAGAACCTGCACCACCTGCCACCGGCCGGCCACCTGCACACCTGCCCCGCGTGCCACCTCCCTTCCTCTCGTCGTTTTCCCCCCATGGCCTATAAATACCCCCCATTGGCAGCCTCGATCAGCCCTTTTCGTTTTTTTCCCCCGAAACCCTGCCTCTCCGCCGCCTCAAATAGACGGGCTTTTCACCGTCACCGGAGACAGCTGCCGCCACCTCTGGCCACCGTTACCATCCTTGCACCTCCCTCGACAAAATCGAGCCACCACCACCCTCCGCCTTGCCCTGCACGTGCCGCCTTCGTCGTGCAAAGTTCCTACCCCGAAAACCACCACTTCCAGCCGTCGCCGCCTTCTGCCGCCTCCTCCGCCGCTACCAGCCACTCTTTCACCCTCCAAAATGCCCAGTAGACCTCCCTCTACCTTTCCCTGCCTCCCTCTCCCCCACCTCTCTCCACCACCCTCGGCCGCTGCCGCTGCCGCCGCCGCGCGCCGCCGCCCCTTGCCACGCCACCACCCTCACTCCACTCCCCTTCACCTGCTCTTTCTTTCCCCACCTCAAACTCCTCCTTTTCCCCTCCCATCTAACCACCACCTCCATCTTTCCCCCTCTTCTCCTCCTCCACCGCCGCCGCCGTCGCCGGCACTCACATGGACCTCTAAAGAATATGCGTGAAATGGACATATTATTAATGAGGAAAGAATGAATCATCGGAACGTACTCAGGCCTTATCTTGTGTGTTATCGCACGTTGCTTATGTGATTGTGCTATGTATGCTATGTGGTATGAATGTATGCTTGGCCTTAGCGCACCAGCGCCCTTACTCAGTATTGGACCCGTACTGATACTACACTGATTGAATGGGTCCTGTGATGATCCACCAATGGTGGGGAGCAGACCTCCTATGCAGGTTTGATCGGTTACAATTGTGGGGTGGAAGGCTTGGCTTGAGTGAGTAGGCGATCCGGATATTGGTCCCTTGGGATTCTGTTTTATTTGCTATATTTTGTACCACGCTCCTCGCTTTGAAACCGTACTCTAAGTTGTATTCCTAAATGATATTTTAACTGTTGTTGACTCGTGGTTTTCATGAATGGTCTATGCTAACTATGGACCTATGTTTTGATGACTCTTAATTAATGATTGTTTGGTTTAGCCTTAGCACTTAGTATCGGAACGGTAGGAGTGAACCGGTCTGGTACTAAGTGTGGCGGTAATACCCCCAAGTTTATGGTTTTAATTCTTTCGCTTTCGCTAAAACCTTTGTCTTAAACGAAATTTTTCAGGAGTGAAATTTGGGGGTGTTACAGGGAAAGTGCAGGGCTCGAAGGGGCTTGGGGGTCTCGTGGTGGTGCAGGGTGGTAGTAGGCGGTGGCAGTAGGTGGCGCAGGAGTTGGGCTTGGTGGTTCAAGTGGCGGCGGGCGACGATGATAAGAAAAACGGGGAAAAATGGAGGGAGAAGGAAGGAGATAAGAGGGAGCTCGGGGAGGGAGAATAAGCTCGAAAAATGTGGGAATGAGAGGCTGGGGAGATGGAGAAAAAGAAGAGGGAGAAGAGGGAAGGAAATAAGGGCACACGGGGTGTGGTCCAAGAGCCGGTTTGGCTCAAAAAGGAAAGAAAATGACGGGGGAAGAGAGAGAGGGAGAGGTAGGTAGGTGGTGGCTGGGTTGCAGGTGGTGGCATGCTCGACTATGGCAAAGGGCGTTGGTCGGGCATGGGAGAAGAAGAAGGGAAGAAGGGGCTGGCCAGTGGACCGACGTAGGAAAGAAATAAGGCAAGTCGGCCGGTCCAGGCGCAAAAGAAAGGAGGACGGCGTGCGGGTGTGCTGGACAGGGCGCGAGGAGGGGAAGGGAACGAGCCTGGCCCAATCGTGCGGGGAGAGGGTTGGCCTGGCGAGGTAGCCCGAGGGAAGAAGGAAGAAAAAAAAAAGAAAAAGGAAAAGAAGAAAGAGGAAAAATGGAAAAAGGGCAAAAAGGGGAATGGAAAAATAGGAAAAATAATTTAATTTAATTTATAAAATCATAAAATATAATATTCTTGGTAAATTATTTAATTTAATAATTTAATTTATTTTAATCTAATATTTTAGTTTAAAAAGGATAAATTTGGTAAACTATTAGTTTGGAAAATTATTTAAATAAAATAATATGATAAATAGCAAAATATTTATTTTCAATTTATTAAATACTCTAAAATCCATAAATAATTAAGATAAATAATCTTAAAGTAATTTTATTCCAAATAAAAGTAATTTATTAAAATATAGGTTTTTGAAATTTTCGGGGTATTATAGGCAGCCCTGCAACTTTGCAGGCCTGCACCGGTCATACGCCATTAGTCGGTGACCTACTACACATGCCATCATCTTCCCTTCTTCCCCCTATGTCATTTTCCCCTATCAATGGCATATAAATACCCTTCAACCGCCCTCCATTCGACCTTTTTTCTCTACTCAAGAATTTTCTCTCTCTGTGTGTCGCGACTTGTTGAGTCGTCCACCCCATTGTCGTCACCCAAACCACCTCCCAAAATACTCCCTACACCATCTTCCACCGAACTACACCCCTCACAACACTCGATCCTCTCTACACGAGCTACCTTGGCGTTGGAAAGTTGGTTATTTGACCAACTTCATCTCACCCATCGCCGCCCTTACGACCAATAAAACCTCCTTTACCTCCCCCTACCTTCCTTTTCCCCTACCTCCCTCTTCTTCTCCCTTTCTCCCTCTCCACCACCTTTGGCGACCACACCATAGCCGCCTATGCCACCCCTTTAGCTGCACCACCACCACAATTCCAGCCCTCTCAATCTAGGGCATCCTCCACCATCTCAATCCCCCTCTTATTCCCCCTCTCCTATCCTAAATAACCAACTTTCCACCCCTCTTCTCCCTCCACCGCCAGTGCTGCTTGGTCACCACCAACCCTAGGTAGTATCCTAACCCTTAAAACCCTATTTATGTTAATATTACCTCTTTATATGTATGGACATTGTTGTTGTTGTTGTTATTATTATTATTATGGTATCATTATTATTCTCATCATTATTATTAAATATAACTTCAGAATATTGATATTATTATTAAAAAGGAGCCGAAAACTATTTTATTTATTATTATGATTATCATTATTTATATTACCATTAAAACCATTATTATTATTATTATTATTATTATTATTAATGCTAACCTTAGTATATTATTACTATTATTATTATTTTAAATATTCAAGCCCTTACATTATCATTATTTCGATTATTATTATTATTATTATTATTATTATTATTAGTATTATCCTTAATAATATTATTATTATTGTTATTATTACTATTATTATTTTTATTACTAACACTATTATTAACCTTGACCTTATTATAACTAATGTTGCTATTATTATGATTATTAGGATCCTTTCAAGTATTATTCTTAAGATTAGAACTAAAGCTATTATTACAATTTCTTTTGCTACAATTAGTATTATTACTATTAGTAGTAGTCGTAATAAATCTATTATCTTTAATAATATAAGTATGGCTATAAATACCTTAACATGAACCTATTATAACTAGTAATAACATAGTTAGCTACCTTGAGAATAAAAATCCTATTTTTATTTGTAAAAGCTACTATTAATAATAGTAACCCTAATATTAGGGTAAGGTAGGAAATAATAGTAATTTTGGTAGGAGGGGAGTTAATCCTTAGTTTTTTCCTCTTATAGGTGAACCCAGTCAAAATCCTAAGGAAGCGTAGGAACATGCTCCATGTCCGGTATCGTGTTAGGTAAGGATGTAGCTAAGGCCCTCTATGTTTGTGTTATGTGTCTTGTATGCTATATACTATGCTATGTTGCATGTCTTATGATTATTATAACTATTTTACATGTAGCACAACTTGGAGTTGAGGTATGCTTATATGGTTTCCTTATAGCATGTATAATGTGTGTGTGTGTGTGTGTTGTACTTATGATGTTGTATGATGTAACCTTATAGGACATACATGCTAGGATTTTTAATATATTGATATAGGGTGAAAGGATGAAAAAGGAAAAGGGGGGATGTGAGTTGACCAAAGGGATATGGGATTGATCTAATTATCTTATGATCCATGAGAGGGCAAAAAAAGGGGGGATTATGAACAAAATAAAAGAGAGGAGTGAGCTTTGCATGGGGATCTCTATGGTTTGCATGGGAATTATAGGGTTTCTATGGAAACTTCTAGGGTTTGCATGGGGTAGATGGAGTCTACATGGGGATGATCTTTACATGTGAAATTTTTTCTTGGGGTATAAGGTAAGGGAAGAGTTATTGGGGTGATTGGAGACCTTAGGTGAAGAATAGTACATAGTTTGGTATAAAGGGTGCATAGGAGACCTGGCTAGGGTTTGGGAGAGAAACCCTAATTTGAGGTGGTTGTAAAAGTAAAAATAATTAAGGGTGAGTGGAGTATGGGATGAGGGTGGAAGAATATTATGTGTAGGGTGATTATGGGTGTCATGGGAAAGAAAGGATGGCAGGTGAGAAATAGAGGGGTGACATGTGGGAAAGAAGTGTGCTAGGTTTGGTGTGGCCAACTACAGTTTCATGGTCACACGTATATTTAGGAGAGTAAAGTGGAATTATGGGAGTTGAATCTAAGTGAGGTGATGTGTGGGGTGTTAAAGCAACCTTAGTTGCATAAGGCAGAGAAGGATGGGCCACATAGGCCCAAATTAGTGTTTTAGGAGAAAACCCTAGGGTACGATAATAAGTAGACTTGGATGGCGTAAGGTAGTGGGCCTTAACCCATACACTTAGAAGTTGGGCCTCCAGTGTAAGTAAGTGGAAAAGGGAAAGGATATTGGGGTGTGTTAGGAGGTGCCAAAGTCTCAAGATATAGGACGAGCCCTTTTAGGAGGATAAGAGTAGATGGAATATGACATGTATGCCTAGGGTGAAAAATTGTTGAATAAGACATAGTAAAACACTAATCATTTAAAGTGGAAGATTATTAAGCCGGACCCAAAGAGATCCACTAGCATAATAGTGGCTAGGTGCCGGGGTGCCTTGAAGACCGATCCACCGACATATAATAGTGGTAAGGTGCATTCTTCCCTATGCGTTTCAGATCCACCGGCTATAATTGTAATACCCCAAAATTTTCGAAAACCTATATTTTAATAAATTACTTTTATTTGGAATAAAATTGCTTTAAGATTTTTATTTTAATTATTTTATAGATTTTAGAGTATGTAAATTTGGATAAAAGTATTTAATAAATTAAAAATAAATATTATGCTATTTATCATATTATTTCATTTAAATAAATTTTCAAACTAGTAGTTTACTATAATTATCCTTTTTAAGCCCATATATTTAATTATATTAAATTAAATTATTAAATAAAATTATTATCAAAAATATTACATCCTGTTATTTTATAAATTTAATTATTCTCAATTTTTCCATTTTCCCCAATTTCCTTTTCCTACCTTTTCTTTTCTTCCTCCTTCCCTCTATTTTCTTTTTCCCTCTTCCTAGATTTGGGCCGCCAGACCCCTCGGCCTACTTTCCCCCCTCCTTGCGCATTGGGCCACAGGCCCGATCTTTCTCCCCTGCCCCTCGCGCGCCCGCCCAGCCGCAGCCTTCTTTTTCCCTTGGACAAGCCGGCTCCCTCCTTTTTCTGTGCCGGTCCAGCCGCCCGTCCCTTTCTTCTTCTCCTTTCTTCCTCCTCCCACGCCTGACTCTCCTTTCTGCCATTGTTGAGCACCGACCACCACCCTGCACCTGCCACCACCACCTGCTCCCTCTCCCTCTCTCTTCCCCCGTCGTTTTCCTTCCCTTTTCGAGCCAAACCAGCCCTGGACCACAGCCTCGCGTGCCCTTGTTTCTTTCCTTCTTCTTCCCCATCTTCCCCTGCCACCCGACCACCACCTGCCACCTGCAGAGCCGTTCGCCGGCCATCCTTGCCCCTCTCTTCTCCCTCTTCTTTTTCTCCATCTACCCAGCCCTCCATTCCCCTCATTTTCGATCCCTTCTCTTCCCCCGAGCTCCCTCCTCTCTCCTTCCTTCTTCCCCATTTTTCTTCCTCGTTTTTTTATCACCGCCAGCCTCCACCGCCTGAACCACCAAGCCCAGCCCTGCGCCGCCTTCTGCCACCGCCTACTACCACCCTGCACCACCACACAGTCCCTTCGAGCCCTACACTTCCTCCCTTCTCCTCCTTTTCCTTTTTCTTCCCAGCTTTTCCCCCTTACCGCCGAGCCACCTGCAACCACCTCTACCGCCGCCGTCCGGCCACCTATGCCGCCACCCAACCCACCGTTCGACACCCTGCAACCCCCTCTATAACCACCATGTCTTAGTGGGGAAACCAACCCTTGCACCCCTCCATTTTCCCTCCACTTTTCCTTCCTTCACAACCCCTTTCCCTCGACCCTCCTTGGCAGCCAACTTCGCTGCCTTGCCGCCGCCGTCTCCGCTGCCCTATGCCGCCGTGAAACCACCCTTTGCCTCCACCTACACCCCCTCTACACTTCTGCACCATTCCCCTGCCTTAGAAACTCCCCTAACCACCTTCTTTTCTAGCCTAAAGACCCTAACCCGAAAATAATAGATTTTGCTTCCTTCACCCCCCTTTGAACCCTTCCACCCCTTATTTTTGCATGAAACTCATGCTGCCCATGCAGCGTGAGCTCCCCCTTGATTTTGGAAATCATTTAGCTAATTTTTAAGGTATAATAGTATTTTATGTCAAGTGTTTTACTAATTAAATTTTATAAAGTTTTATCCTTTTTAACTTCTTATTTCTAACAATAATGATGGATATTATTTTTAGGTGTTGAGTTGCTAATTATGCTTGGTAAGATTTGATATTTTGCGGGATTAAGGTAACCGTTAATCCTCCCTTAAATATATGGAAAAACGCATGCTAGCACATTTAGGGTTTAGTATGATTTTATGCATGTTTTGTATGCTTAGCATGATATGTTTATGGTTTCTTATATTGTTTGGTAAAAAGAAAAAGCATGATAACTTTTGTGCCATATGTAGGTATGTTAAATAAAGAAGGAGTTGGAATATGGATAGAAATGTTAAACACTTGTTTATGATGTACCATGTTGTTAATGCATGAATGATGTTATTGTTTAAGGGTATTTTAGTAATTATGCTTATGAGATAAATAAATCAATGTGTGTAGTTGCTAATGAGTATTATGTTGAAAAATGACAAGTTGGTGGACTTAGATGATAAAAATGAAGTATTAATATCATTATTTTATGTAGTGTTAGTAAATTCATAAAAATGGTGAATAAAGGGGTTGAGTGGAAATTTTATAAGTGGAAAGGGTATTTCGGTAATTTTTGAGATAAAAGAATAATATGGAAATTTTATGATTAAATGGTCAAATGATAATTTACAAGTAAAGGATAAAATTGTAAGTTGTGAGAAAGAAGGGTAAAATGGTAATTTTGGAAGTGGGGGTAAAATAGTAATTTTGGATGAAGGAGGGCATTATGGTAACTTTGGAGGTAGAGGGGCAAAATCGTAATTTCATAAGTAAAGGGTAATATGGTAAATTTTATCAGTGATTGGTGAAGTGGTAATTTATAAGTAAAGGGGTAATATGGTAATTTGGGAAAGAAGGGAAAAATGGTAATTATGTATGGAAAGATAAAGATGGTAATCTTGGATGTGAAAGGGTAAAATAGTAATTTGTAAAGTAAAAGATGTAAGGTGGTAATTTTCATAAATAAAAGGATATTATGGTAAAATTGGATGTAAGGGGTAAAATGGTAATTTTGTAAATAAAATGATATTATGGTAAACTTGGGAGTAAGGGGTAACGTGGTAATTATGATAACGACCAAAGGTAATTTAGAAATTAAATTATGATTGTAGAAGGGCAATTGGATAAGTATGATGCTATAGAAGGGTAATTTGGTAAATTAACCAATTAAAAGGCATTATGGTACTTTTAAATATGGAGAAGGGTAAAATTGGTAATTGTAATTATGAAGAGGGGTAAATTAATTATGAGGAAGGTTAAACTTGGAATTTATGATAATTGAAAAGGGTAATGGCAATTAAAATAATTGAGAGGGGTAAAATGGTAATTATGATAAAGGAGAAGGGCAATTTGGTAATTTGTTCAACTAAAGGGGCAATTTGGTAATTTAGCCAATTATGGAATAAAGTGATAATTATTTAACCAACTAAAGGGGAAAAATAGTAATCATGATAATGAAGGAGGGTGATTTAGTAATTTATCCAACTCAAGGGCAATTTCGTAATTTTAATAAAGGAGAAGGGCGACTTGGTAATATAACCAACCAAATGGGAAATATGATAAGTGTAGTAATTATGAGGGGTGAATGGTGATCTAAAAAGTGTAGGGGATAATCTTGGTAATCTAAATTGGACAAGGGGTAATTTGGTAATTATGCAACCTTAAGAGTAATGTGGTAAGTTATCAGGTAAGGAATGGATACTTAATAGTTATATAAGTAAAGGGCAAATGAGTAGTTTGTACCTAACACGTCTTTGAGATTGTGGAACATTAATATGATTAAATGATGCTTATTAGCCAAGTAAGAGTATTTGATAATTAGTATGGCCTTAATGGTTTCTCTGTGATTGTAACACCCCAAAATTTACATACTTTTTTTTTACTTATAACTTAAATCGTAAATTCTGGAAATGTTACCGCCACACTTAGTACCAGATCGGTTCACTCCTACCGTTCCAGTACTAAGTGCTAAGGCTAAAGAAACAACTCAGTAAGCATTAAGGAATAGTCCAAAATCAAAGATACGGAAATCAGGTACGCACAAGTCTTTATTCAATTCCGAATACAAGGGTAGTTTTTCAGGAAAGAGAAATTAACTACAATAATGAAGTAGTTTCGAAAGTACTATTTATAAATAGATAAGATAGTAATAATAATTTAAAGGAAGGCCGACCACGTCACTCTGATAATCAATCCAGCCCGATCATCACTTGTCCCCACTTGATGTCCCATAGACATCTATAGCATCATAATACATATCTCCTACCTGCAGGAAATCAGATGGGCCTTCTACTCGTTGGAATGAGCAGCACCCATGAAACGGGTGATCAGTACGCTACGTACTGAGTAAGGTAACCGAGTGCTAATGCCAACACATAAGCATATAGATTCATATATAGAGGACATAACAGAGGCACAATCACAGTAGCAATATCGTACAATCAATTGAGTAGATACATAAAGACCCAATTAAAGCCCATATTATTTACTTTATTGATCTTTTATCAGAAATCGATACACATCATGCCTTTTTATCAAATCCATGCGAATACGGGAGCCCCCACTATTATAGCCGGTGGATCGGAGGCACATAGGGTATCACACCCTAACCACTATTATAGTCGGTGGATCGGATACACATAGGACTACGCGTCCTAACCACTATTCCTAACCGGTGGATCGGTCGGCCTCGACTCGCACGGTGTTCCACTGTAAATAATTAATATCTTTTAGGTACCTTGCAAACTATGGTTTATTTTTATTGAGCTTGGGAACCCCCACTATTATAACCGGTGGATCGGTTACGCATAGGACATCATGCCCTAACCACTATTATAGCTGGTGGATCGGTCACACATAGGGTAAAAACCCTAACCACTATTCCGAACCGGTGGATCGGTTGGTCCCGTCTCAACGATCATCCACTTTAAATAATTAGTGTCTTAATTATTTTATTCAAAGCTTTCCTCCTAGATAAAACCCTTGATATGCATGACCACACTATGCAACCCTAGCTCCATGTAAATTACTCTTCCAATCAAACCCTACCCCCACATAAAACATATTTCCATGCAAGCCCTATCTCCCATACAAACCCTAACTCCACGTAAAACATATCCCCATGCAACCCTAACTCCACGTAAAACATATTCCCATGCAAACCTTACTCCCATGCAAAACCCTAATCCTCATGCAAAATCCTAATCACCAGGCAACCTCATGCGAAACCCTAACCCATGCAAAACCCTGACACATGCAACTCCCCAGCAATATTTTATAACTCCAATATTTTACGACCCCGTCATTATGTTACAACCCCATCCTTATTTTACGACCCCCATTCATGCATGTCTTAAGGCCACATTATACAACAATAATAACATACATGTACACATGATTCTCATGCTACCATTTTTCCACACCAACATACTTGAATCCCGTAATCATGTTGTATTAATAACAAGTATACAATATTCACACGACATACACTATAATTAATATCATATAGCATGCCTAGCATAAAATCACATAATACAAGTATGGCCTTAGCACCCCTTACCTAAAACGTCACCTGTCTTGGAGCACGCTCCTATACCACTTGAGGACTTTGGTTGGGCTCACCTACTATGGGAAAAATACTAGGATTAGGTTTTCTCTTAAGAATGCTATCATTTCTAACTTATCCCAAGACCTTATTTTTAATTTAAAATTATTATATTAGAATTGACTCTACCAAATACTAGTAGAATATTAATAATAAAACTAAGGCAGTTCAAAATAAAAAGGTGATATAAGGGTTTCTGCCCTTCACCAAAATAATATGAGTAAAGATAATAATAATAATAATAATAATAATAATAATAATAATAATAATAATTCTATAATAACTAAATAAATAAAGATAATATCAAGAATAATAATAATAATAATAATAATAATAATAATATATAAGCTTTAAAATTTAAAGTGTGGTTTCGACCCTACTTATAACTAATGACCTACTATTTATTAATATTAATAATAAAATTAATAACATATATATTAATATTGAAATAATAAAGATAATGATAATATTATTATTAATGGTTATAAGAACAATAGGAATAATAATACTAAAATACCTAAGTGCGAGTGTTAATACAAAATTAGGGCCTAAGATTTTCCAGAATAATTAATAAAATGTTAATAATAATTATTCTAATAATTATAATATTAATAATAATAAGAAAAAATGATAATAATCATATAATAATTCAATTAATATCTTAAAATTCGGAACTGACAATAAAATTATTTTTTTAGCATTCTCCACCCTGCAAGTACAACTCTGCATAAATTTTATACCAAATAATAATAATAATGATAATAGCAAGGAAATTATTATTATATTCAAATAGTTACCAATAAATAAAATAAAAATGGAATAATTTACAATAATTAGTAAATAATGTCTAAGGAGGTCTAGGATTTCACCTTGAGTCGGCAGGAATGGGCGGCACCGACGGTGGTTCAAGGAGGTGGTCGGAAAAATGATCTAAAAGGGAAAATATGAAGAAAAAGAAAGAAGGAGCAGGGGAAAAATTAAAATAAGGTTTTGATTCGGTAGAGGAGGATTAGAGGGAGTTTTTGGGTGGTTCATAGGGCAGTAAAAGTGGCGAAAACAGCGGAGGACGGTGGCTTAAGGTTTTCTGGGTGAAAATTCCGACGAGGTGAGAAGCAAACTTGGCACGACTATGGAGGCCTACACAAGAGGAATCGAAGGCTAAAAATGGTTTAATTATCTAGATAAATTTTTGGGGAAGAAATTGGAATGCTTCAGTGGCGTGGAGGTTGAATATAAGCAGCAGGGGAAGCGTCTGAAGTCATGGTGGCGGCCAGCCCCTGCTTAGGGTTTTCGAGGGAGAAAACTCCAAAAACTCCTACAACTAGGCTATTTATAGATAGTGAATGGTATAATAGGGTGTTGAAGCTCGACAGGGAGGTAATAAGTGCAAGAATTTGGGTGGCCGGTGGCAGTAATTGATCGCCCATCATTTGGGTTACTTCGAATTTTCGCGAGGCTGAGGAGAAGAAACGAGCGAGATTCAACGTCCAATAATTATGCCGAATTACTCCTGGAGTTAAGAGGAAGACAATGAGGCAAGAAACGGACGGTATTAATCACCGTAGCCGAAGAGGCCATTGATGGGGTCGAAGGTTTCGTTGCAGCGTCGGGGGAAGACGGAGGGAGAAGGAAGAAGAAAGAAGATGGGCCGGTCGGCCGAGGAAGGAAAAGAAAAGGGGAGAACCGGGCGGGTCGCGCGCCGGTTAAGCCCTCACTTAACGAGACGCAGCGTCTCGACATACAATCGCCCAAAACGCCGCGTCTGGGCGCACGCAGGGAGAAGGCCAGCGCCGCTGGGCCGCGGGAGAAGAAAGGAAGAAAAAGGAAAGAGGATTGGGCCGCGCCTAGCCCAATCGGTGGAGAAAAAAAAGGAAGAAAGAAAAGAAAGAAAAGGAGAAAAGAAAAAGAAAGAGGAAAAAGGAAAAAGGAAGAAAATAAGGTTTTGGGTTTAAATAAATTAATTAGAATATTTTGGGTATTTAATATAAAATATTTATTTAACAAAAATATTAAATTCCCCTTTTTAGGCTAGTTTCGGGTTTTTAAAATATTTTCCATAAATTCCATTTTAATTAGCAAAACCCCTAATTTTCTTCCATTAAAATATTTATAAAATTAATATTAATTTGGAACTATTTTATCCTCCTTATTTTAAATAAAATAATTTATTTTGTTAATTTCTAAAATAAAATCCTTAACTAGCTAAAATACCCAAATTTCTCCTAATAAAATAAATAGTAATAAGTTTCTTCTTAATTTGTTCTAATTAATTTCCTTTTATTTTAATTAAATAATTTATATTTAATTAACTATCAAAATAAATTTTCATTTAAATATAATATTTAAAATTAGAACTTTTTGGGGCATTTCAGTGATATCCTAGATAATCATCTGAATAAGAAACGATTAATGATATCAGAACGATTGAAAGTGAATAAGTATCGGATTATCGTGCTTTCTGTGATCACCTTAATTAAGACACTATTACTTAAAGTGAAAGACCTCGAGATCGGGAATGGTAACCACTATGAATGCCTCCATAAAATCACAATACCACCATAAGCCATTAATACCACTATGAAATCATTAGTACCACCATACGAACAATTATCCCACCATACAAACCCTAATCCCACCATACAAACTTCAAGACTCCCATGATGGTTCCCAACTCATATTACCATTTACCCTAACATGCATGTCCTAATGGGCCATAACATATTACATCATAAACATCATACATATAAATGTCATGCTCATGTCACGAAAGCACATACAACATACCTCAATCTCCAAGCTGCGCTACACATAAGACAAGTTATCCACAAATCAGATAATACATGGCATAGCATGGCATTCACAACATTCAACACATCCATGTCACACATAGCACAAGGCCATTAGCTTCATCCTTACCTAAGGCGACACCGGGCTTGAAGCACGCTCCTCTAACTCCTTAGGGCTTTGGTCGGGGTTACCTATAAAAGGGGAAAATGCTAAGTATTAGTTTCCCTTATAATTACTATCAATCCTCATTCTAGTTTAAGGTTAGGGTTTTTATTACTAAAAAGGGTTTTATACAAAAACTAGGGTTTTTACTTTAGAATTAGTATACTAAATATTAGTAGTCAAAATATGTTTATTTTTAATACCTATTGTTACAGTTATATTATTAGACCCGTTAGCCCTATTCTTATCATAATAATGTTCATGCTAACTATAGAAAAATAGTGATAATAATAATAATAAAACTAATACTAGTGACACTAATGTTTATAGTGAGAGAAACCCTAGCATTTTTAAGGCTAAGTCTACTAATGGTGTCATATTCGAAATAATATTATTATAAGGTCACAATATTACAAGTAACTATTCCTAAGGGTGATAACGATAATAGTTGTATATTCTTGAATAATAAAAGGGTTCAAATGCTTTTGATTACAACAATAAGGTAGTGATAGTAGTAATAATAGTAATAGTTAATACTAGTGTCATAGTAATGAGGTTAGGGTTAATGTTAAATGGTATGGTAATAAGGTTCAAGTACTCTTCTTAGTTAACAACTAAATGATATTTACTAGCTTGAGTTAAGTAACATGGGTAAGACAAAGTAGTATTATTATTAACAATAGTGATAAATGTGTTAAGTATAATAATAATAACCATAACAATAATAATAATAGTAATAATAATAATACTAATAATAGTAAAAATAATAATAATACTAATAATAATAACAATAGTACAACCAAGTAAGGTTAAGCAATAATAATAACCATAGTAAGGATAATAGAAATAATAATAATAAAAATGTTAATACTAATAATTATAAAAATAAGACCAAAGTTAAGTATAATATAGGTTAGGGTTTAAAAGGGATGTTAGTATTAGTAAGAAAATAAGAACATTAATAATAAAGACAATAATAATGGTAATAATAATAATAATAATAATAATAATAATAATAATAGTAATAACAATAATAAAAGTAATAATAATAATGATAATAATAATAATAATAATAAGTATATTAGTATTAATATTAGTAGAAAATAGTAGCAGCTATATAAAAAGGGGGTTAGGGTTTGGACGGGTGGAGAACCACCTAGGGTTGGTGGTGGTCCGGCGGCGGTGGTGGAGGAGGAAGGGAAGGGAAAAGATCAAGGTGGGGGCTGGATGGCAGGAGGAAAAGAGAAGTTTGAGGTGGGGGGAGAAGCAGCAAGTGAAGGGGAGTGGAGTGAGGGTGGTGGCGTGGCAAGGGGCGGCGGCGACGGCGGCGGCCGAGGGTGGTGGAGAGAGGTGGAAGGTGAGGGAGGAAGGAGGAGAGGGAGGCAGGGGAAGTTGAAGGCAGGGAAAGATAGAGGGAGGTCTGTTGGGCATTTTGGAGGGTGGAAGGGTGGCTGGTAGCGGCGGAGGAGGCGGCAAAAGGTGGCGCAAGGCGGCGACGGGCTAGAAGTGGTGGTTTTCGGGATAGGAACTTTGCACGGTGAAGGCGGCACGTGCAGGGCAAGGCAGAGGGTGGTGGCGGCTTGGTTTTGTTGAGGGAGGTGCAGGGATGGTAACGGTGGCCAGAGGTGGCGGCGGCTATCTCCGGTGACGGCGAAAAGCCCGTCTGTTTGAGGCGGTGGAGAAGCGGGGTTTCGGGGCAAAAAAACGAAAAGGGAGCTGATCGGGGCTGCCAATGGGGGGTATTTATAGGCAAATGGAAGGGGAAGACGACAAGGGGAGAAGGAGGCGTGCGAGGCAGGTGTGCAGGTGGCCGGCCGGTGGCAGGTGGTGCAGGTCCTGCCATGGCAGGCTGGGTCGGGGAAGGGGGAGAAGAAAGGGAAAGAGAAGGGCACGCGGGAAAGGGAGAGAGGGACTTGGTCGGGGTCGAAAAAAGGAAAGAAAATGACAGGGAGAGGGGAAGGTGAGGATGGTCGGTGCGGGTGGCTGCCGGCAAAATCGACTTGCAGGTCGATTTGCAGGTCGGGGTGCAGGTCGAGGAAGAAGAAGACAGGTAGGGTGGACTGGTCGGTCCAGGGAAAAGAAAGGGAGGGGGAGAACCGGCTGGTTGGCAACGGTTACCTCCTACTAATTGAAACACGGAGTTTCAGAGGATATCGGGGCAAAACTCTGCGTCGTGCCCTGCGATGCGGGCTGGACGCGCTGGGCCACGAGGGAAGGAGAAGGGAGGGAAAAGGGAAAGTTGGGTCGGGCTTGGGCGGCCTGTGCGCGAGACGGGGGAGAGGAGAAGGGTTTGGGCCGATGGGCTGGCCCAGCCCGGGGGGGGGGGAGAAGAAAGAAAAAAAAGGAGAGAAGGGAGAAAAAAAAAGAAGAAGGGGAAAAATAGGAAATAAATAGGATAGGGAAAATAAATAAAATAACTTATGGGGAAATTGGGGTATTTTTGGTTTATTTATAATATTAATATATATAAAATATTAAATAAATTCCTTTTTGCTTATTTTAGACCATTTTAGATAAATTTCCTTAACCTCCATGCTAATTAGGAAAAATACCCAAATTTTCTTCCAATTAAATTCTTTATTATTTTCCTCTTAATATACCTTAATTAACTCTCTACATCTTAATAAATGAGTTTATATAATTAATTTTCCTAATAATTCCTTATTTGGCCATAATTTCGGAAATTAGGATTTTGGGATATTACAAGGTGGCCATCTAAATATATTAGAATTTATATGTATAAATTGTAGCTAGGTTAGATAACAATTCACCTAATAGTTTTGTGATTCTAACCGAAGTAGTGAAACGTTTTGATACATGTGGGTCAAGGAAAGGAAATACAGCTAGACATGCTTTTTGTACTAGTTTTGGTACTTAGATTGACAACCTTCCAATTATACTTAATACATTAAATCTAGTTAAATATAGGAGCCGCTTGTTGCTGCTATACTGCTAGTATTTAATAGGGTTAATATTGGTGCTTTGTCGTATTAATTAATTAAGGGAAGTAATATAAGGTGTATGGACCTGCTTTTGGTGTACAACTTGGTTGATCTCTTTCTGATGATTAAAAGATGACTTAGAAATTAATATTATATTTCGACCTAATCTAGTGGTGGATTTTGATTTACCTAACATATTTATCATATCTACGGGTTTCCCATTATTCCTATTATTTTTATTGTTATTAGTTTACTTTATTTATTCCTTTTATTATTTTTATTTTTATAAACCCCCATTAATATTTTTCTTATTTATTTATTCTGTGTTGTTTAGGATTTTTAGTTTTAGTTTTAGTTTTATTTTCAAGTTAGTTAAATAGAGGTGAGCTATCTCAATCCCCAGCCTAGAACGATACCCTTATTTACCAGTGCTACAATTGACAACAAGAGGGTTCAAATTACGTGCCGGCTACGGCCACACAATTTTTGGAGTGACCAAGAAAACACGCATATTAGTACACTACGTACTAAGTAAGCCAAGTTGTTTCTTCAACGAGAATACAAGTATGCAAATTTTTCCATAACATGAATATTACACTTAATATGGGTCATGCTAATACCATATACGTAAAGGTAGTAATGTATTAGAATATCTATCATGCATAACTCAAGCAATGCATAATACATCATGCTTTTCTTCATATTATAATCACATAGGTATTCACACATATACTAAACAGATTAATCTAAAAAACCACTAAGGTTTATTTTCTAATTGCTTAGTCTATTAGATTATACCATTTCCTTATCCATATATTGATATTGGTCAACAATTAATCAAACATTTCAATTAATAATCTATTGGTTGCTTAACCTATCATACAAGTGTACATACTAACTCTTACCCTTTTTTATCATCCAAACCATTATTTTTATTACCATCACAATCCACCTTATCATTCCACTTATTTATTAACTAGGTTTTGCCATCTATTTACTTATCATCTAGATTTTTATTATTGAGTGATGACTATGCACCAACCCATGATCTCACATACCATGGAAGCATACCCAAAACAAGGGATATTATGTAATACCCAATAATTTTGATTAATAATAATAATAATAAGGACATTAATATCTTATGATGGGATTTTCCTAATATACGAGTTTATTAGTAGATGATCTAGATCGATAAGAGTTATATTTTACCAACCAATGTTTTACTTCAAGTAAGCCAAGATAACTAGTTATAAGATATTATAAGTACTTTAGTTAGTAAATAACTTGAATTTGAAGGAGGAAAAATATTCTTCCATAACTCTAACCCACAATAATTATAAAAACTCACTCATCTTCCATGATTTCAAAGCAGCATAGCTGCAACCTCAAAAACCATAAAAGGAAACAAAAACTTCCTAGAAAAGGCGTTTATGGTAGACTCAATTGGTTTGAGAAGACAATATGTTTCATAAAATTTTGTCAAGAGGTAGTTATCCATTCATCTAATATTATTGATACACGTAACATGCAATTTATTTTTTAAATTAATTTTTCTAATTCATGAAACCAATCCCTGCTTTCTACAGGTTAAAATTCCCTTTTTGTCTACTAGCCGATAAGCATCAGCTGAGTAAGAGTTTTGACAGTAAATCAAATCATAGATATGATGGGATGACTACATAGCAGAGTTAGACTTGTGATGGTCAAGCTACTTGCAGCTAGGAGCAATTATCTTATTGGCTCGCATGACACTGTGGTACACCACTAGTCAACAAATCGTGAGAACATGCTTGATATAGTTATTGTTAGGCATGTGTATAGTTATTATAATCATAAAAATACTAGTAAATTAATATATATGTATATACCAACACAATAAATTACGAGCATATATATATACATAATAAATTACGAGCATATATGTATGTATGTGTATATATATATATATACATAGGGTGAGGTTCACATGCAAACTTTTATTAATATACAAACATAAGAACCAATCTCAACCATTAGATCAAAATTAAATCAACATTCAAGATTTTATTAATACCAAACCAACAAACTAACCCAAACCTATATCCAAACCAAATATCCAAACCTCTAAACCCTAAACCCTAAACCCTATAAACCCTAACCATAAACCCTAAACCCTAAACCATCTAAACCCTAACCCTAAACCCTAAACCCTCTAAACCCTAAACCCTCTAAACCCTGTAAACATTGTAAACCCTAAACCCTAAATCATAAACCCTCTAAACCCTAAACCCTAAACCCTAAACCCTATAACCCTAAACCATAAACCGTAAACCCTTTAAACACTAAACCCTAAACCCCAAACCCCAAACCCTCTAAAACCTACACCCTAAACCCTCTAAACCGTCTAAAACCTAAAACCTAAACCCTAAACCCCAAACCCCAACTATAACACCCCCATTTTTACTGCTAAAAATTTTCGTTTTGCGGAAGCGATAATTACAAAACCAATGGGTGTTACCGCCACACTCAGTATAAGTCTGGCATCCTCTACCGTTCTTATACTGAGTGCTAAGGCTAAAATATTACTTTACTTAAATAACATTAAAACAAAGGTAGGATAGAATTTCATTACAAACTACATTGTCCCGAATAAATACAAAAGATCAGGCAAGAGTTGTAATGTAACAAAAGAGAAATAGCAGGTGACTTAAGAGTCCAAGGAATATCCGGACCAAAAGAAGTCGAGGCGAACACCGGATAGTCCTAACTCTCAACCCTCTATTTGAAGTCGTCATACCCTACCCTCAAAGTGATCCTGCAAGGTAAAGACTGCCCGTGGAATAGGCAGGGGACCATGAAACGGAACCCGTCAGTATTACGGTACTGAATAACCCTTTATACCAAACTAATATGAGAAACTAGCATGGAACACATGCAAGGCATACGATTAACAGGTACAAGACATTTAAGTATTCATACGAGGATTGATATACAATAATCATTTAGATAATCAAATTCTATTAAAGCCACATGCTACTCATTTTCATTTGACTAAAACAACCGACAACTTACCAGAATAACATGCCAAAGGTATTCTCAGAAGTAATGACTAGAACCTAAACTCCAGCATAACAATTATAACATCAGCAGCATGACTCATATCTCAGCGCAACTCCCAACCAAATTTATAACATCACAAGTGTATTCCCAGGTAAGCTATAACATAATCCACAACATCAAAAGTATGCTTACAGGTAGAATATGATAAAATACATAACATCACTTGTGTACTTACAGACACAGAATAATAATATCCGTAATCTCACAGGTACACTTACAGGTACAGTAAATTAAAATACAAAACATCAACGGTATATTTACAGATATAGTATAATAATATACATAACGTCACAGGCATACTTACAGTTACATGTAATAATCAAAACCATAACCTCATAGGTATATTATAGGTGCAGTATCATAAAATCCATCACATCACGTATATGTTCACAGACATAATACCAACATAGGTAGGCACAAAGGCTGCTACCCCAAAACCACAGGTAGGCACAACGGCTACTACCGAAACCCTAGGTAGGCACAACGGCTGCTACCGAAACCACAGGTAGGCACAACGGCTGCTACCCAAAACAACAAGTAGGCACAACAACTACTACCCAAAACAATCCAATATCCAATAATAATCGTTCCAATCAAATCATATCATTTCCATTTTTATTTACTCGAGAGGGATACAATAATAACCTGGAGACATAATAGTACACCAATCATATCGGCGCACAAGGCAACACGATACCCTCCAACCATCCAACCCAGAGGCATAACAGCACTCTGGTCATACTGATGCACAAGGCACACAGTACCCTCCTCACTTTGGACACCTAATCCTTAAGTATCGATACCCCCTATAGGGCCCGTAGGTCACCTATAGAGTAGACTAGGGCCTTACCGGGGCACAACCGGCACACCAGAAACCCAAACAAATCGAGGACTCCTACCTCGTCTCTAGGATAGCTACCCCTAGAGAGAAACCATTCCCAAACTCGAGGTCTTTCACTTTACATATTAGTGTTTTTATAAAGTGATCACGGATAACACACATTACACATTTATTCTCATTCCCATACTTATTCATTTTCCTTTTATTTGCAATTATCCAAGTCAACCCTACGGTCAACGATATAAAGAAAAGTCAAAATCAATACTAAGGTCAACCTACCAAAAGTCTAAGGCCATCCTATATCCAATTATTCACATTTGGGCGTTAGGCCGAAAATGACCAAAATGCCCTTGAAGCTAATAATTATCATATTAGTATCCGTTTAAATACTAAGTCTATCTTATTTATTAATCTATCGTGAAAAGGCTAAAATGAATAATCTAATTAGTTATTATATAATTTAAGTCATCAATCATGTCAAAAGACCATTTTGCCCCTACATAGATTTTCAGCATATGAAACTCTATCATAAACTTTTGAAACGTATAAAACACATGATCATAAAATCAACAACAGATAATACATGTTAGACATGATTTTTAGGATAAATATCATATCACATAAAAATGACTAAATTGCCCCTAGGGCACACATTCCTAATAATTATTTCACAATTATATCTAAACATGCTAAACTAATAATTATATACATAATTATTATACCAAACATTCTCCCATCATTAGAATTATTTTTAAGTCATACTTTAATACCCGAAATATTTTATATCAGATAGCATGCTCGTTTTTATCCGTTTTCATAATAATAATAATTAACACATAATTATATTGAAATAAATCATGATAAACATATTTCATACACCAAAAACCCTAATGTATTATCATGCAATTTTTATCATTTTAGTAGAGTATAACGGTTACCTGAAATCCAGCAAAAACGTAAATTTAGCGGTATCCACTAAAATGTATTAGGTCCTACAAATTAAACTTTTGTACCTAAAAATAATACCCAAATATCAAATTAATATCTATCAGATAAAATAATAATTATAGTTTAAAAATATTTATTTTTTTAAAATTACCAAAATACCCTTACAATTAATATTGGTACCCAAAAAATTTATACAAAACACATGCAACTCACGCTGCTGTGCAGCGTGAGCCATGCATGCGCAGGGGGCACGGCTGCGGCTGGCGATAGGGTTGGCTTGGCTGGGCTGCGAGGCAGGGGGAGGGAGAGGGCGGTAGAGGTGGTGGTCGGCGGAGCTGGTGGTTGGCTGGCGGTTTCTAGGGTGGTGCTGCTGCTGGTTTGTTGCGGGGAGGTTGGGCTGCGACGTAGGGAGAGGATGAAGGGCTGCAGGAGAAGGGGAAAGAAAGGACAGAGTGGTGGAGATGGTGGGATGGCTCGGTGGTGCAGGGCTGCGATGGGCGGTGGATGCTGGTGGGCTGGCAGGAGAGTGGTGCTGCGGGGCGTCGGGCTGCGACGGGCAGAGGTGGCTGCGACCGGGGGAAATGATGCAGGGCTGGTTGGTGGTGACGGGGTGGGCGTTGCTGGTTGTGGCTGCAGGAAGAATGGAGAAGGTGTCAGGGAGAAGGGGAGAAGGCTGGGTTGGTTGGGGAGCTGGGCGTTGGAACAAACGGGAAGTGGTGGTGCAGGTTGACGGGTTTCGCAGGGGAGGTCGAGAAGTGCAGGAAAAAGGCGGGGAAGGAGAGGAGAAGAAATGGGGTTGTGGTCGGCTGGTTTGGTTGCCTGGACAAGAGGGAGATGTAGAGGGAGAAGGTGGCTGGGAAGGAATGAGATGAGTGCTACACGGGGGTGTTAGCCGAGGGAGCTTTGTTTGGAGAAGAAATGTGTGTGCATGTATATACCGTAGGATTTGTTTGGCTTGGTTCGGGTAAGGGCGTCGAAGGTAGCAGGAGTAGAGCTGACATGAATAGTGGGTTGGGGGGTGTTTGTTTTTGGTAGAGTGTGCGTCGTGTGTGGCATGTATATATGTATATAAATGTGTGGCGTGTATATATGTATATAAATGCAGAAGGAGACAGGGATATTATTTACGGGTGAAGAGACAGCAAAGACAGATGGAAAGAGAGAGAATAAAACATATATATCTTATTTTAAATTTAGTCCGAAAAAAATTAAAATATCGGATAGAAAAATAATCCGATTTAAGATAGATTTAAATAAAACGAAAAAGGTAAGAATAATTGAGAATAAATTTTAGGAATTTATTTCGGGTTACGAGTCGAGGTTATTAATAAAATAATTTGGATAAAATTTACGGATAAAAACTAAGATTAAAATAAATAGTCGGTTTCTATCAACTTTTTAACCTGATAATTTTTATATCTAAACTGTCATAATAATATGAATAATAATAACACTTTTAATTATCAAAAATAATAACACTTTTAATATTTAACCTCGTAAAATAATAATTATAAATAATCATACGATTATTAACTTATAATTAACGTTTCTAAAAACTGGGGTATTACACCAACCCTCTAAACCCTAAACCCTAACCCTATAAACCCTAAACCTTAACCCTAAACCCCATAAACCCCCTAAACCATAAACCCTCTAAACCCTAAACCATAAACCCTCTAAACCCTAAACCCCAAACCCTAAACCCTATAAACACTAAACCATAAACCATAAACCCTAAACCCTCTAAACCATAAACCCTAAACCCCAAACCCCAAACCCCAAACCCTCTAAACCCTAAACCCTCTAAACCCTAAACCCTACACCCTCTAAACCATAAACTCTAACCCTAAGCCCCATAAACCCTAAACCCTAAACCATAAACCATAAACCCTCTAACCATAAACACTAAACCATATAAACCATACACCCTAAACCCTAAACCCTCTAAACCATAAACCCTAAACCATCTAAACCCTAAACCCCAAACCCCAAACCCCATACCCTAAACCCTCTAAACCCTAAACCCTAAACCCTCTAAGCCCTCTAAACACTAAACCCTAAACCCTATAAAACCTATACACCCTAAACCCTAACCCCTCTAAACCCTAAACCCTATAAACCCCAAACCCTAAACCCTCTAAACCATAAACCCTAAACCCTAAAACATAAACCCTAAGCCCAAACCCTAAACCTAATCCTCAAAATATACAAACCCAAACCACAAACCCACTAAACCCTAAACCATCTAATTTCCATCCAAAGGCATGCATGTTTCAACAAACGAAAAAAAACATACTAATTAAATATAAATTCATTTAATTATACAATATGATTCGAAATTTGACAATTCCTTAAAATTAAATCTTACGTAAGTCTGAAAAAAACTTCCCCTATCGTCTAAACTCTAATGAAAACCATCAATGACCAATACCTTCATAAAGTTGAAAAAAAATACATCCAACTCTGGCCTTCCATTCCAAGATCTGCCATTCACATATAAAAATTTACATTAGTGTTGAGAACAAACTAAGAATAGGATCTAAATGAACTACAAACAGATATGATATAAACAGATATGATTAATGAAATACCTTCAATAATCAACACTAATCAGAGTAACATTACTCTGATTATTAATCAAATAACATATAGCCATCCTATTAAGATTAACACTACTCTGATTATCACTCTGATTAGTAATCAGATTAACATACAACCACCTAACAACACAAAAATTACTCTGATTATTACTAATTAGAGTAATTAGACTACCATATAGCAATTAGAATATGTACCAAAATTGCCATAAAAAACAATTATCAGAAAAAAAAACATATACGAATCAATAAAACATAATCAAAATTGACAAACCTGAATCGGCTTATCCTTGCCGAATCCAGCTGAAGGCCAATCTCGTGACTCTACTACTGCACATTGACAAAACAATCAGAACAAAAAATTGAGATAAAAAATGAAGAGATGCACAAAAATATGACACACACATACCACAACTGTTGCTATGTTGCCAGATCTGAGTATCGATGAAACCAATTGTTTTTAGCTGAGGTAGATCGAAAATGTAAAGAGGCAGCTTCGATGGACATAAATGACGACGATGGAGCGAGCGAGGTAGAGATTGGAGCGGGTTGTGGAGAAACGGCGACAGAGAGATCCAAAGGGAGAAATGGCGATGGAGAGAGCGAGTCAGAGACGACGCGCGGCAGAAATGGAGAAAAATGAGAGGTAAAAGATGAGCGGGTGAGGGTCGGGAAGCTGGAGTGGATGACTTTCAGCAGGTCAGGGTTAGTGACTCAGGGTTGGGTAGTGGGTAGAGTGTCGGGGGAAAGATAGAAGGAAAAGAATATGGGCGACGGAGGGCGACAGCGGGGGCAACCGCAGGGGCGAACGGGCGGCGACCGAGGGGCGACCGAGGGGGCGACATGATTGACATCAGAGAAGATACGGATGAGGCAGCAGAAAGGATAAAGACGGAGGGTAAGGGCTCAGGGTCGGGGTCGGGCAGAAGGGCGTGGTCCGCACGTGGAGGCACGAAATAGGATAGCATATCAACTAATATTATTCCTTTAACCGTTGGATCTAATTTAGATCCAACAGTCAGTATCTATTCCTACGTTTGTACCAAAAAAATAAGTTTGCACATGAGCCAGTATCTATATATATATATGTATGTATATATGTATTATATTTTTCTTAATTAAAATTATGTATATTATTATTATTATTATTTAATTAGAGGATGCCAATTCTTGTTTATATATATATATACATGCATATGAGAGGGGGACTAAATTCTTAAGTAATTGGCTGGTTATTGTTTGCTACAGCAATTTGGTTATTGATCAACTACTTATCATGCCAATAATTATTTTAGGCTGGAAGTTTTTTAATTCATGAACCTTGGGCCATAAAATAAATTTATTTATAATGTATGCATGTTACCTTTTATTAATATTAATAGTAGATTAATCCTACTTTAGGAGTACCGATCTAATAAGTTGGATTGTATGAGTGTCTTTTCATGTAACATTACCTTCAACCTATATATGTAGATATACATGTGTATGTGTATTGATGCCTATTTTAATTACACACTTATTTGATATAAATGGTCTTATTTGGCTATATGACCTTACGTGTAAATATATGATTTTGTATATATAGGCCCTATAGATGATATTTTATTTCTATTATGAATTTAATAGAAATTTGGGTTCCTAATTGATTTAATGTAAATATTACAAGACTCATATCTTATATTATTGACTTAAATTTTGTTATTTATGTTATCGTATAATTAGACCTTAAGAAACTTTGACGTCTATTCATATATTTATTCATAAAAATCATCCTCATAATTACACTTTAATCACCAAATACACATGATACCACAAAAACCCTAAGTAGCCACACTAAACCCTAATTGTCCACACAACCTTAGCTCGGTCTCCTACGTACCCTTATATTGCTCCACGTACTATTTTTCATTGAAAGTATTCAAACACCCAAACAACACTTACATTACTTTCCTCTCACCCCAAATGAACTTTCCAAATGTAAATTTTACTTCCATGCAGACTTTATATATCCTATGCAACCCTTCGAACTTATTCATGCAAACCCTAAAACTCCCATGTGAAACCCTAGATGCAACCATGCAAACCCTAGATCTATCCATATAAAACCCTAAATTCTTTCATGTAAAACCCAAGATTTCTTCATACAAAACCCTAAATTCAATCCACACAAAACCCAAGGTTTCTCCATACAAAACTCTAAATTCAATCCATACAAACCATAGATTAGATTCTCCTATATTACATTATAGATTAGATTATCCCATGTTACACCATAGATTAAATTCTCCCATATTAAACTACAAATTATATACTCCCATATAAAACCATAAATTAGATTCTCCCATATGAAACCCTAAATTTCCCATTTTATTCCTCCATTGATGGATCATTAAAAATACTTAGGTCAACTCACATCTCTTGGTCAACTTATTTTCCCATTCTCCTTTTTCATCCTTTCCCCCATATAAACCATATTAAGATCCTCACATGTATGTCTTACAGGGTCACAACACATATTATCACATACCACAATATTTCATCATATACATATAGTACACCTACCATATAACAACACATGAACACACTTTAACTCCACACTACACCACACATGAAATCAATATAATGATAAACATAGGATGCATAACATACAAGGCATATAATGCACATCAACACACAATAGGCCTTAGTAACACCATCTAACTCTTACGTCTTACACATACAATAGAAATCATATCCCAAGGTTTTATTCACTGAATTACCAAAACCCTTAATTTTATAAGTATTAACAATCCTTTCCATAAGACTCATATGATTATCAAGTTCAAAAAACATCATCATAAGACCAATCATTAGCAGCGTATCTAAAATCTAAATAACCTCTAGATTTTACACATGAAATAATAATATCATAATTTTAATTTATTATGCCCTAAATTATATCGTAATTTCATTTGAAGAACCTAAGACAAGCCATAATATTTCCAAACACTTTTCAAGATATCATTACCATATTTTAATCTACCTAACATATAAAATACCAAAATTTTCTTATTATCCCACAATGTCCCAGTTGAGGGAGAAGGGGAAAGAAAGAAAAAAGGGAGGCAGGTCGGGCTAAAGACGCAGGAGAAGGAGGGGAAGGAGAAGAGAGATGGGACAATAGCCCAACGTGTAGAAGAGGAAGGTGCAGGCCGACCGATGAACTAAGGAAAGAAAAAGGAAGAAGAAAGAAAGGAGAAAAAGGAGAATGAAAAGGGAATATGGGATAAAATAAAATAATTTAATTTATAAAATAATAAAATACAATATTTTTGGGTAATAAATTTATTTAATAATTTAATTTAATATAATTAAAATATAAGGGTTTAAAAAGGATAATTTTAGTAAAATAATGGTTTGAAAAATTATTTAAATAATAAGAGTATGATAAAATAATGAAATATTTATTTTAATTTATTAAATATTTATATCAAATTTTATATACTCAAAAATCTATAAAATAATTAAATTAAATTAAATCAAAAGTTTATTTATCTTAAATAAAAGGTATTTATTAAATTATACGCTTTTAAAAATTCGGGGGATTACATAATCCCTCGCGCTTGTTTGGCTTTTGTTTGTTATTACATGTGTGAGTACCTATGTGATGATGATGTGAAACCAAGCGTGATATAACATGTCTTATGTGAGTTATACATGATAATATGTCTGGATGTACTCTTACCTTTATGTATGGTGTATCATGACACATATTGTACTTTATATCCATGTATGATAGATGTTGTGTACTTATGTTTACATTAAGGGAGTAAATTGTCTTACTCAGTATATAGTCTATTGATGTGCCTATTTGTTTAGTCACCTATCCATTCCCACAAGTAGAGGGACATGTGTAGGTCTTTATGGATGGCTAGTAAAGGGCCTACCTCAATTGGGTTAGGGCTTGAGAGCATGAACGAGATCTTGTGGGGTTTGTAAGGGAATAGTGATTTTAATTTGGGTTTCCAACTCGTTTCAATGTAGCCCTATGTTGATACATGTATTTTTTAATGATTTAGTTGAGGACCATTAAGGTCCTTCAATGTCAACAATCATTCAATTCATTTATGTAACATTGTATTCATGCACGCTAATGTTTTAAATAGGGTAGGCGGGAGATATCTATCCTATGTCAGGTAGAGTGATAACACCCCATTTTTTTCTAGGTGTGTTTTCAGCTTTCACAATGTTTTAAATGAAAATTTTCGGTAGTGAAAATGGGGGTGTTAAATTTTATGCTCCCACACTATTTTAAAATGAAAATTTTTAGTAGTAAAAAATGGGGGTGCTACAAGTTGGTATCAAAGATTTTCTTAAAAACACATCGCTTTCTTAATAACATGAGTAGAATGCCATGTATAGATTTTTGGGGATGACCAGTAGTGACCCTACCTCATCTTGGGTTTGGGGCTTCAGAGCATGGACATTTGAAGGTTTTGTTGCGATATGTGATGACCCATAGTTTTAGGGAAATGGACTAATATATTCTTAACTTATCATTCTTCCTATATTTAACTTGGTGGAGGATTGTCAAGGTCATTTATTGTAAATGATCTTTTAATTATTTATGTAACTTAAGTTTTATGCACTCTATTTTAAATTGGTTAATTTTTTTAGCCTTGTATCTAATATAGGATGGATGGATAATGTCTATCCTATGTTAGGTTGGTGGTAACACCCCATTTCTAAGGTGTTTTTAGCATTTTATGCTTTTGCATTATTGTATAATGAAAATTTTTGGCAGTGAAAAATGGGGGTATTACAGTAACTCATTATGTTTGCCATATGGATATGTGTTGGTTTAACTCTTTTATAATTAGTATAGTTGATTTTGGATTAATTAAGGAGAGTTGAATTCAGCCTCATTACCATATGTTTATATATATAAGCCTTGTACGTTTGGTTGAGGATATAGAATGATAATGAAATCAACCATTTGAAGATTAAAGAGAGCAAGAGTCAAAGTCTAGCTATTATTCTTCCTATCTTTCTCACAAGCGAACAGTAAAATTTAGGAATAATTATTTTGATAAATTAGATATTTCTTTTTTTTTTTATATTTAGATTTGATCTTGGAATAGATGAAACACAACCATTCGAACTAAACACTGCAACGTATAACTTCAAATCCTTCTCTACTCAAGTCGACTTTGTTAGATTTCAGTCCAATTCTGAATATCTTGCAATTGTGAAGATATTCATCAATATCCTACACATCAAACTTTTGTATCAAAATCTTGTTTGATTGACACATGTGAATAAGGAAAATTCTTGGATAAGAATCAATCATACACATTTACTTCAACAAGATAAGAGGTTCTCGATATTTCTTGATTTGAATATTTGATTCTTGTGTTATTGCATGCATGATATTATTTTTGAGTGTTCTAATACATGAATAAAGTAGGAAGTATATTTCTCTTGAAGTGAATTTTGATAGTTGACATTTAAAAGAATCAAGTTGAGGAAGATAATGGATGGTGTGTGTTTCGAGAATATTAGGGAAAAGAAACATGTGTATATGCAACATTTTTAGGGTTTATTATTTCCTACATGTCAAGTACATGTGTAAATTTATTTTTCACATGTCATCTAATGTGTACATGAATATTAAGATGTATGATAATGAAAAGAAAGGGAAACCCTATGTTATCGCTAGTTAGTCAAATGTTTGCTAGTGTATATGATAAAATAAGTGGAGTTTAGTCCATCATTTATACTAGTTGTTTTTGTAATTTGTTTTACCTCATATATTTGGTGTTGTTTTTCAAATTTTCATTAGGTATATTTCATATTAGAAAAAAGAATACATGTATAAATGTTGCTAGAATGTGTTGAATGTTGGTGTTGATTTTTGTTTAATTCTATATTAAGAATTTGACAAAAAACATGTAAGGTGTTTTGATTTCATTATGTGTGTGATAATAGTGATTTTTTTATTATGTTTTGATTCATTAGAATGAAATTTTTCTATAATAACTAACATGGAAACCAAAGGGAGCACATTGATATACTCATGTTATAATTAAACGCTGGTGAATTACTAACATTTTGTTAAGTTTTTTTAGTAAAGTTCATTCATATGGAAAGAGAACTAAATGTTCAATCCATTTTAGAGGCAATCCAAAATCTCTCAATAAATTTGGAAGCAACCAATTCACAAATTCAACAAATTCCTACAATGTAAACTCAATTACAAAGAAAGGAGTCTCGCTTCAGATATCAAGATTTGGTGTAAAATTTGTTGGAACAAAAAGAGTTTTTTGGATATCAAATGGGAAGTGTATCAAAGCCTATCAATCAAATAAGCAGAAGGATTTTGAACTCACATGTAGAGAAACATAATGTAGAGGCTATTTTTGAATTTAAGGAGTATCATAATGAGCAAAAATGTAAATTAGCTACTCTTAAGTTTAAGAATTTTTTTAGGATATGGTATGATAACATGATGAGAAATAGAGAGCAAGAAGTGAAATATGAAATTAAATATTAGGATAAGCTTGAAAAATATTTGAGGAGAAATTTTTTACCTTAAGTGTATGAGCATGGTAATTACATTAGATTGAATACTCTTAGCTGATGACTTTTAAGTGTTGAAGAATATGTTAAGAAAGGTTAGAGGTTGACACTTATATGTGATAACCATGAAAGGAAGAAATAAACATGTGATTTATTTCTAGGTGGCTTTAATATAATGATTATAGATAAAGTTAAAACTTTTCTATATGATTTTCTCGATTACATGATTAATCTTTCTTTGAGATTTGAAAAGCAAATCAAACTACAAAGACTCATGCCAAGAAAGGTAATTCTTCTATAAAGTACTGATCAAATGCTCAAGCTACTAAGTACGGGATAAGTACCACAAGCTCTACAAGTAATTAACTGAGAGGAAAAGGAAAAAATAGAGTCAATAAAGTCTCTTCATGCTAGGGATTTGGGAACATCATTAGGGAATGTCTCAACAAAAGAGTACTATCTATATAATAAATTAAAGCCATGGAGACTTGTGGTGAAGATTTTAAGTTCGAGTCAAAGGAAGAAATTTTCGGTGAATAAGAGGATGAAGGAAATTCTTGTTATGTGCTACAAAGAGTACTTAAAGTGTAAGATAATGAGAAACCTAATCAATGAGAGAAGATATTCAAGATAAAAGGAAGAGTGGGAGATACAATTTGTCGAGAGTTATCATTGATAGTGGATGTTGTACAAATGTGGCTAATGGGAGGATGGTGAAGGAATTGGGGTTAGAGAATATATCACATCGAAATCCTTATTCTATTTAATGGATTTACAAGGAAAAATGAGTCAAGGTAAAAGAATAAACCTTAATCTCATTTTGAATAGGTAATTATCATGATGTTGTGCCATGTGATATTTTTCCTATGGATTTATATGGAATTTTATGAGGAAGACCATGGAAATATGATCGACGTGCTATTCATAATGGCACTACTAATGAATATCTTTAATGTAAGAGTATCTATGGACTTTCGTTATGCATCTAAGGATTCTCATGCAAATAAGGATTTGACATTATTAATAATAGAGCCTATTACCATATGTGTATTTGATGACTTAACTTTGACTAAACATAAGTATATTCTAAGGGATTCTTGTAGGTTTCTAACATATTTTCCAGGAGAAGATTCAAGAAGTCAAGCCACTTAATATTTCTTCTTATGTTACATGTTATTATAAGTCGAAGGAGCTATTATGCATATAATTCAAACTTTCAAGTCAAGGAAGACCTAGTTATCATTCTTATGTAAATTAGGATATTCTGTTAGTTTTTTGTTGTTCGATTCATACATTATATAGATTAGTAATATGGTGCTAATAGTGGTTAGTGTGCAAATTAGCCATGTGTGCATTAGGTTAGCTATCCTAGTTTTCTACTTAGAAAATTATAGATTCTTATACATAGACATATGTCAACATACTTGTAACATGAGAAGAAGAATAGTCGAAATATTTGAATGAAATAACAATTTAATACTCGGTTATCTCCCTCTTTTTAGTGAATATCTTTCTAAGTTTACTTAGAGTAATATTAGTTAGAGCCTTTGAATGTGTTTTTGGAGAATAATTCAAAGATCCCTTCTTGTTGAATCTTGTTTGAAGTTTTATATTTTTCTTTAAGTCTCGGTTGAATATTGCTTAAAGACTCACATTCCTCTCCTTAATCTTCAACCCATTGAACCACACTTCCTTCTAAACCATTGATTTCTCTCTTAGACTTTGAAGATCCATATCAATCTTGTTGAAAAAGATAAGAAGAATAAGAAGAAGCATAAACTTAAACATTCTAATTGCAATAATGAGAACGTATTAAAAAATAGAAAGAGTATGTGTTTTCATGAAAAGGCTATGATAGCATGTATTAAGGAATAAGGTAGTTGCTATGCTAGGATTATCAAGAAATTCCTACATGGAGAGAAAAATAACAATAATCCTAAATTCTATGAGCTTATAGATAAATATGAAGACGAGTTACCTAATGAATTACCACTAGGATTACCACTTAAGAGAGGGATATAACATGCTATAGATTTAATGCCTAGTATATTTTTACCTAATAGACCTTCTTATAGATGTAATATGAAAGAAGCTAAGGAATTATAGAGATAAATACAAGAGCTCATAAAAAAGGATATGTGAGAGAAATCATGAGTTCATATTATGTACCTACATTACTTGTTCCTAAAAAAGATGGTATGTGGTGCATGCTTATTTATTCCAGAGCTATGAACAATAAAACTATAAAATATAGATTTCCTTTTCCAACATTAGATGACATGTTAGATGAATTATGTGGAGCACAAGAATTTTATAAAATTTATCTAAGGAGTGTATATCATCAAATGAGCATAAGAGAAGGGAATGAATAAAAGACTTATTATAAAACAAAATAGGTCTTTATGAGTGGATAATTATTCCATTAGAATTGTGTAATACACTTATTTCATTTATGAGAATAAAGAATGAAGTTCTTTGAACTTTTCTTATAAAACTCATTGTGGTATACTTAGATGATATACTCGTGTATAGTAAAAATGAGCATGATTATCTTAGTCATTAGAGGAGAACATTTGATAAGTTAAGGGAAGCTAAACTCTGTGGAAAAATGAAAAATTGTGATTTTATGCTTTTGAATATTGTTTTCTTTAGATATATTGTGAGTAGTGAATGTATAAAATTAGATCTTATAAAGATTTGAGTTGTTCGTGATTGATTAATACTTAAGGATATTCATAAGATGAGGAGTTTTCATGGATTAGCAAGTTTTTGTAGAAGATTGATTAAATATTTTTTGACTATTGCCATTCCAATTACACATCTTATGAATAAAGGTGAATTTAAGTGGGGAGAAGATTCCACCAAAGCCTTTAAGATTTTAAATGACAAACTATGCAATGCATTGGTATTATCTTTACCTTACTTTGATAAATTATTAAAAGTTGAATGTAATGGTATTGGGATAGGGATAAGAGGTGTACTCTTACAAGAAAAAAGAACCATTGAATTTTTTGTGAAACATTAAATGGTGTTAAAATGAATTAATCAACATATATCAAGAAATTCTATTCGATCATAAGAAGCTTGGAAACATAGAGTTATTATTTTAGACCTAAGCTATTTATTTTGCATTCAGATCATGAGAGTCTATAATATTTGAATGGAAAAAAGAAACTAAGTCCTAGGCATACAAAATGGGTTAATTTATTATAATCCTTTATGTTTTTGTCAAACATGTAATCCTTTATGTTTTCTATCAAACAACTCAAAGAAAGCATCCTATCCATCAATGATCTACTTTCCTCACATGTAGAACATAATGACATCCACCTTCTAACAATCTTGGTAATGTAAAGCCATAAAAATCTTTTATGGCTCTCTAATCAATTTCCCCATTATTATTTCATCCTCTACTCCCCTCATAATTTACAAGTGATGTAACCAAACATCCACTTCTTCACCTAAATAGACATCAGATTTAGCAAATATGATTAAGGTTGCGATTGTGGCTCTACCACCCTCATAGATACGGCAATAAGTAACTCCTCCATGTGTGCTAGATTAAAATTTCATGCCATAATGTTATAGAAATGAAAGGAATATAATTATAACCTAATCAAATGTAATCAAAGGCCACCTATAAGAATTCTAAGAACATTATTACATTCAAAGCCAACTATCAACATAACCCTTACATACAAACCAAAACTCTAACCAAAACTCACTTCCTAATAATCATAAGCTGGGTTTGAAAATGTTTCACAATATAAGTTTTCAAAACATAGAAGAGGATTAAAATACCTAAAGCTCATACTATTCTATAACACCCCAACTTTTATAGCATAAATTTCTTTTGTACAAGCATAAATGATAAAATGTTGGGTGTTACATCCACACTAAATATAATTGTTATTTCTTTACCTTTAGTTTTCCAAGTGTTATGGTTTGAATAAGTTAGATAAAAAAAAGAGCAACTGAAATAAGAGACAATATTGTAGATAAAGGTTATAGGTATACATATTACATACAACCAACTAACAAAAATACAATAAGGGACACAAGAGTTTGAAGAAAAATTGGGTAGCATCCAAAGGTATGAAATCGGTTTACCCTAACTCTTTGACCCAAAATTCCATTTTGCGAATGGAATCACCTCACGCAAACCCTAATGATCCTTGCTACACTTATAAGCTTTATGCTACTCCATGAACTAACATAAACATCTACAAATGTAGTATTAGTATGAATTATTCACACTGAGTAAGTCACAACAACTCTAAAGAGGTAGCATGCTCTTATTGCATAAAATCATATAATAAATGAAACATGATTGAAGTATAAAAACATATTCAATAACAATATGAGATAGATATACTATAAAATATAATTCAATAATGCTTTATGTTCATCATGCCAACCCATATTACCATTTCATGACCATCTCAAAAACCATAGCAAGTAGGGTAGTGTAGTAAATGTCTACTAGCTAACCACTTGCATACACTTGGTCATAATGACACTCAAGGGAAGCACAAAATCATTGTACCATAAAACCTAGGGACACTAACATAAAAAATGGTCTTACTAACCCATGAAGACAACATAATATCCTTTTATCTCCTAAGTCACCTAATTCATATATATGCATACCCTCTGAGGAGTCTTTAGGACTAATTAGAGTAGGCTAGGGCCTTACTAGAGATCTCAGGTACACTAGTGGAAAAAACCAAACTAAAGGATAAACCCTGTTCTATGGATAACTTAGCGCCACCATTCCCAAAATCAAGGTATTACAATTTAAATATTACTTTTTTATTTTCTGATAAAAATGTCATATACTGCATAATAGTTTAAAATCCATACTTAACCTATTTTTTTAGTTATTCTACTCAACACAAAGTTTAATGGTACAAGACAAAGTTAAGAGTCGACACTGAGGTCATCTTAACCATCTACTAATGCTAACCTAGTATAGTTATTCATTTTGAGGTATTTTTTTTCTTAATGACCAAAATGCCTTATAAAACACTAGTTATCATTGTTTTCACAATTCATCACTATACTTAATTTTTAAAGAAACAATGTAATAAAATGATTAAAATGTAATAATTCTAAATACTTTATCATGCAAATATTATACACCATGAAAAAAAATACTATATTACTCGTAAGTAGGAATTTATCATATTACACCTATAATATTCCAAAATGAAATTCAAATATTTTATAATTTCCATGTTATTCATGCATAATGAATCTCACAAGTAATTTGCCATTTATGATGGAACATAAATCATGGAATAAGGAAAAGACATTTCTTCCTAGAAGGAATACAACAAATATTTATGTAAACTATCCTTGATCATGCTATAATATAACCATACCATATATGATTATCTAACTTAAATAATAGCATGCATGATATATCAGGAAATGGCTTAGAATGGTAGAATCCTAGCCTTACCCTAAACCCTAGACATATATAACCTTCTTGCAATATTTTATATTTTAGTTCATACTTAAATCCTCATTTGTTTTTTTTTTATAAAAATCATATAAGGTAATGGTTAGTTGGTAGAGATTTACTACACTACCTTACTTGCTATAGTTTTTGAGATGGTTGTAAAATGGTAGAATATAATGTTTTATGAATCATAAAGTTACATATAAAATCATAATATCACATGCTTTCACCTTCTTCCACAATACATGAAAAATTATTTCAGTACATATATAAATCCTATTTTTTTTTTAAAAAAGAAGCATATGAGGTAATGGTTTGTTGGTAGAGATTTACTACACTACCTTACTTGCTTTGGTTTTTGAGATGGTTGTGAAATGGTAGAATATAATATTTTAAAAATCATAAAGTTACATATTAAAGCATACTATCACATTCTTTCACCTTCTTCCATAATACATGAAAAATTACTAAAACACCATCCTATCATGATTATATTCTAAAACATAATTTGGAAACAATCTAGTGTATCCATTTATGGAGTAGTTGGATTTAGCTTCAAGATATCACAAAAATCATAACCTAAAGAGATTTCTCTAAAGCACCTTAATAATCAACTAAGCAAGCAACATCTAAAAATATGCACAACATTAGCACCTATTTATATAAGAAAATTATATAAATCAAACACTCTATCAAAGGATAATTGAGGCTAAGGTTGGACACAAAAGGTTGATGTGCGATAGGTAACAAACGACCAAGGCTCATATTGCCATTGCTGGCTCCACCCAATTTCCTCATTGTAAAGAGATTTGGTTTTATCCATTCTCCATGTAGCAATAAGCTTCTCCTATCGTGGAACTCACAAAATATGGGGTGTAAAACATAAGTAGTTCATGATACAAAGGATTGGGCTTATCAATCCTTCATACTTGGTAATGCCAAGATTCCTAACACTAATGCTGGGAGGTTGCTCAATGGCTTGATTCTATGTTAGGCCATCAATTTGTATACTGAAGATGCATGGCTAGAGGTTGGATAACACCCTAGGACAGTGGTAAGGTTGTTGGTTGGTTAAGAAAGGTTGGTTAAGCTACATCACTATATCTTCACATCATAGGAAAAAAAGTTAGGATTGGAAGTGCATGGATAGAAGTTTTTATTAGTGATAATAAGTATTGAGTCAGATAAAAGAAGCTCTGTGGTGGTAGTGCTTAGTGAGATTAAGGGAATGTCTTGTTTTAGGGATGGTTACTAGAAAAAAGGGATGGTGGTGATAATTGTTGGCAAAACATATGATGGTACAAAGGGAGAAGAAAAGCTAGGATAATAATGTTGGTAGTAGTTGTTGGTGATGAAGCTTGGGTGGAGGCAAATTACACATAAATGGATGAACACTTGGGGACAACTATGATGTAAACATAGGGAATAAAAGGTAATAAGGGGAGCTATCAAGGAAGAACACATAGAATTATTTTTAAGGTTTTCAAAAGATGTTGATCAAAACATAAAATAAGTATAAAATTATCCTTTTCAAAAATAATTCAGTCCCATACTTTTTTTTACTTCGTAAATGGATTACTCAAATCTAATATTTCCTGCTTTTAAAACAAAATGAACAACTAGCACATACAAGAGATAGGAAGAAATTAAATGACTACCACTAGCATAAATATATAACATCTACGAACTATTTCTACTTAATAATGATCACAAGCCTACAAGTGCTAGTGCACCCCCTACTTACTATGCTCATTGTCCCCAATGAACAAACCCAAGAGAAAGATGAATAAGAGGATTCAAGAGGGAGGTGGAGGCGAGTCTCGGCTTCCGAGATGAAACTCATAAAGATTTTTCATCATCTCCATCATTTTATTTTGGTTGCGGTGAATGGAATACAATTGGGAATATACTTGAGTTTAGAATTGGAGATGCCATTCCGGAACAAAAGTTGAGGAAGAGGAGGAGCTGGCTTGGGATCGCGATGGTGGTGGTAGTAGGGCATGGTCACCATGAGGCAAAATAGGATGCTCAATGGCTAATGGGGCAAGGGTATCATCGTCCTCAATTAGCTGCCAATTCAGTGGGTTTAAAGGGTTGGTTTTGGCAGGGTTAGGTAGAGGGAAGAAAGCACGTCCTTGGTAGGAAAGATACCAATCATTAACTCTACGCTCGATAAGATGCATAAGACGGCAATGTTCGATATCAATGCGCGTGCTCATGGCTTCGATGGGCATATCCTTGAGAAGAAGTACGTCCAAGCTTACACATATGGTGGTAATTAAACCATCGATGACAATGTCACCCTATTTAGAATTACCTACCCTTTGAAATTGTTTCGCTATAAAATAGGTGGTATCAACAGAGTAGTGTTCCAACATAGAATAGAGAAAGAAGAGTTCAATTGAGCGAACAACCCCGGTACTATCTCCCCTCCCAAAGACGGTTGTAGCTAAGAGCCTTTGTAAGTATCGGAAGATGAGGTTAAAAATCCTGGAGGATTTGGCTTTAGAAATGTGGAAGGTATCGGGGTAGGCATATTCGATATATCACCTATTTTGGTAAAAAAGTTGTTGGCATGGAACTAGGGTAGAATGAATCGATAGCCCCTTGGAGGTAACATAAAGATGTGGGCAAGTTCATGCAGGGTTAATTGTCTATCCTCATTGAAGAGGAAAAAAGAAACATACCCTTGATTATTTTGAGTGTCACTGATATCACCAATTTTAGCAAAAAGTTCAAAAGTACTTAAAAATTCCAATGTCAAGCGCCTATAGGTATGATTTGTACAATATACAAAGTTATGCAAACCTACAGTTCTAAGCAAGTGCATTACTTGATCATGAATACCTAAGGTATGTAGACACCCATCATCTAAATATCTAGTACCAGTGATACGCTTTTGAGACAAGTAATCATACCTTTGTTGTTATTCTGGTGTAGTAACAATTATACCTAAATCGTTTGGCTGGTTACGTCGGTGTTTTGGTTGAGTGGGTGATGATCAAGGCCTTGAGGATTCGCCTTCGGATCGCTGCATCTTTTTTGGTGCCATCTAAACAATATATCAACATTAGAAAAGTGAGACATTGAGGCTTGGTAGGTCTGTGTAATGTAGTATATATTGAGATAAAGATTATTAATTAGATGCTCAGAAACATTGTCACAAACTGAAATTGCAGCATAAATGATTTTGCTTTTGCAATAGTGGGGTTAGCCTGCAATTATCATCACACAGCAATATGAACTGAATGAAACACATATGCCCTAATCATGTTATTCATCTAGGGTTATAATTGTGCAAGTTATGTAACAAATTCACCCACAATTGTCAAACATATAGTCATGCTCAATTTCCAAGCTTATTGTGTCAGCACATGATAGCACAAATGAGGAATATGAATTGCATTACTGCAGCAAGGTGAGAAGTGACCACTTACCTTAATCTTGTGAACATAGGTGGAGAAAATAACAAAAATTAGAGGAAGGATGTGTTAGAATGTTGATTTCCACGAAAACCCTAGAGTAGTTTATAGAAAATCGAATGGTTAATGCACGAATCGAAGTTAGGGTTTGAGGAGAAGGTTTCACCTTTTTTATTTAATGGAATGACAGAAAACTGTGCAAGGAAAGAAAATTAAGGGTGGAGAAAGAAGATACAGGCTTAATGTGGGTATGAATTTTTGGAATTGGAAGAATTTGGTGAGAAATGAAGGCTTTTTAAGGTGGAAAACAGACAAAGGCGCACAACAAAGAGACGAAGTCGAAGAGGGTGAAGGCCGTGTTTTTTTTCAGATCTGTAAACACAGGAGAGAAAAAGGGATTTTGCATGAAACACAAACCGTATTCCAGAAATACAGTACCCCCGTGTTTATTTTTGAACATTCTGTTTCAGGGAAAAAAATGGGAGACATACAAACACGGGCCGTATTTGAAAATACGGCCCCCGTGTTATTTTTAGAGCTCTTTGGAATTCTGAAAATTTTTGTAGAGAAGGAAACATGGGCTATGTTTGGAAATATGGACCCCGTGTTATTTTTAGTGCTCTCTAGAATTCTGAAAATTTTTGCAGAGAAGGAAACATGGGGCGTGTTTGGAAATACGGACCCCCCGTGTTATTTTTAGAGCTCTCTGGAATTCTAAATATTTGTCCTGCGAAATAAACACGGGTCATGTTTGGTGAATACGCCCCCCGGTGGGTTTTTTTTTTATTTTATCAAAATGAAAATGGACTTGAAATGTATTTCCACAAATATACACATTATAAACATACAAAATTATACCAACAGTGTAAAAAAGAAAAAGAAAATTATGAGATACGGAAAACTTATGTACAACACTTGGGTGTTTCCCAAGTGATAAAATGCGACTCATTCAGCCTTCATAATTAGGAGTGGTAAGATCTACCACTTCCAAATTGTGCACTTGGTGTCCTTCATAATAAGGTTTGAGGCGGTGTCCATTAACTTTCCACATCTTCCCTATTTTCTCACTCTTAATTTCTACTACACCATGAGAGAACACATTAGTCACAATAAATGGGCCAATCAATATCGACCTTAATTTCCCTGGAAACAACTTCAATCAAGAATGATATAGTAAAACTTTTTGACCGATTTCAAAACTCTTTCTTGAATGAACTTATCATGAACTACCTTAGTTCTATCTTTATATCTCAACGCAGATTCAAAAGCATCATTTCTTATTTCTTCCAATTCTTGTAGTTGGAGTCGCCTATGTGTTCTAATTTCAGTTGACTCCATGTTACATTTCTTTACGGCGCAAAAAGCTTTATGTTCTAACTCAACCGGAAGATGACAAGGCTTACCGTAAACCGAACGATATGGGGACATACCAATTGAAGTCTTGAAAGCTTTACAATAAGCCTAGAGAGCATCATTAAGATGTAAGCTCCAATCCTTTCTTGTTGGTTTGACCATTTTTTCCAAGATTGATTTGATTTTCCGGTTTGATATCTCGGCTTGACCATTGGTTTGTGGATGATATGCTGTATAGATTCGATGTGTCACATAATATTTCTTTAATAGGGCTTCTACGGTTCTATTGCAGAAGTGTGAACCTTTGTCGTTAATGATGGCTATTGGTAAGCCAAACCTTGAAAAAATGTTAGTTCAAAGAAATTCTGCAACAACTTTAGCATCATCAATACGGGTGGCTTTAGCCTCAACCCACTTTGACACATAAGCAACAACAACAAGAATGTATTTGAACCCAAAAGAGGATGGAAAGGGACCCATAAAATCCATACCCCAAACATCAAAGATTTCACATGCTATGATAGGATGTTGTGGCATTTCATTTCTAGGACCTAATCCCCTATTCTTTTGATAGTTTTCACACGTTTGCAAAATTCATGAGCATCCCTAAACAATATAGGCCAGAAAAATCCAATCTCTAAACCTTTATAAGCCGTTTGTTTAGGACCAAAGTGTGCCCCACAAGCATAACTGTGAAATTTTTTTAAGATAGACAGAATCTCACTATCACGAATACACCTTGTAATGATTTGATCGGCACATTGTTTCCACAAGTATGGATCATCCCATACAAAATATTTTGCCCGATTCTTCATTCTATCTTTCTGTGCTTTAGTAAAGTATGAGGGAAATACCTTAGCCACCAGAAAATTTACCATGTCAGCTTACCAAGGTATTTCATTCCCAATGACATGAAGTTGTTTGTCCGGAAATGCTTCATTGATAGGTACTTCAACTTCAACTTCTTTGATTAACCGACTTAGCTGATTTGCTACTCCGGTTTCCGTTCCTTTCTTATCTTTAATACGTATATGAAATGCCCCGAAAATTTCTAATTTTATAAAATACATTTAATTAATATTTATTATAAAAATTATTTAAATAAATTATTTTTAAATTAAATTAATTAGGGCAAATCAAGAAGAAATTTATAAGTATTTTTATTAGATGGGAATTTGGGTATTTTAGCTAATTAAGCATTTTATTTTGAAAATTAATTAAATAAATTATTTTATTTAAAATAAGAAGGAGAAAATAATTTCAAATTAATAATAATTTTATAAATAATTTGATTGGAGAAAATTAGGGTGTTTCGCTAATTAAAAAGGAATTTATGGAAAATCTTTTAAAAGTCCTAATTTAGCCTAAAAGGGGATTTAAATAATATTATTTTATTTAAATATTATCATTTTTATATATCCCAAATATTCTAATTAATTTAATTGAGCCAACCCACTATTTTTATTTATCCCTTTTTCCTTTTTCCTTTTCTTTTTCTTTTTCTTCTTCTTTTCTTTTTCTTTTCCTTCTTCTCCCCGAACTGGGCCAGCCCGGCGGCCCAGTCTTCTCCTTTTCTCTTCCTTCGGTCCAGCCCGCGCCACGCGGCCGTCGCCCTTCTGTTGTCCTTCTCAGCACTGCGTTTTATCTACTTATACGCTCTGAACTTCGCGTTTTGTTTAAGTAACCTTCGACGCCGACCGGCCCGGTCTGCCTCCCTTTCTTTTCTTCTCTTTTTCCCGAACCGCCCGGCTTTCCCTTTCTTCTTCCTCCTTCGCGCCTGTCAGCCCCGACGCCGCCCTACACCTGTAACGTCCGCCGCTCACCCTGGTTTTTCGCCGCCGGTTACGGTCGTTTTGACCGGCGATTTTTATTCCTATTTCTTCCCCCTGAATCGCTGACCCTCTTGACCCAACCAAATCTCCCTCTTCTCGCGCCATCCTCTCTCTCTCTCCTGCGCACACCCATGCCCGTTTTGCTGCCGCCGGCCAACCCACGCCACCGGCGACCGGAACCCTACCTTCCTTATCTACTAGCCAACCCAAAGAACCCTATCCTCCCTTCTAAGACTATAAATACCCTCGTAAGCAGCTCTGTATCGAGCTCTTGATCCCCCCAACCCAGAATCCCGACCTTGCCACTGTCGCCACTTCAGACGCTTCGTTCTCCGCTTACGGCCAACTTCGCCGCCCTTTCTGGCCACCCGTGTCATCCTTGCACCGCCATCTATCTAACCAAATCTATCTCGCCCTTTGATTCTTCCTGCACAAGCCGCCCCAGCTGTGCGAAGTTCTCTTCCCGATCAACCCTGTTTTCTGCCTCCGCCACCTTGGCGCCGCCATTAACCACCTCCTTCTCCGCCAAGGCCGCTTCTTTCACGTCCCAAACTGTGCTGCAGACCCTTCCCTACCTTCCCCTACCTTTATTTTCCTCTTTCTCCCTCTCCTCCTCTCCCTTTCTTCTTCTCCTCCATTCGGTCACCACCGCCGCCGCCGTGCGCCGCCACCGTCATTCTGTCCCTCTTCCTCTGGGCATTCTTAAACAGCCCAACTTCCAACTCCATTCTTCCTATCTTATTCCCAGCATGTAACTTTTCCTTCTTTCCTCTCTTTTTCCGGCCACCGCCGCCACCGCCGTGCACCACTGCCGGTGCCGCCTATCCCCACCAACATTTGGTTGAACCCTAGACCCTCTCAGCTATTTTCCCTATTTTTATAACCCTTAAATTATTTTATTTCAATTATTTACATATAAATACTATTATTATTATTCTTAATATTTATATTTTAATATGCATTATTATTATTATTATTAGTATTAATATTTTATTATTATTTATGTTGAGCGCTGAAGCCTAATATATTTTAATTTGATTTTATTATTATTCTTCTTATTATTTCTATATTTACTATTATTAATATTAAAATGTTATAAGTATAATAATAATTATTATTATTTTCTATTTCGAATTTCCATTATTCTTATCTATTATTATTAATACAAATATTTTAACATTAGTTTTGTTAATAATGTTACTATTATTATTATCATCATCATCATCATCATCATCATCATTATTATTATTATTATTATTATTATTATTATTATTATTATTATTATTATTATTATTATTATTATTATTATTATTTCTGAATTGGGTTATTTAATATACAAATAATCTTTTTATATGATTTTGGTAAAGGGTCCAAATCCCTTATTTCACTTTATTTTTGAGTAATGCCTTTTTATTATTATTATTTCTACTATTTTATTATTCTTATTAATATTAATATTGATATTATTTTGGTATTTTTGTTATTATTATTTTATAAAAAAACTATTCTTATATTAAATTAGTGTTCAATATTATTTTGATAGGAGAGAGTCTAATTTTAGCTTTTCTCTCAAAATAGGTAAAACTAGTCAAAACCCTAAGGAGACGTAGGAGCGTGCTCCAAGACCGGTGTCGTTTTAGGTAAGGAGTGCTAAGGCCTTTTATGTGCTTATGTGTATTATGTGTTTCGCATGTTATGTATCTAATGTTTATTATAATTAAATATTTTATATGTGGTATGACTTGGAGTTGAAGTATGTTGTGCATGGTATGTGTATTAATTATGTATGATGATATGTGTTGTGTATGTGAGGAAGTCGATGTGGTTTGTGTGAGAGGAATGATGAAAAAGGAGGATGGGGAAAGAAGTTGACTAAGGGAAGTGAATTGACCTAAATTTTATGGTTTTATAAGGAATAATCTAGTTTATGATGCTATTTGGGAGAATTTAATTTATGATATTATATGGGAGAATTTAATTTATGATTGATTGGGACAATTAAATTATGGTTTGTTTGGGAGAATTTAGTTTATGATTTTATTTGGGAGAATGCAATTTATAATATTATATAGGAGAAGTTAAGTTATGATTTGATTGGGAGAGTTAATTTATAATTTGTTTGGGAGAATTTAGTTTATGATGTTATTTGGGAGAATGTAATTTATAATATTATATGGGAGAATTTAAGTTATGATTTGATTGGGAGACTTAATTTATAATTTGTTTGGGAGAATCTAATTCATGATGTTATTTGGGAAAATGTAATTTATGATATTATATGGGGGAATCTAATTTATGATTTGCTTGGGGAAATTCAATTTATAGTTTTCCTTGGGAGATTCTAATTTATGATTTTATGTGGAAGAATCTTTATGGCTTGAATTTAGGGTTTGGTATGGAAGAATCTTTATGGTTTGAATTTAGGGTTTGGTATGGGTGAATCTTTGGTTTTGGTTGGATTGAATTTATGGTTTTGTATGACAGAATCTAGGGTTTACCTGGTGGTATTAATGGATGTATGTTGGTATTAGGGTTTGTATGATGATATCAAGGTTTGTATGGTGGTAATTATAGTTGTATGGTGGTATTAGGATTTACATGGTGAAATTGATGATTGAATGGTGGTATTAGGGTTTGCATGGTTGAATTTAGGGCTTCACATGGAATTTTAGGGTTTACATGAAAAAGGTTCGAAGGTTTGCATGGAAAGATTAGTGTTTGCATGGAAGTGAAATTACGTGTGAAAAGTTGATTTGGGATGTAAGGGAGGAAATAGAAGAGTTATTTGGGTGTTTGAATGTTTTGGGTGAAAAATAATACGTAAGACATTATAAGGGTATGGAGGTGACTGAATTAGGGTTTGGAGTGATTGACTATGGTTGTGGGGGTCAAGTAGGGTATATGGTGCATGTCTAGGGTTTGGTGGTAGCACATGTGTAAATGGTGAATAAAGTATGATGTTGAATATGGAATTTATGATTCGTGCATGTCTATGGTGAAAGCTTCTGAATAAGATACTAAAAACATTACTTATCTAAAGAGGAAGATCGTTGAGACAGGACCAACCGATCCACCGGTTCGGAATAGTGGTTAAGGTTTTTACCCTATGTGCGACCGATCCACCGGTTATAATAGTGGTTAGGACATGATGTCCTATGTATGACCAATCCACTGGTTATAATAGTGGAGGTTCCCGAGCTCAACAGTCACAAACCAGAATGCTTAAAAGATACTAATTACTTACAGTGGAATACCATGCGAGCTGGAGCCAACTGATCCACCGGTTAGGAATAGTGGTTAGGACGTGTAGTCCTATGTGTCTTCGATCCACCGGCTATAATAGTGGTTAGGGTATGATACCCTATGTGCCTCCGATCCACCGGCTATAATAGTGGGGGCTTCCGCACTCGCATGGATTTGATAAAAAGTATGGTGTGAATCGGATTCTGATAAGAGATTAATTAAGTGATTAATCCAGATTATTCATGGGCCTTTGTACGTACTTTTACCCGGTTGATCATATGCATTTATGAATATGCTCTTTTACGTCCTGCATGATTTATGTATTTATGTATTGGCCTTAGTGATCAAGTCACCTTACTCAGTACTGGACCCGTACTGATACAGTGATACTACCTTGGTTGATGGGTCCTGTGATGATCCACTGATGGTGGGGAGCAGACCTCTTTTGCAGGTTTAAGATCAGAGACTATTTTGGGGTGGCAGGCCTAACTTGAGTGAGTAGGCAATCCGGAATTTGACCCATCAGGTTTTATCTTGTTTAAATGTATTTCTATTTGGAAGTTACAAGTGTTATTTGAAACTTCAAGGGTATTGTAATTAACTCTTAATTTCTCGTACTCTGATTTTGTTGTATGATCTTTTGAATCCTTTTATGAATTGTTAATTTGAATTTAACGTAAATATTTTCTTTAGCCTTAGCACTTGGTACTGGAACGGTTTGAGAGAACCGGTCTGGTACTAAGTGTGGCGGTAACATTTCCAGAATTCACAGGTTTTAAGTGTTTCTATCTTAATTGCTTCCGTTTTAAAAAAAAAATTAGTGAATTTTGGGGTGTTACAGTATATTGAATTCTTGGAGTAGAAGTATCCATCTAATCAGTCGTGTATTTGCCTCTTTCTTTGCTAACAAATATTTCAACGCTGCATGATCAGAGTCAACAATTATTTCAGTTCCTAATAGATAAGAACAAAATTTATCCAAAGCAAAGACAATGGTAAGAAGCTCCTTTTCGGTAGTTGTATAGTTAATTTGAGCTTCATTCAATGTTTGTGAGACATAGTATATCACATGTGGATCTTTCCCAATCCTTTGACCTAACACTGCACCACCAACAAAGTTAGATGCATCACACATCAATTCAAATGGAAAGTTCCAATCAGGTGGTTGAAGTATGGGTGCACTTATCAATTTTTCCTTCAAGTGGTCAAATGATTTCTGGCATGCATCATCAAATTGAAATTATGTTTCTTTTTGTAGAAGCTTACATAATAGTTGGGCTATTTTAGAAAAATCCTTGATAAATTGGCGGTAAAACCCAGTGTGCCCTAAAAATGAATGCACATCTTTGATATTTGATGGATAAGGTAGTGAATCGATAAGATCAATTTTTGCTTTATCTACTTCAATTCCTTTAGCTGAAATAACATGTCCCAAAACTATTCCTTGTTGAACCATAAAATAACATTTTTTAGAGTTTAGCACAAGATTTGTTTCCAGACATCTTTTCAAGATAAGCGTTAAATTACCTAGGCATTCTTCAAAAGTATCTCCATGAATACTAAAATCATCCATGAATACCTCGATAATTTTCTCCAGATATTTGGAAAATATGCTTACCATACACCGTTGACATGTAGCTGGAGCATTACATAATCCAAATGGCATGCATCGATACGCAAACGTACTGTGAGGACATGTAAATGTGGTTTTCTCTAGATCTTCTAGAGCTATGGGGACCTGCACATATCTAGAATAACCATCAAGAAAACTATAATAAGCATGACCCAATAGCCATTCTAACATTTGGTCCATAAATGGTAAAGGAAAATGATCTTTTCTAGTCATGGAGTTCAGCTTTCTATAGTCAACACATACCCTCCAACCATTTTGAACTCTAGTAGGAACCATTTCCCCTTTATCATTCTCTACTACTATTATTCCCGTTTTCTTTGGGACAACTTGAAGCGGACTAACCCAACTACTATCAGAGATTGGGTATATGACTCCTACACTTAGCAATTTTAAAACCTCTTTCTTCACAACCTCCATCATAATCGGATTCAACCTACGTTGTACTTATCTACTTGGCTTCACATCATCTTCCATTAAAATTCGATGCATACATACTGAAGGACTAATACCCTTAATATCAACAACTATCCATCCCAAAGCTGATTTGTACTTCTTTAACACATTTATCAGTTTTTCTTCTTGTTGAGATGTTAGTTCATTAGATATGATAACAAGAAGGGTATTCTTATCTCCTAAGAATGCATATTTGAGATGGTTAGGTAAAGGCTTCAACTCCACTTCAGGTGGTTGATCTATGGAAGGTATAGGTCTATCCATTATCAATAGCAACCCCACAAATTTTCCAATTCTACTAGGACATGTTCCCAAAGTAGCCACTACCTCTTTGATCTCGTCTTCAACATCATACATTTTGATCAATTCTTCCAATCCTTCAGTTTCTATACCTTGTGTCAAGGTTATTTCTAAAGGATCAGCTGATGATAATTTGTACACCATTTCAGTTAAATTCTCAATGACATCAATCATATATACCTCTTCACCATCTGTAGGATATCGCATGGAATCATATATGTTAAAATTAATAACTTCACCATCAAATTCCATGGTCAACACTCCATCGTGGACATCAATTTTTGTTTTTGAAGTTTTTAGGAATGGTCTACCTAACAATATAGGAGAGGGGTTAGCTAAACCATTATCTTGCAAATCTAACACATAGAAATCTGTAGGAAAAACCAACTCATTTACCTGGACTAAGACATCCTCAATGACCCCTTTAGGATATGTGTTAGATCTATCAGCCAATTGAATAACAACACGAGTTTCCTTTAAAGGACCTAGACTTAGGGTGTTAAAGATAGATAAAGGCATGACATTTGTTGAAGCACCTAAGCCAAGCATGCATTTTTCATACCTCGTGTTTCCAATCTTGCAAGATATAGTGAAAATACCTGGATCCTTGCACTTTGGTGGGAGCTTTATTTGCAAAATTGCTGACACATTTTCTCCCACACTTACCTTCTCATTTTCCTTTAGTTTCCTTTTGTTAGTACACAAATCCTTAAGGAATTTTGCATACCTTAGTACTTGTTTAATCACATCAATGAGAGGGAGACTAAGTTCTACCTTCTTAAATATGTCAAATATCTCCTTGTCATAGTTTACCTTCTTGTTTTTGGCCAACCTACTAGGAAAAGGAGTAGGAATTTTTATAGGAGGATGTGACTTAATTTTTGTTGTTTGTTGTGAATCTTCACTTATTTCTTCTTCAGCCATTGTTTCATCTGCCTCTTTACTTGTGTCATCTTCCTCACTCACTTTTCTTGGATTCGACAATTGTTTCCCACTACGAGTCGTGATAGCACTAGCATTTTCCTTAGGATTCCTTTCAGTTTGGCTCGAAAATTTGAAGATCCTTGTGCTTGTAGTTTTCCAAGGGAATCTGCCAGATGACTCACTTGATTTTCCAAATTCTTAATACCATTTTTGGTCTCTTGTTGAAATTGTAATATATTGGTAGCCAAATATTGCACCAAGTCTTCCAAAGGCATACCCCCCGATTGTTGTGGAACTTGCGGTGGAGGCATAGGTTCAAATGGTGGTCTTTGATGATTTGGTGGAATTTGGAAGAACTCGGGAGGTGGATTTGATCCTTGCTGATTTTGATACATCTGTGGTCAGAAATATGAGTTACCACTTTGTTGAGTGTTTCCATACCTTAGATTCGGGTGATCCTTCCATCCAGGATTATATGTTGGAGCAAATGGATATTTCATTTTTGGTAATGGTTGTCCTCCAATGGCGTTTACTTGTTGTTCTTCCTGCAAAGTAGGACACATGTCAATTGGATGACCAGTAAAAGAACAAATTCCACATTCCTTGGCAGGAATCTTTTCGCCTACAACTCTTTCCATGAGAGCTATCAAATTCGATACATGCGTTTTTAATTCAGCAATACTGGTTTCTTTCACCCGTTGAGACACAGAAGTATTACCCCTATTACAATATTGAGAGTTAGATTCCATATTAGCAACTAACCTTTTAGCTTCTATGGGTGTTTTATCAATTAAAGCACCACCACTTGTGCATCTATCATATTGCAATCCATAGAAGATAAATCTTCTTAAAAGTATTGTATTAATAATTCTCACTAATTTGATGATTAGGACAACTACCACACAATTTCTTGAAACGTTCCCAATATTCATGTAAGGATTCTCCTCCATCTTGTCTAATACCACATGTTTCTTTTCTTATATTAGTTGCTCTCGATGAAGGAAAATATTTTTCGAGGAAAACCTTTTACATATCAATCCAAGTGTTTACCGAACCCACTAGTAAATCATATCACCATTCAATAGCAGCATCAACTAAAGCAAAAGGAAAATCTTTGAGTTTATGTTGTTCTACACTTACTCCATTCGGTTTCATACCAGAACAAGCTATATGGAATTCCTTGAGAAGTTTATTTGGGTTGGTGAAACAACCTGAACCCATGGAGTTGTTGTCTCTAAAACCTGTAAGAATAGGTAAAGCGCGTATTAATCCAGGTTTGATCTCACAAATATCACTATCAGCCAGATAATTAATGCATAAAAGATTAGGGTTGAAGATAGGAACAGCTAGCTCCTTGAGAGTTCGATCCGCCATCGGTGGATCAATATGGCAAGGTGTACTAAACAAATCTTCTATACGGTCTTCTCCCAAAATTGTGGAACTTTCTTAAGAAGGTAATGGAATATGGCTAGTGTGTTCCAATTTTGTTCTAGTTCTGGTTGCAATTGGAGAGGAAGAGTTTGGATCGATGGATGGAATAATTTGTCCTTGATGCTCAATTGCAAATGATCTCAATTGCGAGTATACGTGGAGGATTTATCAAAAATTAAAATAAGAAACCACACCAAAAATAAAACTAAATATTATAATTGCCATTCCCTGGCAATGACGCTAAAAATTTGATGCACTGTCATCAATGCAACAAATTTATTAAATAAATCCTAACTTCCAAATATATAGTAGATGGTAAATAGAAGTTGAACCCACAAGGAATAACGTTTTAATCACAGATTTTGTTATTGATGTTATAACCCCGTTTATAAAATTTCATTGATTCTAATACTAAATCTAATTATACTAAGTCTTAATCACTAATTGATAAATAAGGGAGGAATGAATTGATGATGGAATCAGAATACCAAACATTTAAATAAGAAGAATGATTCTAAACGATTTAATGTTGACTTTAGGAAATTCATAGTAATAAATTCTCTTAGTTCCTCTTTACCTTAATAAATTGAATATGCTCTTAATTTATTTTCTAACCATTTAATAACCCAGGTTACGAATGTCAGGTTCAATTAATGGTAGCATTATGAACGGAAAGCAACCAACTACAATCATAATCACATAAGCTCGGATTATGCAATTGTATGAATTAATGGATAAGATTAATAATTAATCTTCTTGCTACTTTAGACAAATTAATTTACAAATATGGGTTAATTGCATTGCCTTAGTAAAGATTAAACTAAATAGGTGATCAATCTAATTAGTTCAAAAATCTTAATCTATGATACAGAATCATTCAATTCGATCCATTCATTCAATTAAACCTTATCTAGAATCAAGCATTCAAAATATTATATTGTATTTAGGATATAATTCCATCATCAAATCATCATACCTTGTTCAAATTATTCAAACATCTGCATATTTGAAAATCACACACTTACATATAAAAATTCAAAAATTAATAACAACACATTCATAGAATCTACTATTGATACAATAAGATGACAATAGAATGAACACAAGTATAATTGCAGATAGTCTACTTATATTTAACAAAAAGGAATAGACTTAAATTCATAAGGGAATGGAGAAAACTTATCAATTGAAGTGCAGATTGTCAACTGATCACTAGATTTCAGGAAGATCAAAAAGTTGGAATTGTGCACTACATGTATATTCTAAAGGAATAGAGGAAGAAAAATACATTCCAATTGTTTCTATTCGTTCCCTCTATCCCAAACCCTATTTTGAAATAGAAAATATATCAACAACAGGTTGCGCGGACAGTTACAAATTTTTAAATGGAAACATGGTCTGTGTTTTGGAAACATGGGACCTCTATGTTTTATACCAACTGTTCTGCCGACAGAAATTTTAAAATCAATGCTCGAGGTCATTAACACGGCTCGTGTTTATGAAACACGGGGGTACCATGTTTTCAATTCTTCCACTATATTCCTTTTGAAGTTTCAGCATAGCTTCTCTTGGTGTATTTGCTCCCTTTCCAACTTTGTTCTCCTTGATTCAACATTTCTTGATGTGTTCTTCACTTGATTTCTTCTTTTCATTGATTTCTCCTTGAATTTCCTTAATTTTTTTCTTTCCTGTAAAATATGTTCAAAGGAGGAAACCTTGACGAAAAGATTAAATCTTATAGAATTAATGAGAGATAAATGACATATTTAAGCATGAAAATAATCTATATATCTCATCTATCACCTACTACTCGTGGGAATGAGCAACACCCATGAAACAGGTGATCATTACACTACATAGTGAGTAAGGTAACCGAGCACTAAGGTTGACATATAAACACATCAAATCATGCAGGACAATAATCAACATACAATTTCAAACCACACATATGATACATAAAAGCGTATAGAGAAATCTATAGCCTATCATCAACGAGCCCACATATAAGGCCCAAAAATGTCCAAATTAATTTTTTAATCTTTCTTTTATCGGAATTCGATACACACCATGCCTTTTATCAAATCCATGCGAGTATAGAAACACCCCATTATTATAATCGGTGGGCCAGTCACACATAGAGCATCATGCCCTAACCACTATTATTATTGGTGGATCGGTCACATATAGGGTAAACCCCTAACCACTATTATTACCGGTGGATCAGTTACATATAGGGTAAAAACCTAAAATACTATTCCTAACTGGTGGATCAGCTGGTTCTTGCTTGCATGGTATTCAACTATAAGTAATTAGTGTCTTTTATTTGCCTTAACAAAACTCTGGTTTATTTTCATTGAGATTGGGATCCCCCACTTTAAATAATTAATGTTTTAAGTATCTTATTCAGAAGCTTTCATTCTGGACATGTATGAATCATTCCCTTTACACTTTACACATCATAAATCATAAATTCCACAATCATAATCATACTTTAATCACCAAATGCACATGATAACACAAAAATTCTAAGCAACCACAACAAACCCTAATTTTCCACATAGACCCTAGTTCGGTCTCCTACAGACCCTTATATAATCTCCACATATTCTTTTTCATCTAAAATGTTTAAAAACCCGAGTAACACTTACATTACCTTCCTTATATCCCAAATCAACCTTTTATACGTAAATTTCACTCCTATGCAAACTTTGCACATCCCATGCAAAACCCTAACTCCACCATGCAAACCCTAATACCACCATACAACCTTTAACACCACCATACAACTATTAATACCACCATGCGAACCCTAATACCACTATACAACCATTAATACCAATAAGAAACTATTAATAACACCATGAAAACCCTAATACCACCATGCAACCATTAATACCACCATACAAAATCCAAGATTCCATCATACAAAACCCTAAATTCAATCCACACAAAACCAAAGATTTATCCATATCAAACCCTAGAATAGATCCTCCCATACAAAACCATAATTTATATTCTCCGACACAAAATCATAAATTAGATTCTCCCAAATAGAACCATAAATTATATTCTCCCACACAAAACCATAAATTAGATTCTTCCATATAAAATCATAAATAATATTCTTCCATATAAAACCATAAATTGGATTCTCCCATACAAAACCATGAATTAGATTCCCCCATATAAAACCATAAATTATATTCTCCCACACAAAACCATAAAAAATCATAAATCAGATTCTCCCACAGGAAACCCTAAAATTCTCCATTTTATTCTTCCCCTCATGAATTATTAAAATAATTAGGTCAACTCACATCCCTTGGTCAACCTCTTTCCCAATCCTCCTATTTCATCCTTTCTCCTACACAAACCACATCAACACCCTCACATGCATGTCTTACAGGGTCACAACACATATCAACATATATACATAATACACATGTCATATAAACAAACCAAAAACACACTTCAACTCCACATCATACCATATATAAATAATTAATAATGATAAACATAGAATACATAACATATGAAGCACATAATGCATATAAAATGAAATTTTTTGGTAGTAACAAATGGGATTGTTATCGGTTGGTATGAAAACTGTTTTTTTAAAAACTACTTCATTTTAAATATTTTTAGCTAGTAGTATAGGTTGGAATAAAATTATATTTTAAAACTCTAGTACTTTTAAGCATTTTGAGCTAATACCATAGGTAATGCTAACTATTTTCCAACTACTTTGAGTATTTAACTAAAATTTCAAGTGTTTTAAACCCTCAAATATCAGTGAGTGAGAGTGGGTTGGATATGTGTTCTACATAGCATCTATGCTTACCTATTTGTGTGGGTTTTAGTGCTTGATAATTGGTTATTAAGAATTATTCTTATTCTTTAGGAATTAATGGTTGTCAACTACATTATGAGGTCATTGAGGCATTCATGGACACTATTGGTGCCTACATAGAAGATTAGATTTGAGTTCCATGGTCGTTACCACTACCGGCACTTGTTTTTGAGGATTGGCTTAAGAGGGTCAGACATTATCACCCATTGATCATCAAGGTTTAGGAGGACACTAACATTATGGGGAAATCAGTTAATAATATGGAGAATACCTTTACCATTTTTTGTTTGCCATTAGATAAAAGGGTCAACATGGTTATATATTACTTAAGCTGTAGAGCAGACATATAGTGGAGAAGCTTTTAGTGAAAGGTCTTGGGGTCCCTTCCTTAAGGCACTTTAAGTAGGATTCTACACCACTAACCTCCATATGATGAAGTACAAGGCGTGCCATTGGAAGATTATTACATGAGGTTTGTGGGACTGGTCCATTTCATTCTTAAAATGGGGGCCAACGAGCTGATATTGGTACACCATTTTTTGTTTGGCCTAGGGTTTAGATATTAGGAGTTATTGGTGGGATTTTATCCATTAGACATGGTTAGGATGTATGAGCAAGCCTTGGAGGCCTATCAAACAATTCATGTTAAGTGTGCCTGACTAGGGAGCAAGAGGAAATTTGAGAGTCATTAACATCTTGGTGCTAAGAAGAAGGCTTAATCTAAAAGTAGCATATGACCTAGGTATGGTAGGGATATGTAGTTATCACCTTAAGTAGAAGGTCATCCTAGGAGAAATTTTAGAAGAGGTATCACGGTTACAAAATTTTTAGAGTAGATCATCTAAGAGTGGTTTAAGAGGGTAACAAGGTAACTTGTCATGGTCATAGCATGATGGGACACTAGGCGTATGAGTTCCATTTTTTAGGTGGTAGTGTTTAGAGGAGCCAGTTGTAACACCCCCATATTCCACTACAAATTTTTTTGTTAAAATAAGTTGCATAATTAGAAAATACCTAGGAAAAATGGGGTGTTACTGCCATACTCAACATGGGACAGACGTTCAGTGCCTACTCCATACCAGATATAAGACTAAACCATTGAAACACTTAAAACAATAGAGTGCACAAACTAACAATTTTATTAAACAACCCCATAATTATTTGCATAGGAGGATCCTAGCAGGTTCTGATCAAATCATTAAAAAATATACATGTGAATAAAGTATGGGGCTAAAAAATATAATTGAGGGAAGATATCCAAATTAAAACCTTTTTTCACTAAGAACCCCACCAAAACTTTCTAGATGTCCTTGCCCTCAAGCTTTGACCTAATTGAGGTAGGCTCTTTACTAGCCATCCCTAAAGACCTGTGCATGGTCCTCTACTTATGGGAATGAGCAAGTGACTGAGCAAACAGGCTCATTAGTACGCTATGTACCAAGTAAGCTGAGTTGCTCCCTCAATATACATGAACATACCAACTTACCATATATAAGTATGAATTACAACATGCATAATGATAAGAATATTTATAAGGGTAATAGTGCATAAAAAATGCTATCATATACTATTTCATCATAGTAGAATATATCATGCTTAAGAATCATAACACTTTCACAAAATGCTTACATAAGTAAGAATAGAGACTATCCAAACAATCCCTAAGGTCATTTCCATTTATCCAATTCCTTTAAGATATGCCATTCATTTATCCATATAAGAGATAGACTAATCACTCAACTAATGTTCCATTTCATAACCAATTAGGTAATACATACACCAACTTTAATTATTTTGGTCAGTCATATCATTACTTCCATTTCTTATCCAAACTTCAACCATTCATTTGGTTACCAATCATAATTATTAACAAGTATTTACCGTCCATATTTTATTATCATAGAGTAATGAGTTTTTCACAACACCATGGTCTCACATATAATGGAATCCTATCCAAGAAGAGATATAACATTCAGGACAAAGATAATTACCAAAAGAATATAAGTCTAGGCCGAAGCCAATTACCAGAATGGACATAAATGTAGACCAAAGCCAACCAATATGGACATAAGTATGGGCCGAAGCCAACCACCAAGGTGACCAGACCTTTATTATCAATACCCCTAGTACATCATCACTATCTAGGGTATGCAAGGCACCGCTACCTCCCAGGATCCTACCCAATGATAAAGTTATAAGGTATTAAAATGTCTGATGGAAGACTAACCCCCGATAGCTAATTGAGGATCGGGTAACTCTAAGCCATACTCAACTTAACTTTTGGTGTGTTCTTGGTTTAAAAAAATTTGGTAGGGTAATACTAATAATATAGTATAACATAATCAGGAAAGTATACACAGTCAACCCAAGTAATAAAGTGATGAGTGGATGTTGATCCTGTTAGGACATAAACAAAATATGCTTTACCAAAGTTAAGTATTTTTTGAACTTAACTATATGAGTAAATATTTGTAGGGTGATAATGAAAAATGAAGTAAATGAGTGCTTAAGAAGTTACTAACATCAACGTAAAATAGATGGGAAGAAAATAAGAGGATAGAGTCATTAGAGAGGAATTGTTAACACCAAGTGTGTGTGCCCTATAACAATTCATAACATGTAAAGCTCAATGGATATTAACCCTTCTAGACTCATTGGGTTTCACTGAGTGGTGAAATATACTTGCAGGCCATCTCCATCATGGTTTATGGGCCAAGGTAATGTTGTATAGTGAGTTTTGGAGGATTAATGATAAGATCTCTTCATCTTTTGGTGGTAACCCTATCACCATTTGTCATCATAAGTTCTACACAATATCACACTTGATTTAGAATTTAGATGAGTGCCTAATGTGCCCAACCTTCAACACGTAAACAAATGAACCTCAACCAAATGAAATATCATTTAACCAAACATGACAATAATATCCATGATCACAGCAACAAAGGTTAACCAGTGTTTTCCTTTCACTAATAAATTTAGCTAATGTTAAATTTATTCTTGCCAAATAGAAAATATTAAAGATAAATAAGGGAAGAGACTAGGCATATCACGATAATCCAACCCCTATCTAGCTAAATCTCTCTTTCTTCTTTATCCTACCTCGATTTAGCTCTATTATGACTTTTCTTCTTCTTTCCATCTCTACTACTCTTCTGTTTCTGTTTTCTCCCTTCTCTCGATTAACGATGATCCTTGTTCTATCTCTGATGGGTGTTTATATATGTAAAACATGTAGGTAGGACAGGTGTCATCTTGTACTAAAATGGGAAGTTGTACCCAATGTTAGGTGACTATACTCTGTGTCAGGTAAAAGTACCCTATAATGGTCCCTTGGTGAATGTTGCCAACTTTACGGATTATGGGTGTTCTTCATTTTTCGGTATTCTAGATCCTTGATTGCGACCTTATTTGTGGATCATGCAGTCTTAGCAGGGTTAGGATATGCTTTGATATGCTTCCTACATATGCCTTGCATTTAACTAAGTAAAAAAATTAATTTTGTGAGGTTTCATAAGAGTGGAAAGTGCTATTAGTTCATAAAGATATTAAAGTTTTTTTCAAGTTAAACTCAAGTGAGTCATGAGAGATCTCAAAAGGTGGACAAATGATTAAGTTTTTGGTTCCTTTAATTTTCTCAAATCCACTTCTATCACTTCCTCCAAAATTAAGTTTTTGCTCGTCCAAAGAAACATTATGATAGTATAAATGGATACCCATATGTAAAATAAGTAAGTAATTCTTAGCCTTCAACCTTGTTGAGCTTTCAAATTTTCCAACTAAAAATTACCTCTCTATATATATACAAGATATATTAAAAGGGTTAGCATTGTGTTGTATGTAGAAGGAAATTCTTATGGGTTTTCCTTCAAGGCTCCCTATTAGAACTTAAAGGATACTAGACATCCTTTTTTATTTGTTAGACTCCTTATAACTTTTTTTTTTGTGTGATATAAGGTTTCCTTAAATTGTCAAGGTTTTTTTTACATGCGTGGGGTCTTAGATAGGTAACCTCTGTGACTCCACCCGGAAACCTATTTAAAAAATGTTTGAGCAAGCTTGTCACTCTACTAGATGGTTTGATGCTGGTGCATGGATGGTTGTCATGCAGGTGCCCTTGATTACTGAGTGTTTCAGGAATTAAATCTCCCCTCTCTTTTATTATTATTATGCCCAGATATACACTTATTTATTAGGGTTGATTCCTCGAAACTTATGTAATTAATTCTTTCTTAGGGTAGTTATGGTAGGCTTACTAATACTTTTTGTTGAGGATGTCTTAGTGAACTAATATTTCTCCTACATGTAAGGTCTAATGGGTGCTCTATAAAGATAGTCATTATTTCCTTGTGCTTGAGGTATCTCAATGCTAATAGTTTTAGCAAACCTAATTTATGCAAGGCAACAAAAAAATATATTAGTAAAGGCTATTTTAGCCAAAAGGTCAACATGTCTTATAAGGCTTCCTCAAATTAGCTTAATTATTTCACATATAGGGTCTTGTGGTCTCAATACATTAGTACTATCACTTTCAATGATATACACTGATATTATTACAAGAATAATTACTCAATTTATACGGAATTTGATAAGGTGATTAGTAAGGCTACCTTGTTTGTTGAGTTTGAGCATAATAATCATCCCTATAAAAAAATTGAAAGAGCTATGCAACCAAAAAGAATTAGGTGACAATACTACTACATTAATTATATTAGATAATGAAGGCAACACTACAACATAATAATTAAGATATACTAACTAAGATATGCCCTCTTGTGGATAAAAGGTGACCATTTCCTCACTGTTAGGGCGTAAAGGACGGGAAACTAAAAGATAAGTGGGTCGGGTAACCAAAATTCAATATAAAAAAAAAGAAAGAAAGAAAAAACAATCATAAATTATTGGCTATTCTTCGTTCATGACAAGGGTTAGACTAACTTTGATGGGGATGGCTTAAATGGTAAAGTGTGGGGGGGGGTTTAATAATGATGGTCATGTGCTCACCATATCCTTCTTTCTAAAAAAATTATGGTTCCACTTCATATGCTAGGAAGTTAACCTGGGTATTGATTGTTCTTTTTTATTCAATAGTGGGGAAATATGTCACCTTTTTACATTGTTGTGCATGTGCAAACTTGCCCAATTGCTTTTCTTCCACATACTCATTTGAGTATCCCAGTTGAGCCTCCACTAAAGGAGCAATCAATACTATTATCCAAGGTTTAACCTTCCCAACTTTTGAACCAATCAATCAAGAATTAATCTAGTGTTTTTAATAGCTTTGTTATAATGGTGATTATCTCTTCTTGTACTCTCAACAAGATTTCCATATCTTCCTTTAGCACTTGCATTCACGACTCCAATCTACCTTAGTGTAATTCTAGATGTGGTGGTGGTGTTTTGGACTTAGGGGTTGATATTGGAGCATCAAAGAAGTGATTGATGATTATTTGGCTGATGGAGTGGGGTAGGTGACTTTTTCTTCGTTGGGTGAAGGGTAACTTCTACCTTGGCATAGAGACAAGAAACTGAGGTAGGGTAAAAGATAGGACCCTATGGTTTTATTGTAACACCCCCAAATTTACTACTGAAAAATTTTGTTTAAATCAAAAGTTTTAGCGGAAGCAAGAGAATTAAAAACCGTAAACTCGGGGGTATTACCACCACACTTAGTACCAGATCGATCCATAGCTACCGACCCGATACTAAGTGCTAAGGCTAGAAAGAATAAAACCAGAACAAATCATTCATAAAACACGGGTTCTACAAAATCAGAGTGCGAAGGTAAAAAGTTACATTCCGAAATACAATTTAAAAGGTCTATATATCAGAATACTTAAAATAACGGAATGACAAGTATGATAAAACCCTTGAAGATTTAAGTACAACACTTGTGACTTTCAAGACGAATACGATTACACAAAACAAATTCCGAAGATCAATGTCCGGTCCACTTACTCCCTCAAGTCAACCTTCCACCCCAATAGCAACCGATCAAAACCTGCATCAAAGGTCTGCTCCCCACCATTGGTGGATCATCACAGGACCCATTCAACCAGTGTAGTATCAGTACGGGTCCAGTACTGAGTAAGGGCGTAGGTGCCAAGGCCCACACACAAAGATACATAACATAGCAGACATAGCATAGATACATAGATCGAATGCAATAACACATATAAACCACACAGGTTGCAGACCAAACGTCACTTTTCTTTTATCAGGTCTCTGAATATAATCGATCATCATCTTGTCCAGACCCTGTGAGTGCGGGAACCCCACTATTATAGCCGGTGGAACGGTCGCGAGGGCCATGCCCTGCCACTATTATAGCCGGTGGAACGGTCGCGAGGGTAAGATACCCTGCCACTATTATAGCCGGTGGACCGGTCTGGCTCCGACTCACAAGGTATTCCACTGTAACCATTTATATCTTTCCCATGGCTTATCACCTTTACGTTTAGTTTGTTGAGCACGAAATCCCCCACTATTATAGCCGGTGGAACGGTCGCGAGGGCTTATGCCCTGCCACTATTATAGCGGTGGAACGGTCGCGAGGGTAAAATACCCTGCCACTATTATAGCCGGTGGACCGGTCTGGGTTCAGCTCAACATCTTTCTCTGTAAGTCGTTAGTGTCTTAAAGTATCTTATTCGAGGGCATATCTTTGTCATGCATGGCCAGAGTTCTCAACACATCACATCAAAACTGACGACATAATCGTACTATCACATGTTAATAAAACATAAGTACACGTCTTGTTTCCAAGCCACATTACCCACGAAACAAGTAAGATAACGGCATTTAGAATACAACACAGCATTCATATAAGGCATCCACAGCACATAGGACACAGGTCACACATCCAATCTTATCTATATCCTCACTCGGTTTAGGTCACCGAGCTGTCTCCTACGCTTATATTAAGCTACTAACACCCTGTGTATTTAACATACTTCTCGCATCGAAAACCCAAATCATGACCCTCAACTCAACTCCCCCACATACTTCACTCTTCCCCATAAATTCTTATTATTTCCCTCTTTTTTCCACCTCCTCAAATTAGGGTTTCCATCCCAAACCCTAGTCGGTCCTATGTACCCTTTATTTTATCCCACGTACTATTTTTCACCTCGAGCCTCCAATACTCCCAAACAACTTTCCGTTATCTTCCCCACGGCCCAAAAGTAACTTTCCATACGTAAGGTTCGCCCCATGCGGACCTTAACCACCCCATGCAAACCCTAACACTTCCACCATGCCAACTCTATCATTCCCATGCAAACCCTAGTGTTCCCCAAGTAACTTTACTTTCTTCTACTCTCCTATTTATTTAATCCCCCCTTTTCCCATTCATTCATTAATCATAACCTGCCTAGGTCATTCTTACCTGCATTAACCAACATACTTCCCTTTGGTTTTCCTATTTGCTTATTTTTCTCTTTCAAAGCCCCCACTCCACAACTCCTCATCAAAACATTCTAACGTGCATGTCACATCACACCATATCATCCTTGTATCATGCCATACTAGTACATATAAGCCAGAGTACGGAAACGTACCTCGGTTCCATGTTGCGCTACACGGTAGAACAGATAACATACACGTAATATAGCATATAAAACACACGAGGCATCCAAGGCAAATAAAACATGTAATACACACAAGCGGCCTTAGTTACGTCCTTACCTAAATCGGCGCCGGGCTTGGAGCACGCTCCTATACCTCCGGTGGTTTGACCCGGTTTACCTATAAGAGGGAATACTTAGGGTTAATCTCCCTCTACCAGAATTATCAAAATTCCCATCTTACCCCTATTATGGCCTAATACCAAGGCTAATATTAATGATGGAGTTTATAAATAAAGGGGGTAGGTTATTACTACTCTTACGATAGCTTAAACGGATTATCACTAATTAAAGTAGGTTTTAGCAAAACTCAGCGTATTAGGGTGAGGGTTTCGATATTATTATAATATTTGCTAATGATACTAACAATAGTAAGAAGACTACTTATAATAATAATACTCATAATAAGAATAATAAAGGCTATAATGATAATGACGATGATAATAATAATTGAAATCACACTGGCATTAGTGATAGTAATATTATCGATAATAATAAAATACTAACATAACCATAACCATTTAGATGACAATATCGATAATGATGATGATGATATTAATAATAATAATAATAATAATAATAATAATAATATTAATAAATACTATAATAATATTAATAACAACAACGATAATAATAATAATAATAATAATAATAATAATAATAGTAATAACACAAAGGATGGTAAGAGTACTAGAAATAATATTAATAGGGATAATGGCGATAATAATATTAGTGAGAAAGGTAAACATAATAACACTAGTATTAATCATAGTAAAAATAGTAGTGATGATAGCAATAATGATAGTAACAATAATAACAATAATGAAAATAACAATAATAAGAATAACAATAATAATAATAATCACAATAATAGTAATAATACAATAGTTGTGGCAATACTAAGCATAACGAAAATACTAAGGTAGTAATATTAAACTATAACGTTAAGGATAATAACGATGGTAATAATCGATAAATTAATAAATGCGTTAAGTACAACAACAACAACAAGATAATAACAAGGATAATAATAATAATATAATAATAAGGATAGTAACGATAATAATAATAATAATAATAATAATAATAATAATAATAATAATAATAATAATAATAATAATAATAATAATAATAATAGTAATACTAATAATACTAACAACTACAATAGTAATGTTGATAATAATAAAAATAGTAAGGATAATAATAATAATGACAATAATAGTACTAATGATAGTAATACTGATAATAATAACAATAGTAACACTAATAGTAAAATAATAACAATAATAATAATAATGGTAATAATAGTGATAATAATAATACTAATAGTAACAATAATAATAATACTAATAGTAACAATAATAATAATAACAGTACTAATAATAATAATAATAACAATAATGATAATAATAATAATAATAATAATAATAATAATAACATAGCCATAAGAATAGTAACAGTAACGATAATGATAATAATAATAAAAACAATAATAATAGTAGTAATAATGATAGTAATGCTCATAATAATATAAAATAATAATAATAACACTAATAATAATAATAATAGTAATAATAATAATAATAATAAAATAAAAAAGGGTGGTAGTATTAGTAATAATAATAATATTAGTAATAATAATGATAATGTTAATATTAATCATAATAATACTACTAATAGTAGTTAATAATATTAAACCACTAATCACTTTTATTTATTTATTTATTTATTCATTATTATTATTTACTTATGTTATTTATTTATTTATTATTATTATTATTTTTTTTTAAGACTTAGGGTTCAGGGTGTTGGCAACCTAACAGAGGTGGTGGCGGCGGCGGCGGCGTGGCGGCAGCAGCGGCGGCGGCGCGGTGGAGGAAGGGAGAGAGGGGAAAATGGAGGTGGAGGCTAGGGAAGGGGAAGCTAGGGGAAATGGGAGGTAAAGGGTGGTAGAGTAGGAACCGCTGGTTGTTTTGGGGGGTAGTGGCGGTGCTGTGGGCGGCGGCACAGCCGGTGGCGGCGGCACGAAGGTGGCACAGGGGGGGTCGAGGGCTTTTCGGGAGGGTAATTTCGCACGGCCAAGGCGGCGCGTGCGGGGCAAGGCAAGGAGGCTAAGGTGGTTGGTTGTGTAGAGGGCGGTGCAGGGAGGATTGTGGTGGTGCGGGCAGGCAGCAACGGTGGCCGAAGGCGGAGGAACGGGCGACTAAAGGTGGGGCGGTGTGTGGTGCTGAGTTTCTGGGTTCCAAATTTTGAACCCGATTCAGGCTATATTCGGGGCTATTTATAGGCCAAACGGAACGGGAAACGACAAGGATGCGAGAGTGGGTCGGAGGTTAGGTGGATGCGTGTCCGGCGAGGCTGACCGGTGCAGGTCTGCAGATGCAGACTGAGACTCGCCGGGGAGAGAGAGAGACAGAGAGAGAGAGGTTTCGTGCGGGAAAAATAAACGGATCGATTAGTCCAATCTATAGGGGAGACAACGAGGATGAACATGGCGAAAAGACGGAAGGAATGGCTGTCGTTGCAGGCTTTCCTTCCCGGCCATGGCTTTCGTGTTACAGGGGGCGAAGGAAGAAGACGACGCGGGGCGGGAGAGAAAGAAGGCTGGACCGGCGGTCCAGCGGAAAAGGAAAGAAAGGAGGAAACGGGGCGGGCCGAACCGGCCGGGGAAAAAAAAGAAGGGGCGCAGGAAGGGAACGGGCCGCGAGGGGGTGGAAGGGTGCTGGGCCTGGCAGGCCGGCCCAGGCCGGGAAAAATAAGGGGGAGAAGGGGAAGAAAAGAGAAAAAAAAAAGGAAAAGGGAAAAAGGAAAAAGAGGGAAAATTAGGGGTTGGCTTAATTAGTATAATCTGGGTAATTTGGGGTATTTAATAAAATATAATTATCAAAACAATAATTAAATTCTATTTTTAGGTTAGTTTAGGGAGTTATGGAAGAATTTTCCTAAATTCATTTTAATTAACAAAACCCCTTTAATTTCTCTAATTAAATTATTTATAAATTTTATATTAATTTGAAACTATTTTATTCTTCCTATTTCAAATAATTTAAGGTATTTAATAAATTTCTAAAATGAAAACCTTAATTAACTTAAATACCATAATTCCTCCTACTTACACACTTATAAATTCCTTCTTGATTTATTCTAATTAATTCCCATTTGTTTCACTAAAAGTAGTTTATTTTAATTAATCTCCTAATAATTCCCTATTCAGCCAGGATTTCCTAAATTAGGGTTTTTGGGGTATTTCATTTATTGCCACTAGCTCTAATCGGTCTTGAATAATTCTTTCAACAGAAATGCTTTATTTTGTGAGCATGCGGTAGAGTAAGATAGTTAGGTTAAAGGAACTAGATGGTCATAAGTGGTGAGCAACAAAGGATCTCTAAGGAAATGATACCAAACCTTATACTAGGGTAAGGGCTGTCGGTGATAGTAATGGCGAGCATAGTTTGTCGTGACTCGCCATTTTGTTCCATGTTTGGTGAGTGTGGTGAGGATGACACCTGAGAGTTGGTAGGGTTGTCAATCAGCTCAGAGTACTTATTGATTTAAAAGGAAGGTTGTTTGTAAATCTTATTCATAGTAGTGGATAAGTAAGAGACTAGCTTTCCTCAAACAAAAACTATCTTAGTTTTTTTTGGGTGCCAAGATTGCCGTAAAACTCTAGGACTACAAGAGCAAAAAATTTAGGGAGGTGTTAACATAAGGTGGCCTAATGGTAGTGATTAATTACATCGATAAGGTAATGGGGTAGGTTAGGGAGGGTGAAACCTATTTCAAAATAAAAGCCACAGTTGTCCAAAGTGTTGAAGAGCTCCTAGACACTATAAGATTAAAAAATGGTAAGTGAGTTGGATGAGAGCTTTAGGTGATTAGCTAGGGGATTAGAGGAGTGTTTTTCCTCATCATGCTTTGTAGAAGAGAAATCATCCAATGAGGCTAATAGTAATGGCTGTTTTTTCAAAGAGGTAGGTTTTTTTCATCTTTGAAGGGTTTTTGTTGCTGCTTTGGAGATAGAGTGAGTGGTTCGTCTTGGCACAATGGGGTTAGAGGCATATGGCATGGGTGAGATGGGTACAAATATATGGTAGGGTATTTTCTCATGAGGTGATGGCGGTGCTGGTGTCAACATGCTTTAGTGACGTAGATGAAGTGGGTTGTGTGATAGGTTCTACTAGATACAAATGGAACTCCTTACTCCACCCCATTCTTGATTTCAACTTTCCTAGGAAAAATGTTAATCATGAGTTGTATAGCAACACCATCTACCCAGGATACAACTCTTTTAACCTTAGATGTTAGTTATGAAATTTCTTGGTCCTTTCCTTATATAACTAGGCACTATTATAAGAAGCATCCCTTAGCTCTTCAAGCTCATTTATTTGTAATTTTTGTGCTTCTCCTACGTTAGCTGGATCAAAGTTGATAGTTCTAAGTGCCTAATAAGATTTGTGCTCTAGTTTAATAGATATGTGCCAAGATTTTCCAAATACAATTTGATAGGATAATGTTCCCCAAGGAGTTTTGAATATTATTCTATACTCCCACAACACGCCATTTAATATGGCTGACTAGTCTTTGATAGTAGGGTTGATTATTTTCTCTAAAATCCTCTTAATTTTCCTATTAGAAAGCTCAGCTTGACCATTCAACTGTGGGTGATAGACAATGGCTTCTCTATGATGAATTCCATATTTTTGCATAATTTATTAAAACACCTTATTGTAAAGATGTGTGTTTCCATCACTAATGATTGCCTTAGGAGTCCCCAATCATATGATAACATTTTTTTGAAGGAAGCAAATCACCACCCTAGCATCGTTCTTTGTCAATGTACCAGCCTGTATCCATTTGGATACATAATCCATTACTACCAAAATGTATTCATTACCAAAGGAGGATGGAAATGGGCCCATGAAATCAATACCCAATATATCAAATATTTCTGCTTCTAAAATTCCCATTTGAGGTGTTTCATTCTTTTGTAAAATGTTCCCAATTCGTTAACATTGCTCATAATTTTGGACCTTCTCCTTAGCATCCTTGAATATGGTGGGTTAATATAATCCACTCTGGAGGACCTATGTTGCAATCCTTATACCTCCTAAATGACTTCCATAGTATGTATGGTGATAGGAGGATAAGATTTCCTTAGCCTCCTCTTCATTTACATAGCTTCTCATTACTCCAACAACACATTAGCAAAATAGGAATGGTTCATCCCAATAGTAGTATTTGAGGTCATGGAAAAATTCCTTAATTATTGTCGAGATTTGTTAGGGGGGTTGTATTTTACATGCTAGGTTGTAGGCAACATCTGCATACTAAGGTGGTTGACCCTACCTAACTGTCAGGAGTTATTTGTCATGGAAGTTTTCTTTAATCAAGACTTTTTTTTATAATCCTCATTATATCGTTCTAATTCAGAGAGATTGTGCGCAGTTTGATTGTCCTTCCCCTAATGATCCTTGATTTCAATATAAAACTCCTACAAAAGTAAGATCCACCTTAGTAATCAAGTTTTAACATCTTTTTTAACAAGTAAATAATGAATAGTATCAGGGTTAGTGAATATTATCACTTTACTTCCTATGAGATAAGATCATGACTTATAAAATGGAAATACTACTCACAGTAATTCTTTTTCTTTAATGGTATAATTAAGTTAAGCCACATTGAGTGTTTTATTGGCATAATAGATGTTAAGGGAGAGCTAGTTCTTCTAGTGCCCTAGGTCTCCTCCTATAGCATAATCACTCACATCACACATCATTTTAAAAGGGGCTTCAGTGAGTTCTAACTTTATCCTTTCAAAGGATAACTTTCAAAACTCGTTAAACTTAAATTTTCTATCTTATTCCAAAAACTGACAAAGGTGTTTATCAATTTTAGATAAATCCTTGATAAATCTTTGGTAGAGTCCAGTATGTACTAGAAAACTTCTCACACCCCTAACATTGGTTAGAGGAGGTAATTTTTGATGATCTCCACCTTTGCCCTATTAACCTATATTCCTTTATGTGAGATCCTATGAACTAAAACAACACCTTCCTGAACAATAAAATGATAATTTTCCTAGTTAAGGACTAAGTTGGTCTCTTCACACTTTAACAACACTCTCCCAAAATTTGTCAAAAAATCCTCAAAACTATCTAAAAAAGTAGGAAAATTGTCCATTAAAAAAATTCTACAATGTCTTCTGCCATGTTTGTGAACATAGCCATCATGCATAGCTAAAAAGTTGTCGGTGCAATACCTAGGCCAAAATGCATTCATCGAAAGGCTAATGTGCCGTAGGGGCATGTGAATGACATTTTTTTGTTGATCCTCTAGTGCAATGATATTTTCTTCTAACTTGAGTGTCCATTAAAAAAATAATATAAATCCCTTCTTGCTAATCTATCAAGCATTTGCTCAAATAAAGGGAGGGGAAAATGATCTTCTCGGGTGGATTTATTGAGTTTTATATATTTCATAGAAAAAAACCACCTTGTAACTATCTACTTCATGATTAATGAATTCTCAAAAATTAATTGATAGTCATACCTCCTTTTTTGGGACACATTGAACATAACTTACCCAATTACTATAGGATATTAGATTGATGATACCTACTTTAAGCCATTTGATGAGTTCTTTCTTCACTACCACCTTTATTGTTGGGTTAAGCCTTTTCTATTTCATGATTGATGACCTTGATGGGTCTTCAAGGAAAACATTGTGCATGTAAAATGTTGGGCTCATTCCATAGATATCCTACTTCCTTCTTGTTTTTTTGTAGAAAACTGACTAGCTAGTCCTACTGAAATTCAGGTAAGGTAAATGATATAATAACTAGTAGAGTGTCCTCCTTACCTAAATATACATACTTCAAGTGAGCTGGTAATAGATTAAGTTTTAGCTTGGGAGAATCCTTAATTGATGCTTTGACTTGTTGTATCTCTCCACTTTTTAGACCAAGAGGTTCCCAATGTGTTGTGTAATTTATCTACCTACATCATGCCATGTATTTATCATCTTATTCACTAGAATAATTGGTAGGGTAACTTCTATTTAGATTGTTTATGTTATACAACCTGGATTCCTCATAAATTGTTCCTGCATCAAACTCATCACAAATAGTTAAATCTATACTTTCAACTCGTGAACACTAATTAAGGTCCTTTTCCTATAGTTTAATTGAATATATAACATTAAAAGTTATCTACTCCTCATTGACCCTCATTATCAGTTTTTCCTTCTGCACATCTATCAAGGTTTTATTAGTGGTAAAGAAAATCCTACCAAAAATGATAAGGACGTCCTTGTCAGCTTCATGGTCGAGGATTCTGAAGTCTACGGGGAAGATGAACTAATCCTCCTTTACTAACACATCATTATTCTTTACTTCGAGGTGGAAATATGATCAATTAACTAGCTGTAGGGTGATAATGGTAGGCCTTGCTTCCATAATACCTAAATTCCAACACATGGACATAGGCATAAGATTGATACTAGCACGTATAATTAGGAATCTATTGGAGGGCTTCTACTGATGGGATGTTGATATACAATTGATAAAGAATATTTAGCAACTTATTAAATTCCTTGTCTTACTATTGCTATTTGAGGCATCGAAGGAAAGGTGGTGATGGGATAAAGGGTTAAGGAACAATGTTTGTCAATGGCATACTATTATTTCATGGCTCAAGTGTTGAAGTGGTTTCTTTTTCTAGATCTTTGGTGGAATTATTCTATAGTTGGGAAGATAGACAATTCAACCTTTGTTTTGAGGGTTCTACATTGATTGTCTATTTTTTAGAGAGGTTCTCTTCCTTATGTTTGTTGTCTTGGTAGGGGGTGTAATTTTTGTACTTGATATGAAGGTAATGGCTTAACACTGCTCCTTACCTTCTCTTATAGGGTTCTTAGTATCACGAAGCAAAGTGTTGTGGGTTTTACTTCTCAAGGCTATAGTTCGCTGCCCTATTTGGGTTTCTAGGGTTTATAGGGTGGTTGTGTTACTCCAGATTGCAACATAAGTTTTTACCATATATTCCTTTAGAAGATTTTATAAGGAGTTGGAGTTAGGCAGGAGGTTGGTGAGATTGTGATTGTTGAGGGTGTTGGGTTTGAGGTTGATAATAGCATTGTTATTTGTATTGATTGGCTGAATTTTGCACATTATTTTTGTTAGACCATGAAAATTTAGGATGTTGTTTCCAAGATGGTTGTAATGATTACCATACAACTACTAAGAATTCCTAACTTGATTTCACATGTAGTTAACCTATGCCATGTTTGATGGAAATTTCTCAAACATATGACCTTCTCCACAGTATACACACAATACTGTAGTTGTTGAAGTAGTGTAATGTTTCTCTCTTCTCTATACCTGCAAGTTAGTGGGAGAAATATTCTTCAATAGGTTAGATATAGATGAAACCTCAGCTCTTAGGGCTATGATGGTGTTGACTTTGAATGCTCCCATTGCTCTCACCTTATAAATAATCCCATTGCTCTCACCTTATGAATGCTATTGAGACTACTCCACTGCTGGTTGTTGTAGGCTATAGTCTCAATAATCTCATAGGCTTGGTCATAGGTTTTACTCAGTAGGGTGCTTTTAGTTGCATATACTAAGTTCAATGTCTGAGGTTTTTGTCTATGATAGAATGTTCCATTTACAACCAATAAGGGATTTCATGGTTTGGGCATTTCCTTAACAATTTCTTATATATCCCCTATGCATTGTGAAGTGTCTCATCTTCTTGCAAAAATTTTGTAATTTTATACCTAAGATTGGTGTTTTTGTTGGGAGGAAAATATTGCATGAGAAAAATTTAAGTTAAGTTGACCTAAGAGGTGGTTGAACTAGTTGGTAGGGAGGTCAGCTGCTCCCTAGCACGGTCTCTCAAGGAATTGGGGAACAAATTAAGTCACAGGGAGGTTTCTAGAATTCCTTAAAATTTGAAGGTGTCACTATCTTCCATAAATGCTATAATACGAAGGTGTGGATCTTTGGTTGGTTTTCCACTAAATTGCCCTATTATTCGTAGCATGTGGAGAATGACAGATTTAATCTCAATGTGCGAGGCTTGGATTTATGGATGGGCGATGGTAGGGTAAAGGTGGTCTTGGACTAGCACAACATAATCTTGAAGGGCTTGATTACGATCATTGCCTATGTGTTGAGCTTGCATTCCCGTAGGGTTTATGTTGATGTGAGAAGGCAGGATCAACGACAATCTTTCCCTCTAATTTGGATGTGGTACAGGCTGTCCATTAGTGAAAATTTTAGGCTATTTTGGGCCTAAGTGACTCATGTTGCCATAACTTTCTAAGGTTTTTCCTTCTTCTTGATATTGGTGATAATGTACGACCACCTGATTTCTCTTTAGAATGCACTTAATCTCTGGATTAATTGGTATTAGGGCACATTGATTAGTTCTGGTCATACAAGTGTTAGTACTTTAAAAACAAAACAAACTAAAAATTTTAAAAACTCTTAAGTTATTTATGTACTAACAAGTTCATAATAAACTGTCCTTCAATACGTAGCATTTTTCAAAATTCAGCATCATTAAAAACGATGCCAAAAACTTGATATGTGCTTGGTTCAACAATATTTGGTAGGGTAATACTAACAAAAGAGCACAATATGATTGTGTTAGTATACACTATTGACCCAAGTAATAAAGTGATGAGTGGATGTCGACCCCACAGGGACATGAATGAAATATGCTTTACCAAATCAAGTATTATGTGACCTTAACTATGTGACTAAAAATTGGCACGGTGATAATAAAAAATGAAGTAAATGAGTGCTTAGGAAGTTACTCACATCAACACAAGATATAGATGGGAAGGAAATTAGAAGATAGATTCATCAAAGGGGAATTGTTATCAAGTGACAATTCATTACATGTCATGATCAATAGATATTGATCCTCCTAGATTCATAGGGTTTCACTTACAGTGAACCATACTCTCAGGTTATTTCCATCACGCTATATGAGCAAAGACAATGTTGTATAGTGAGTTTTGGAGGACTAATGGTAAGTTCTCTTTACCTTTTGGTTCCAACCATATCATCATATGCCATCATAAATTCTGTATATTATCATAGTTAATACATAACTTGGATGAGTGGCTAATGTGGCTAACATTCATCACTTCAACAAATGAGCTCAATAAAAATGAATTATCATTTAACCAACAACGATTATATTAGTGATTACAACAACAAAGGGTACCCAATCTTTCCCTTTCACTAATGAAAAGCTTTCCCTCTACCCCAAACACATCCCATCTCCCCTCTGCATTACCACCCTCTCACACCACACCACAATCTCTTCAATCATAGCTCCAACCCCAGCCACACTCCCTCATATCTCTCGGCCAACCTGCAGCCAAGGCCTTCGACAAGCAGCCTTCCTCCCCCAACTTGCAGCCTCACTTTTCCTTTCCCCCAACCTGCGCCCCTACTCTATCTTCTCATCAGATACCCACCTATTTTCCCTCCTTTCCTATGCCCCTACACTTGCAAAACCACAACCAATAACCCCAACCATCCTCCATCACATCATCCAGCAACTTGCAGCTAAGACTCATATAACCCCAGCCTTCCCTCAACTTGCATCCCCTATATTTTCCTCCTCTCAACCTGCACACCTAACCCACCTTTCTATCCATCTACCCCCTCCATTCCATTCCCTTATTCATGCTTCAACCTGCCCTTGCAGGCCTCCATCCCCATGCAAACTGTCGACACCATCACCCCCCAAAAACAACCCACTTGCAGCCCTTAACTCTAACCCATTCAACACCTTTTCCCCTACTTTTCCCCTACTTTTCCCTCATTTTTATTAAGTCCCATTCTACAAAATACACCCTCCTTTCCTCTCCCTTTAAGCCCTATAATTTTCCCCCTTACAACCCTCTCCTTCCTTCCCTAAATTCCAGCAACAAAAATATAGTTGCAGCCCTAAACTACCTCTCCCCTTTACAGAATTTAGTCTAAAAAATAATCCAGATTTTGCCTTGTGTTCCACCTCCCCAAGCAGCCATTTTTCTTCCCCAAGTAAGTACTCTATCTTTCAGTGGGTTCGGTGCTTAAATTCATGTGTCTGCCATAATGTATGGTCGTTGATATGTTAAATTGGTTATGAAATTATAAGCATGCCTTAATGTTAAATGTGATGTGGATGTGTGTTTTGAAATTTTAGCCTTGCATATGATCATATGTTCTATTTGAATTCCCTATTTGTATGATGTTTGCTATGTGGGTATGCTACCTCTCCGAAGGCATTGTGGTTTACTCAGTACGAGGAAGTCGCACTAATACTATCACTTTTCAGAGGAGTACGTCCACGGTATGCGTTAGTTAAAGGATTACGATGAGCGTCATCTCGGCGAATAGGTAGATTTAGGGAGCGAGTGGACCCTGCCCCTTCTTCCCCTTTTCATTGTAATTTGATGGAGCATAAGAGTGTAAGGAAGACCATTAATGACTTGTGTGTACTCAGTTGTTATTTTCTAAATGGTTCGCTACTTAATTTCCTAAACACTCATTTGTCATGGATAATCTTTCTTTTGCAAAACTCTTGATTATGTATTGTACTTATCTTATCTTTGGTTGGTTTGATTTTTTTAAGACTTAGCACTTGACGTAAGGATGGTGAGGAGACTAGACTTATGTCAAGGATGGCGGTAACACCCACCGTTCTTTAATTTCCGCTTCCGCAAAGTAAAATTTAAACGAAATTTTCAAGTAGTGATTTTGGGGTGTTACATAGGCAGATCACGGTATTCCAACCTCTATCTTGCCTAATCTTGCCTTCTTCTTTTTGCTCCCTCAATATAGCTTTGTTAGGAATTTTCTTCTTCTTTCTTTCTCTACTACTTATCCATTGGTATTTTTCTCCCTTCTATTGATCGATGATGATCCTTGCTCTATCCCTGAGGGGTATTTTTAATGTGAAAAACATACAAGTAGGACAAATATCTTCTGGTGCTACAATGGGCGACTGTACCCTATGTTAGGTGGCTATACCTTGTGTCAAGTGATTGTACTTTGTAGTGGTCACTTGGTGAATTCTACCAACTTCAGGGATTTTGGTTGTTCTTGGCATTACAGACCCTTGACGCCAACTTAGGGTGGTGGCTCCTACAATCTTGGTAAGGTGAGAATATGTTATGCTATTTTGCCGCTATTCCTAAACATGTTTCACATTTAACTGAGTAAAAACATTAATTTTTTGAGGTGCCATAAGAGTAGAAAGTGCTGTTAGTTTATAGGGTATTAGAGCTCTTTTCGTGTTAAACTCAAGAGAATCATGTAAGATCTCAAAGGGTGGAAAATTATTAAGAAACATCCTATGACTCCCTCATGTGGTAAAAATAATATATATAATGATACTCGCAGGGTCCTTTAATTTGCTTAAATCCACTCATATCAACTTTGTTTTACTTTACATGATTAGTGTTTTGTTCATAAAGATGGGTGATCATTCAAGGCCCATATAAAAAATCATATCAACTTTCCATATTAATCCTTTTCTTTCCATTTTTCCCAACTATGTGGATTTTCCATTTATCCTTAGCCAATGTTATTCATATCCACCAATATATTTAATTCTAGTCCAAAATGAGTTTCATTAATCTTTTCTTAATAGCCTCACTTATCATAAGTGAAATACCTATAAGTCCTTTCACTACTCATAGAGTATACCATAATTCATGAATCATTTTGATCTATTAGTTAGGCTAATAATCCCTTATAAAATTTTGTATTTTATCCCATTAATAACTATATTATAGCACCAATCATAATCTCAAAGATTAACCGAGCCAAAAAGAAGCATATTAAGCAAACCAATTGGACTATTCTATTGGTCTAGCCCAACTAGTTGATCAATTACACCAACTAGTTGATCAGTTAACTTAACCAGACCATGCTTTCCTTAAACTGATCAACCAATTTAGGCAAACTAGTCAATGTTCAAAGACCAATTGATTGGTTTTGTAAAACCAATCAACGGGTTTAAGTAGATAGCAAGACTAGGGTATTAGAAGGTGTACTATTCAATAGGTTAGATTAACTAGTCGATTGTGTTAGGAACTTGTCGATCAGTTTGACCTAACTAATCAATCAGTTTACCTTAATAGAGCACCAAATAACAAATTTCATGCATATTCTTTCATATAAATCCTTTTTCACCATATTAAAACATGTATCAACATCAACTAACTTATTTCCCACCAAAGTAACATGCATATCTTAATGGGAAATCATTATAGCCTACTTTTACTCATTTCCATGATTTTTACTCAAATTATGTCATTTAAGCATGCAAATCGCACATACAACTACATTTCTTCATGCCAACATGCATCAGTCAACTAAATATAACACTTATGATGTATGAACACATACTAAACATTTTAGAAGCAAGAATCACTTACTTGATGCAAGTAAAATCCTCTTAAAAAAATAAATTCCAACTGTGGAAATTCTCACATTTGAAAACCTTAAACTAATATCTTAAATTCAATTGAACCAAAATATTACCAAATTTCAAACTTAAAAATAGAAAAGAATAAAAATATACCAACTAGAGGCCAAAATAAGAAAAGGGGCTAACTAAACTACTCAACCTTTTTTTCTAGAATCTAACTCTATCTTGCTTCAAAATTGAAATAAGAAAAAGCTAGAGATAGAATCAAATGAGTGTGCAAAAAAAGATTAATAAGGCTCAAAATGTGGAAGGAAGAGAGGGAATGCAATATTTAATAAAATTTGGTGGCTTAAAGAAAGGTTAAACACAAGGACAATTAGGTTTATTAATAGCTAACCAATAGAGGGGAATTATTGAGGATTTGGAGATCAACTCAATACCCTTTCATTAACCATTTGAATTTGATTAGAATAGATGTATTTATCAAGGATTAGCTTACTTCTTCTCTAGAGCTCTAATCGTGTCTCTAGAGAATTTAGGTTAGTTTGGTAGAATTTGCATTCATGAATGCAAAAATAGGAAGTCAGCATGGAAGAAATCTTCTAGCTACTTAGAGGCATGCCTACGATTAAATCATTTGATCTTAGAAGTGTTTAGAGAAGAGAGAGGAAAAAGACAATTTCTATGGCAATTTCTACCCATCATTTGTCCTAATCAACCTCTAGACTAAATTGAGGCAATATTTTGGGATAAGTGCATCATGAAAGTGGTTAGGAATCTCATAGGGACAATCTCCCATGTGTTCGTATAATTCCAATTTGGTGTAAGGGATTTTCTAGAAAAACCAAGTAAAAAAATGTGACAATCTCAATATACTAGTCAATGGGATTGGGTTTACTAGTCGACTGCTCATCCACTGATCAATCGATTTCCTACAACTAGTTGACTAGTTTATTCGAGGAATCCAACTTGGCTAAAATGACAAAACATTGTATCAATTCATGAAACCAATCCGATGGATTTGTTTGCAAAACTCATTAAACTTCATTTTTCAACATGATTCTAAATCAAATTTTGTACCAAGGAAAATCATAAAATTAAGTCAAAATTAAAGGCCCAAAATTGGTGAAAGTTCTTATCCAACCATCATACAAAAATGTGGGGGTATTACACCGGTCTTAATCTCAATACCTAAACATGATTATCTATTTTAATTAATATGCTTACTGTATCTATCTATTCACAATCAATATTTTTTGATTCTAGTGCATCACAATCTTTGGTGTCATTTGCATTTATAGGTAGAGATGCATTATTTCCTTCCTATAGTACTTTTTCTTTCATTATTTTACCTTTTGGGGTTATGATTGTGTGCTCTAGGATATATAAAGTGGTAGAAATAATACCTGGGTAGTGGAGCTTCTATTTAGATCTCATGTAGCTTGAGATGCACAATTTTGATGTGATTGTTGGAATGGGCACATTGGGGAAGTATCGAGCCTGATAGGTTACATGTAAGAATGTGTGATTCTTTGAGGATAAAAAGGTATTAGAGTCTCTTATCAAAAGTGCAAGCTTAAAGCCTTTATAAAGGCTGTGTTAGCTATTGTGTTGAGTACTCTTTTGCAGAAATTGTATCCACTCTTCTTCGATTATGTTTAGGATTCTATGGTTGATGAGACATTGCTAAAGGAAGTTTTTATGATCCAAGAGTATAATAACTTGTGTCATAATGAGTTTCCGAGTATGTTGCTAATGTAAATTTTGAATTCATGATCAATTTGTTGAGAGGGATGGAAATAATATCTAAAGCACCATACTCTATGGAACCTATTGAAGTGAAGGAGCTTAGGGCTCACTTAAATGAATTGTTAGAAAATGGATACATTTAACTAAGGGTATCTCTTTAGGGATCATAAATCTTATTCGTTGTTTAATCATTACCCCTTACCTTAAGTCAATGATCTTTTTGACCACCTTAGGGGAGCCATAATGTTTACCAAAATGATCAAGTTAAAAAAAAGCGGAAGTAATTAAATTAAAGCCCATGAATTCTGGGAATGTTACCACCACACTTAATACCAAATCGGTTCTCTCCGACCATTTCACTACCAAGTGCTAAGGCAAAGAGACTTTTTTTTAAACTTAAATTAAAACTTAAACTAAGAGTTCATAAAAGAACTAGAAAGATCATAACATCAAAAATCTGAGTATGCATATAGAATTGCAATTCTTATCTAAAAGAGAAATAAGCTTACAACTGATAAAAGATTCATTTAAAATACTCAATACAAGTAATAAATCAAAAATAGTAAGTTCAATACAAAAGATATAACCAAAAGAGATAAAATAGCAAGAAGAGTGAATCCAACCACACTACTCTCGAACTTGGAGCCAAAACATGCTCAACACTCAGCTCCGCCTGATATCTTGCCCACCTGTACAAGGTCAAAAAAGCCTACTACTCATGGGAATGAATAACACCCATTGATAGATGAGATTTATTGATTATTTTCATGTCTAAAAGTATCATTTATCCCTCATTAATTATATTAGATTTAATCTTTTCGTTGAGTTTTCCTCCTTTGAATAAATTTTACAGGAAAGAAAAGAATTGAAGAAATTCAAGGAGAAATCAATGAAAAGAAGAAATCAAGTAGAGAACACAGCAAGAAATGTTGAATCAAGGAGAGCAAAGTTGGAAAGGGAACAAATATATCAAGAGAAGCTAAGCTGAAACTTTCAAAGGAATTGAGTGGAAAGATCAAAAACACTGGGGTCCTGTGTTTCATAAACACGGACCGTGTTATTTATCCCGGGTATCGATCTTTAAATCCTTGTCAGCAGAGTAGTTGGAGGAAAATACGGGGGTCCCGTGTTTCTAAAACACGGACCGTGTTTTCATTTAAAAATGTGTAACTGTCCGCGCGACTTGTTTCTGATAAATTTTATCTGAGAAGAGAGTTCGGGACAGAAGGGAAGAATCGAAAAACATTTGGAATGTATTTTTCTTCCTTTATTCCTTTAGAACATACATGTAATGCACAATTCCAACTTTTGATCTTCTTAAATTCTATTGATGATTTGACATTCTGCACTTCAATTGATAAGTTTCTTCTATTCCTTTGTAAATTTCAGTATCTTCATTTTTGCTGAATCTAAGTTGTTTTTCTGTAAGTTTATTTGTGTTCACTACATTATTATCTAATTGTTGCAAGAATAGAATTTGTGAATGCATTGTTGTTATCAATTTCCAAAACCTTTGTGTAATTGTATGAATTGTGAATATGTAGAAATTTGAGTAATTAGAACAAGGTAGGATGAATTGAGGATGGAATTATAACCTAATTACCATTTTATACTTTAAATGTTTGATTCTAGATGAGGTTTAGTTGAATTAATGGATTGAATTGAATGATTCCATATCATAGATTAAGATTCTTGAACTAATTAGATTGATCACCTATTTGGTTTAGAACTTGATCTTTGCTAAGACAATGAAATTAACCCGTAATTGTTAATTAAACTTGTCTATAGTAGCAAAAAGATTAATTATTAATCTTATCCATTAATTCGTGCAATTGCATGATCCGAGCTTTTGTGATTATGATTGTAGTTGGCTGATTCCCGTTCATAATGTTACCATTAATTGAATCTAGTGTTCTTAACCTAGATTATTAAATGGGTACAAAAATAAATTGAGAGCATATTCATTTTATTAAGGTTAAGAGGAAGTATGGGAATTTGTTATCATGAGTTTCCTAAGTCAAAATTAAATTGTTTAGAATCATTCTTCTTATTTGAATGTATGGCATTTTAATTCCATCAACAATTCATTCCTCCCCTAATTGTCAATTAGTGATCAAGATTTAGTATAATCGAATTTAGTATAAGAATCAATGAAGTTGTATAAACGGGGTTATAACATCAATAGCAAAATTAGTGATTAAAACGTCATTCCTTGTGGGTTCGACTCCTTCTTGCCATATACTACATATTTGGGAATTAGGATTTATTTATTAAATTTGTTGTGCATACGACAGTGCATCACCCATGCAAAGGGTGATTGGTACGCTACGTACTAAGTAAGGTAACCATGCACTAAGGCCAGCACAAAAAATCACATAAAATATGCAGAAGAAATAAAAGAAGCATATAGTCCAACATGATAACGTAATATCAAACAATCATTCGGGTAGATACATAGAGGACCATTTACAATCCAATTAATTACTTAATTAATCTCTGATTGAAAATCGATTCACACCATGCTTTTATTCAAATTCATATGAGTATGAGAACCCCACTACTATAGTTAGTGGACTAGATAGACATAGGGCATAAAGCTCCTGAGCGCTAATATAGTTGGTGGACCGGAAACACATAGGGAATAAAACTCCTAACCACTATTATTCGCTAGTGGACCGGTCTGACCCTTTCTTGCACGGTGTTCCACTGTAAGTATTTAGTCTCTTTTCCATGTCCTGGAAATATATGTTTGGTTTTGTTGAGCACGGAATCCCCCACTATTATAGTTGGTGGACCAAAAACGTACAGGTACAAAGCCCAACCACTATTATCATCGGTGGACTGGTTACACATAGGACATCATGCCCTAACCACTATTATTCATCGGTGGATCAGTCTGGGCCTGACTCAACAATCTTCCACTTTAAATGATTAATGTATTACAATATCTTATTCAAAAAACATTCACCCTAGACATGCATGAATCACTCCCTTTACACTTATCCTCCAACTCACCTGTACCATATCATGATAACCTTGCACCTCCCAATTTGTCCAAAAACCTTTCCTATATACTCAAACTCACACTAACACTCCAACACCAAAATATGTGGGTCAAGGCCCACTACTATGCCCCTCCAAGTCCACTTACTTCTTTTCTCTAAGTTTTCCCCCCAAAACCCTAATTTAGGCCTTAGTGGCCCATCTTACTCCACTTCACACAACCGAAATCATTTTAACACTCTACACATCACACCTCATAAATTCCACCTTCGTAATTACATTTTAATCATCAAATACACATGATACCACAAAAATCCTAAGTAGCCACACTAAACCCTAAGTGTCTACAACAAACCCTAGCTCAGCCTCCTATGTACCCTTATATTGTTCCACGTATTATTTTTCATCCAAATTGTTCAAACACCCAAACAACACTTAAATTACCTTCCTCATATCCCAAATCAACCTTCCATACGTAAATTTCATGCCCATGTAGACTTTACACATCCCATGCAATCATTCTAAATTTTCATGTGAAACCCTAAAATCCCATGTGAAACCCTAGATTCAACCATGCAAACCCTATATTCATCCATGCAAAACCCTAGATTCCTCCATACAAAACTTTAGATTTAATCCAAACAAAACCCTGGATTAGATTCCCCAATATAATAAAATAAAATCTACCATACCAAAACCCTAAATCCTTTTATACAAAACCTAAGATTTCTTCATACAGAACCCTAAATTTAATCCGCACAAACCATAGATTAGATTCTCCCATATGAAACCATAAATTAGATTCTTCTATACAAAACCATAAATTAGATTCTCCCATACAAATGCATAAATTAGACTCTCCCATGCACAACCATAGATTCTCCCACTCTTTTATTTTATTTAAAATCCCCGTTTTATTCTTCCACTCATAGATCATTAAAATACTCCAATCAACTCACATCCCTTGGTCAACTCATTTCCCCTCTAGTCAACTTACTCCCGTTTGGTCAACACATTTCCCATTTTCCATTTTTAACCTTTTTCTCACACAATACCACTTTATACATCCTCACATGCATGTATAAAAAGGTCACAAACCAATCATCATATACCACAATATTTCATCACATATGCATAATACACATGCCATATAACAACACAAGAATATGCTTCAATTCCATGCCATACCATATACAAGATGATCATAATGATAAAAATAGGATGAATAACATACTAAGCATACAGTGTACATCAACACATATAAGATCTTAGTAACACCCTTACCTAAATGACACCGGTCTTGGAGCACACTCCTATGCCTCCTTAAGGCTTTGACTGGTCTTACCTATATGAGAAAAAAACTAAAATTAGATTCCCTTCTACCAAAAATACTATTAAATACTAACTTATTCTAAGACTAGGTTTTTGATAAAAAAAATATTAATAATAATAACCATTAACTAATTACTAAATTTGGCTAAAAATATCAGAAATAATAGTAATATTATAAAAGTTGATAATATAAGGTTGAATACTTTATCCTAATAATAATAATAATGATATTAAAATAATAATAGAAAAGATACTAAAATAATATCAATGTTAATATTAAAAAGAATAATAATAATGGTAACAATAATATTAAAAAGGAATTACTAAAAAACATAGTGAAATAAGGGCTTCGACCCCTTTACTAAAATAATACTAATAATAAAATTAAAAAATAAATAACAAAATTTAGTAATAATAATAATAATGAAATAGTAATAATGATAATGATAAAAACCATAATAATATTGCAAATATGATAATAATCATAATGGTAATAATAGTAATGAGAATACTAAAAGATCTGAAATAAAATAATTTAAAACTTGTAAAAATAGGGTAAAAGGGTTCAGAGTGTCTAGGGTTCAACCTTAGTTGGTGGTGATCGGCAACACCACTGGTGGTGCATGGTGTCAGTGGCATCGACCCTAAAAAGAGAAGAAAAGGGAAAAAGGAGAGGTAGAATGGAGGTGGGAATTGAGGTGATTATTGTTTCCTAAGAGTAGAGGAACATAATGGAGGTGGTGGCGCAACCAAAGGTGGCGGCACACAATGGCAGTGGTGGTAGCCGAATGGTTAAGAAGAAGAGAAAGGGAGGAGAAGAGGGAGGAAGAGGAAAAGAAAGGTAAGGGAAGGTAGATGAGGGTCTGCAGAATAATTTGGGAGGTGAAAGGAGGGGTGGCAGTGGTGGAAGTGGTGGCTAAGGGTAGTTCGAAGGGCAACAAAAGTGGAAGAATGGGTTGATTGAGGAGCAAAATTTGCACAGCTAGGGTGGCTTGTGCATGGAAAATTGAGGGATGAGGGAGGTTCAGGTAGTTAGAGGGTGGTGTAGGGAGTACTCAAGTGGCCAAAACGGGCGACGGTGTTGGCCAGAGGTGGCAGAAATGGCGTCTGAAGGGTTGGCGGTGGAAAGGTCGTGAAGTTATAGGTTGTAGGAGAAAGTCCCGAGATCGATATAATGAGGGGTATTTATAGATCTTAAATGAGAGGGTAGGGTTCTGTGGTTCAACATGGGAATAGGGCAGGTAGGGTTAGGGTTATAGTTTGTCGGTGTCAGTCAAACTCATAGCAAGGGAATGCGTAGGAAAAGGAGGAAATACAACAAGAAGAGGGAGAAAATGATTTGGGTCAGAGTGATTGGCGGAAAGATGGGGAAAAGAAGGGATAAACGACCGATCAAATGGGCAAGATTGACAGCGTTAATCTCAGAGGTGTAGGTCGACGAAAATGGAGGTGACCAATGGGAGGGAGGGGAAGAAGAAAGAAGGAAGAAAAGGTGGGGGTGGACTAGTGGTTCAGGGAAGAAAAGAAATAAATAAAAGAAGAGAGAGGTCAACCGAGTGACGATCATTAAAATAGGGGGGAACACATCGTTTAAATAGCAAAAGAAGGATAGTGACACTCAAAAAAGGAAGAGAAGGGGGTTGGCTGTGTGGGTTGGGCTGCACCGAAGGAAAGGAAGGAGGGGAAAGGAGGACTGGGCTGTGAGCTGGCCTAGGTTGGGGAAGAAAACAAAAGAAAGAAAAGGAAAGTAAAAAGGAAGAAAGAAAAGCAAAAAAGGAAAAAGGGAAAATGAAAAATGTTGGGTTGGGTTAATTAAATTAATTAGGATATTTGGAATATTTAAAAATAATAATATTTAAATAAAATAATATTTAAATCCCTTTTTTTGGCTAATTTAGGGTTTTTAAGGATTTTTCATAAATTCCATTTTAATTAGCAAATCACTCTAATTCTCTCTAATTAAATTATTTATAAAATTACTATTAATTTGGACCTAATTTCTTTTTTTCCAAAATAAAACCTTTAATTAGCTGAAATACCCAAATTTCTCCTAATTAAAATAATTATAAATTTCTTCTTGATTTGCCCTAATAAATTTTCTTTTTTTTAATAAAAATAATTTATTTAATTAATTTTCCTAGTAAAACCTTATTTAACTATAATTTTTAAAAAATAGAATTTTGGGGCATTTCAATGATACTCCGAAGATGAAATTTTAGAATAGATATGGCCTTTATGAGTTCACAGTGATGCGTTTCAAACTCACTAATATGCCAACAACATTCTTAGCTCCCAGTAACCAAATTTTATGATAATTTTGAGATCATTTGGTCATGAATTCCATGATGAACATTTAATTTTATAGCCTTGAGGAGCATAAAAACATCTAAGTCAAACATTGACATTTTTCAAAGCACAATAGGTATATGTGAAACTTTCAAAATATGTGTTTTAACTAGATCAAGTAGCTTTCCTTGGGCGTGTGATATCAAAGTGTGGTCTATCATTATATTATTTCAAGATTTGGGAAACTTCCAAATGGATAGCACTAAACACATATACTATTGCTAAATTATATAAGGTACCTATTCTGATCCTTTATCTATATCCCTCTTGTTTTATCCTTATGCGATAAAGAGTTACATTTGAAAAAAGTTGAGTTTTATTTTTCCGCTAATTTTCTTAGAATCATCTTGGGGCGGTAGATTCTATTTTCTTTCCTTCAGTTCATATTTCTTGATTTATGAGAATTTTAAGAATATTTTTTTGACTTTTAATCTCTTATTTTTTAGGTTTCAAAAATTGAAATCTTTTAGATAAAGGTTTTGCTTCCTTAGTGTGGAACTGTGCTAAGATTTCAAGTAAGTCATTCTTGCCTCTAAAATATGGTACGCCTAATCATTTGAGTTAGTGCATGCTGAGAATTTCTAATCTTTGCATGCATATGTGGTATTGTTGGTATGTTCTTGATGCATATTATAATTTTTAAGATTTTTAAGACAAAGCATGATTTGATATGAATTGTAGTTGATTCTATGTTAATGTAGTATAATTAGTATGTGAGCATGTTTAACCTTTATTTTCTATAAATGATGATGTTATGATTTTGATATTTTAACATCCAAAATTCTAGCTAAAACTAATCTTTATTAAGTAATGTCATAATCTAATTCTAATGTTCGGAAATTAATATTTCTACCTTACCCGATCTCCTTACTCCTAAATTTTATCTTAACCATAATATCTATTTTAGGTTATTAATATTTATTTTTATTAACTGTAACCAATCCTCAAAAAATTTTTAATTAAATTATCCAGATACACTAATACAAATTATTTAACCAAAATCTATTTTTAAACCCCCACATCCTAACGTCCGGAAATTAATATTTCTACCTTACCCGATCTCCTTACTCCTAAATTTTATCTTAACCATAATATCTATTTTAGGTTATTAATATTTATTTTTATTAACTGTAACCAATCCTCAAAAATTTTTTAATTAAATATCTAGATACACTAATACAAATTACTTAACCGAAATTTAATTTTAAACCCCCACATATTTTCCTCCCTCCCTTTTCCTTTTCGTTTTTCCTATATCCTTTCCTTTTCTTTACCTCTTCTTTTCCTGACTGATTAGCGTTTTATTTTTCATCCTTCCTTACCTCTCCCTTATCTTGTATAAAATCTTACTGGCATATTTCTCTACCCCTACCATGCATCAATCACCTATACTGAAATACCCCAAAAACCCTAACTTAGGAATTTTGGTAAAATAGGGATTTAGTAGGAAACATTTAAGATAAATAAATTAATTCACTAAATAAAGAGGAAATTAATTAAGGGAAATAAGGAGGAAATAATTAGTAAATTATTTAGAAAATTTTGGACATTTTACTAATTAAAATAATAGTGGAGGAAAATTACCCAAAATAGCCAAAATTAATCTAAGAATAGAATTAAATTATTATCTAAATAATTTTTAAATATTCAAGAAAATAAATAAATATATATTTAAATGTATAATAACCCAAAAACATTCTAAATAAATTGTGCAAAAATCTAAAACCCTAAAGAAACCCTTTTACTCCGTTTTTCCTTTTTCCTTCCTCCCTTTTTCTTCTTTTTCTTCTCCCGCCGGAATTGGGTCTCGCCCGGCCCAACTCCTTCCCTCCTTCCTTCCCCTCCCACGTGGCCCAGCGCCGTTCGGCCCCTTCCCATAATCGCGATGTAGCGTTTCGCCCCTCAATTTGCTGAGACGCCGCATCGCGCTAAGTAACGAGATAGCCGTTGCCAGCCTTCGACGCGACGCTGCGTTTTCCTCCCACAACACCCAATACGCCGTGTTTGATTTACGGATTTTATATCCATTGCCAAACCGGCCAGTTTCCCCCCTATTTTCTTCTCCTCCTGGACCGCTGGTCAAGGAGTCGTCTTCTTCCTCCCCTCCCGCGCAGGTTTGCGCCTGTCGCCTGCCACCTGCCGCCTGCCACCTGCCGTCCGGCGTCCTCCCCTTCCATTTCCGTCCCTTTCTTCCCCAATTCGACCCAGCACTCCCTCACGCGTCCTGCCACCCCTTCCTTTTTCAGAAAAATAGCCAAACGTACCCTGCAAATCGTAGGGCACGTGACTCTGCCATCGCCGACCGGCCACCTGCCGTGCCTGCCCCGCGTGCCACCTCCCTTCCTCTTGTCATTTTTCTCCCCATGGCCTATAAATACCCCCTCCCGAACGGCCACAGCAAGTCCCTCCCTCTGGACCTTGCTGAAACCCTTCCCCGCCGCCAGAACAGACGCCGTTTCCGCCGCCTCCAGCCATCGCCGGGACCACCTCTACCCACCAAACTTCTCCTTGCGCCACCCCCATGCAATCAAACAACTGACGCTGCCTTTCCTACCCCGCACGAGCCACCACAATCGTGTGAAGGTACCTGCCCAAAAAGAACACCGCCGCTAGCTTGCGCCACCCTCTGCCGCCACCACTGCCTTAATCAACCCACGTCCCACCTCCCAAAGTAACCAGCAGCCCTTCCCCTACCTCCCCACAACTTCATCTCCCCCTGCCTCCCTCTCCTTGTACCTCCACCTCTTTCCACCTCTCTCCACCACCCTCGGCTGCCGCGCCAACCACCACGCTCCGCCGCCCCTTGCCACGCCACCACCCTCATTCCACTCCCCTTCACCTGCTGATCCTTCCCCCACCTCAAACTTCTCATTTCCTCCTCCCATCTAACCTCCACCTTAATCTTTCCCTCTCTTCTCCTCCTCCACCGCCGCCGCCGTCGTCGCCACGCGCCGCCACCGGACCACCACCGACCCTAGGTGGTCTTCCACTCATCCCAAACCTTAACCTTTCTTTTATATCGCTACTACTAAGTTTAACTAATATTAATGTTATTATACTTATTATCATTATTATTATTATTCCTTTTATTATTATTATTAGTATTACTTTTATTATTATTAATATTACTAATATTATTATCTCGGTTATTAAAGTTATCATTTTTACCAACACCATCATCCCTTCGAACCTTAACTTCTATTATACTTAACTTTAGTGTTATTATTATAATTATTAGTATAAACATTATTATTATTATTATTATTATTATTATTATTATTATTATTATTATTATTATTATTATTATTCTTACTATTATTATTATTATCACTATTATCATTATTATGGGTATTATTATTGCTTAACCTTACTCGGTTACATCATTGTTATCATCATTATTATTATTACTATTATTATTATTATTATTATTATTATTATTATTATTATTATTATTATACTTAACACATTATCACCATTGTTAATAATAATACTACTTTTGTCCTTATTCATGTTACTTAACTCGATATAGTAAATATCATGTGGTTGTTAACTAAGAAGAGTACTTGAACCTTATCACCATACCATTTAACATTAACCATAACCTCATTACTAGGACACTATTATTAGCTATTGCTATTATTGCTGCTATCACTACCTTATTATTGTAACCAAAAGCATTTGAACCCTTGTATTATTCAAGAATATAAAACTATTATCATTATCACCCTTAGGAATAGTTACTTATAATATTGTGACCTTATAATATTATTATTTCAAATATAACCCCATTAATAGACTTGGCCTTAAAATGCTAGGGTTTCTATCACTAGACATTAGTGTCACTATTTTATTAATACTAACACTATTTTCCTATAACTAGCATAAACCCTATTACTACAAGATTAGAACTAATGGGTTTAATAAAATAAGTGTCACAATAAGTATCAAAAATAAATATATTTTGACTACTAATATTTAGTATGCTATTTCTAAGGTAAAAACCCTAGTTTTTGTATAATACCCTCTTTAGTAATAAAAACCCTAATCCTAAACTAGAATAAGGGTTGATGGTACTTGCAAGGGAAACTAATACTTAGCTTTTTTCCCTTTTATAGGTAACCCCGACCAAAGCCCTAAGGAGTTATAGGAGCGTGCTCCAAGCCCGGCGTCGCCTTAGGTAAGGACGTAACTAAGGCCTTTTGTGTAGCTATATGTATTATGTGTTTCGCATGCTACGTACCCTACGTTTATCATTATCAATTATGTTGTGTGTGCATGACATGGAGATGAAATATGTGTGGTATGTTTACATGGCATGTGTATTGTGTATATGTGATGATATGTTTCGTGATCCTGTAAGACATGCATGTGAGGGAGATGATGTATAAGAAAGGAGGATGGGAAGGAGATTGACCTAGGGAAGTGAGTGGATCTAATTATTTTAATGAACCATGAGTGAAAGAATAAAATGAGAATTCTAGGGTTCGTGTGGGAGAATCAGACTTATGATTTTTATGGTTTTGCGTGGGAGAGTTTAATTCATGTTTGTATGGTGGTATTATAGTTTCTATGGTGGTATTAATGGCTTCATGGTGGTATTAATGGCTGCATGATGGTATTAGGGTTTGTATGGTGGTAATAATGATTGCATGATGGTATTAATGGCTTATGGTGGTATTAGGGTTTGCATGGTGGTGTTATGGTTTGTATGATGGTATTAATGTTGCATGGTGGTATTAGGGTTTGCATGGTGGTATTATGGTTGGGATGGTGGTGATAGGGTTTGCATGGTGGTGTTATGGCTTGTGTGGTGGTATTAATGTTTGTATGGTGGTGTTAGGGTTTGCATGGTGGAGTTAGGGTTTTGCATGGGAGTTAATGAACGTATGGGATTTAGGGTTTCGTGTGAAAAGTTCGAGAGGTTGCATGGGATGTGTAACATTTGCATGGGAGCAAAATTTACGTATGAAAGGTTGAATTGGGATGTAAGGAAGGTGATGCAAATATTATTTGGGAGTTTAACTGTTTTGGTCGGAGAATAGTACGTGGAGTATTATAAGGGTATGGAGGAGACATAATTAGGGTTTTGGAGTGATTAACTCTGGGTCGTTGTGATTAAGTAGGGTTGGAGTAGCTAATTGTGATTTGTTGAGGATGATTAAGGTTTGGGACGACTAAGTATGGTTGTTATGGTAAAATAGGGATTATGAGCGGTAAACCACAGTTTGGTGTGGACAATTAGGATTGGTTATGGCTGCTTAGAGTTGTTTGGTGTTATCATGTGTATTATTGATTAAAGTGTAGTTATGGATGTGGAACTTTATTGTGTGTGATGTGTAAAGCATAAAGAGAACGAATTATGCATGGTGAATATCTTTTGAATAAGATATGTTAAGACACTAACCACTTATAGAGAAAGATGTTGAGCCGGACCCAGACCGGTCCACCGACAAATAATAGTGGTAGGGTATGTTACCCTCGTGACCGGTCCACCGGCTATAATAGTGGCAGGGCATGGCCTTCGTGACCGTTCTATCGGCTATAATAGTGGGGGATTCCGTGCTCAACAAACTAATTAGAACAATGATAAGACATGGGAAAGATACAAATATTTACAGTGGAATACCTTGTGAGTCGGGGCTAGACCGGTCCACCGGCAAAGAATAGTGGCAGGGTATGTTACCCTCGTGACCAGTCCACCGGCTATAATAGTGGTAGGGCATGGCCCTCGTGACCGTTCCACCGGCTATAATAGTGGGGTTCCCATACTCACACGGACTGATAAAGACGATGATGTGAATCGATTATAATTATCAGAGACCTGATGGAAAAGTTATCTGGTTTGTAACCTGTATTGTTTATCTGCGTTATTGCATGCTATCTACGTAATTGTGCTACGTCTGCTATGTCATGTATCTTGGTGTGTGGGCCTTAGTGCATCTGTTACCTTACTCAGTACGTAACGTACTGATCACCCGTTTCATGGGTGCTGCTCATTCCCACGAGCAGAAGACCCCTTTGACCTTGTGCAGGTAGGAGACCATGTCTTTGATGCCTATGATACCTACGAGGTATCGGGTGGGGCAGAGCGTTGAGCCTAACCTGACTTGGGGACCGAGAGCGAGTTGGACGGACTCCATTGCTATCTTCGGATTTCGTATTCTCCTTATTTAACCTTATTTTGGACTACACTTTATGTTTTGAGAAATCGCACTTTTAAGTTGTAATCCTAAACCGTACTCTAAGTGCCGTTTGACTTATGTTTCGTTAATGATTTATGTTAAGTGCTGAACCATGTTTTAATGTTTCATATCTGAGGTTGTTTGGTTTTAGCCTTAGCACTTAGTACTGGAACAGTAGAGGTGTACCGGTCCGATACTAAGTGTGGCGGTAATACCCCCAAGTTTATGGTTTTAATTCTTTCACTTCCACTAAACTTTTCGATTTTAACGAAATTTTTCAGTAGTAAATTTGGGGGTGTTACATATACCCTACCCCATCAACACATCATAATTCATACCCTAAGACGATGGGTTTTGATGAAAATATTACCTAATGACTTGCCTCCTTCACTCTTAGCTTTTGTTTGTGTGTGTGTGTGTATAACACATTTAATGCCTGATACAATCTCCGTACTCCTTTTCTTTTTTGTAAAAATAAGCTCCTCCAACCAACCACCAGTGGATCTTGTAATATGACATCCAATGGCACAAAGTAATTCCAACAAAACCTCAATAGAACCACCAGCTAAACTCACCAAACACCTCCCCCTACACCAACAAAACCCATGAAACACACCCCCTAACCTTCTACAAAGTCTCTTAAATTCATCTTTTTTCCTTACTCATTGAGCTTTAGTGAGCTACACTATTCCAACCCTCTATAACTGGCTAAAGCTACAAATGCCCCCCTTTAGCAATGACACAAACTATTGTTCCCCCATTCATTCGGTCAAAACTACTAATCCTCACCTACCACCTTTGGCCAATACAACTATTACATATTATATCCCTTCAACCACATCCACACCACTGTATTTGTCCTCCTCTACCATTCTCATATCACTAGCAACGACAAACTGTGTCATTTCCATCCCCAACATTCTACCACACCACCTATTCTCACCCTTTGTCAAGCATCTCTAGTGAAGCCCTTGCTATGGTTTGGTTTGGTCTTTACTCCTTCATTCAGCCTCCTTTACCTTATTTATTCCTTAGTTATATTAGTAGGTCCTAATAATGTTTTACTTTTGCCTCTTATGTATTATTTGGAGATTTTGGAGGATGTAGGATAGGATACAAGCTTATAGACCGATGCTTATTTTGGTAAGGATACTAGTCGTATGGTTTTTTGTTAATTATATAGTATGATTTAGTGTTTAATTGTGTTTTTGTTCTTATGTTGTTAAATTCATGTTGATCAATATCACGATGCGGTAATATTATATTATATAATATAATGAAGAGTGAGTAAGTTAAGAAGCATGCGCTATCGTTATAATAAATTTTTTACTTAAAATGCTAAGATGATTTGTATGATATGTGGTATTTTATTGTGGGTTGGATAAGTATGATAACTAAGAAATGAGTATTTTAGATGTATGGTTATGAATGAAGGATTTGAAAATAATGATACAGAATGTATAATATTTTTGTGCAATAAGGACATTTGATTATCGTTAATGACATTTTGGTCATTATGAGCCTAATATGAAAATTATGGTATTTTAATTTGTTATATATATGGGTTAGAATACGCTAAGAATATCATGTGAAATGTTTGGAGTAAATTTGGGTCCATAAAATGAGAAAATAGCTTAAGTTGGGAGTAATAACCATAAAATGATGATGTTATGATCAAATATATGAAACGTTAGAGTTACACCATGATTTTTGGATATGTTGTTAATAATGGTATTTTAATATAAAATATTGAATTTTGTAATCATAGAAGTCTTATGGGAAATTTATGACATGCTTGTGAAATTAGGGTTTTGTTAACCAGATGAATAATAACTAATGATATAAGGTAGATATTGCATATGTAAGACAATAGAATTAGGTCTTTATTTTTTGGTGTGTTAATAATAATAATAATATTTGAGGCAGGGATACTCTATTTAGTGGATAAAATATCAATGGAGAAAATTTTATTTTAAAAATGTGAAATTAGAGTTTTTTAGGAAGAACAAAGACCTAAATTCTTGAGAAACTACCTTGGGATTAATGTGTTTGAGCTTTACCTACCTCAATTATGTTTTATGCCTATATAAACAATCATGAATAAGATACTACTTATTTAAATTGAAATATCATGTGAGTTAGGCTAAAGTATTTTATTTGTCCATTCAACCAAATAATAATAGTGACTCGGGAGTGTTTTTCCCTTAGAGGTCTATAGATCTGTTTCAATGGATTAAGAATAGTGGGGGCATAGAGTTAAAATAAATGAGAACATTACTTGAGATAATGTTAATAATGGATAAGATATTAATTACTCAAAGTGGAAGATTACATGAGCCAAGATTGTGGTGTTATGTCTATTCCAATGGATGATAATAGTAGCTTAGGTGTATTCTTCCTCGAGAGTTATTTCATATTGTTCCACCTATTTAAAAATAATTTTTAGGATCATGTTGACATAATTATGTTGGTTCCATTCCATTGAATAATAATAGTTGCTTATGTGTGTTGTCCTTGAGAGGTGCTTTAGTCCATTTCATTAGATTAAGTGTAATAGGGTTTCTAAACTCAATGTAAAAAAAATAGATTATATCTAATAATGAGAGATGGACCAGTTATTACCTTGCATTGTTTTATATATCTATCATTTTCTCTTACTTTCCACTATGAATGCATGTAATTTTCTATATCCCTTAATCGACATGTCACATTGCTCAGTTTGAAATATATAGACCATGATTTTCATAGATATTGCTTATTCCCATGAATAGATGATGTGGATGTCGATGTGTTGGTCCATGAGGACCGAATGGATAATTTTGTCGCATATGATTCTTTATGTGGGGTGGAGTGACTTTTGTCTCATTGTTTTGGTGGTAGAGATAAGTTATCCGAATGATAGTTTTACTATGATACCTTTTTTGGACTGTTAGATTCACGGTATTTCTTTTATCTATATTTTTAGATATTATATTGGGAGTCAATCGCCATCTTATATTCATTTTATGAAGTCTCTCATAATTTATAAGTATTAGGTTTTTCTAACTGTGTTGCCTCATTATTAATTTCAGGAAGGATTATTAAGCTAGAATTGTTATAATTATGATAATTACACCCAACTTATGCTTCTGAGGTTAATGAAACTTTTTAATAGTAAAATTTGGGGTGTTATAAGTCGGTAGTAGAGATATTGTTTTTGATTATCGTATTTTGTTTAAAAAATTTTGGTTTTCACAAAGACTCCTCATCTGATTTTATTAGTCTATTTCATATTTTCAAAAAACTCAGTTATTTAAAAACCCAAATTAGGAGTAATCAAGGGAACGTAACCTAGGTAACACTTTAATTTGCCTATGTGCATTTGGTTCAAGTAAGTAGGGATGATTATCTTAACATGTTTTCTATCTTCTATCTTTCTCAATTAAATCTTAATGGTTTCATTGGCACTTTGGAGGAATATTTTGAGGCCTTAATTGAATTCATCAAATGCGCTCTATTGTTGCCTTAGCCTTAGCCACCACAATAACCTCTACATTACTAAGAAATGGGTATAAAAGATGACTAGATTCAAAGGGCTATAGGACATCACCCACCGATCTATGTCAGTTACATAGACTTTGTCATCATAGAAGGATACATTTGGGTCATGGATAGAATGTGCAAGTTGATTGTCCTTCTTTTTAAATGCGAAGCATTGCATCCTTCTTTCATTGTAGAGCTGCAAACACCTAGTGAGTAGATCATCATGCTCAAGGAGGACCATCGATGTTCGAGGAGGACATTAATACAAAAATTCCTATAAAGTTTTACCTAAAGGGTCTGAAAAGGGAAAAGTGGAAGAAGTTCATGAAATTGACCCAATGGATCATGAAAGTAAGGTAGTGCACCACACAATTCATAGATTTGTTGATGATTGCATCAACAATAACAGGTAGTAATTTTGATTGTGGTGTATTAGATTGAGTAGGGGTTCCACTTCACCATATGAAGGACGATAGGTATCGTGGCATTCTATGATTTGGCTATGTTGCATGAGTGATCTTGTGTTGCTGTTGTGATTGTTCAGGATCATGCTTCCATTTAGGGAAAAAGGAAGCCAAAGACACGGTTCTAGAGGTAGGATCTATTTTTTGGTAGGTGGACCTTAAGGGTTCCAACAACAGGGGGTAGATCTAGTTAGAGGGTGGTCAGTTTTGACACAAGATAAAAATGATGATGAAAAACAATTTGTGGGATAGATGAGGCACATCATGTTTTGTTCTTAAGGATGATATCATTGAAATTGAGACTATTACGACAATTTTGTTTCGTGTAGGACATGTGGTAAGTTGGGCCATAGATCTTATGTGTGTGAATGTCAAAAACTAGTGGAAAATATAGTGATGATAAAGAGAGAACACAAGGGCCTCACCATTTTCCCAAGGGGGAGGAAAAATATAGGGTTTTAGAAGGTATCATTAACGCACTATCATATGTTTAACAAATTTAACAAATAAATCCAAATATTAAATTCTTAGTAAATGGAAAGTAGGAGTCGAACCCATAAAGAATAGTTTAAGATCGAGAATTATGTTAATAAAGTCAAAACCCTTTTGATCTAATAACATTCACTACTATCACTAAATTCAATACTATTGACAAGTAATAAAAAGATTTACTCACTAATGAATGGATAAGGATGAGATATAGTCAATTATTTAACTAGGTATCGAATAATTATATACTAAAGAATAATTATATTTTCTCTAATTTTAACCTATAGAAACTCATAAAAATTCATTTCATTATTTTACCTCAATTCTAGTAAATCAAATAAGCTTTTAATTTACCATCTAGCTAATTAATAACTTAGGTTAAAAATGCTAGATTCAATTAATGATAGAATTACAAATAGGAAGCAATCAAATATAACCATAATCACATAAGCTTGGATTATATAATTATATGAATTAAGATTAATGACTAACCTTATGATACTTTAGTGATGATAATTAACAAGTACATATTAATTCTATAATCCTAGCTTTGATTAGAACTTAGACTAATAAGGTGATCAATCAAATTAGTTCAAATTCATAATCAAAATTATGAAATCAATCAATTCTTTCTATTACTTCTATTATATTATGTTTAGAATCATAAATTAAAATGGCATTTCATATTTGAAGCCCTATTCCAGTCATTGATTTTTGCTATTCTCTACTAATTTACATTATCATATTTATGATTGCAACAAAAAATAATTTAATGCAATAACTCATAATTACCATCAATGGTTAATGTTGAAAATTTATAAATGTAAATTAAATAATGGATAATGGTGGAATAAAAATAAGATATTTGTATTTAAACAAAAAATAAGACTTTTGTTATTTAGATATGAATGGAGAAGAAGTTATAAACTTGAATCGCAGAATGCCAATCATACGATCAATTATAGGGGGCTATTATATTTTTATTTATTTATTTTGAACCCACTCCAATGTTAATAAATACATGGGTACCATGTTTCTTCCTCCTTTGCCTTCTCTTCATAAAAACTTAGCACAAGATTTCCTTTAATTTTTATTCTCCATTTTTTTGTGTTTTCTTCCACTGATTCTATGTGCTCTTGATGTTTTCCTTCTTTCTTTTCCTCTTTCCTTTAGTTTCTCCTTAAAAATTCCTTATTTTAATCTTTTTCTACCAAATATATCTAAAAGAGAAAAATTTGAGAAAGGATCAAATCTTATAAAAGCAATGAGGTATAATTATAATTTTTAAATAGAATAATAACATATAATTATCTTGTAATATTTAAGAGGTTCAAATAGGCTATAAAAATCTTAGGGTTACACATTCATATGATAGTCAATTGAATTAAAATACAAGTTATTCCTTATTTGAATTCTATATGAGTTCTTATAAATTATAATCAATTTTGTGTGATTTATTATTATTGAAACCCTTAACATCTATGTGTTTGTAAATAAGAGGTTAATTACTATCCCAAAACCTATGCCAATCTTCAGCCCTAGGTGCCACTTTCAACATAACATTCATCATCTTCAACTTCATCTTCAATTTATTCTTCTTACTTAATTTAACCTAGTCTATATCTAAACCCTAGATAATAATTATATTATTATCATCCATTCATCATCTCCATATCATACTCGAAATATTTTCATCAAATCATCATCATCTTCACCCCACATCTAAAACCCTAATATTTAACCCTAACCCTAACCTATGAACCATATCACCCCAAAACCCTTAATATTTGACCATCATCTTTCTTAATCTATCATCACTGAATCTTTATCATCACATTCAAACCCTAACCAACAAATATTACCATCCACTTCATAAGTCCATAACCTTATACAAATCAAAGTGCCTCCATCATTTTTGAATATCCTAAAAGTCCTATGTTTTTTTGACAAGAACTAATGGGAATTTCTAGTTTCACATACCATTAGAGAGTACACACATGAAAAATAACATTTTAGATAAACAATGTATCAAGCAAATAGTCTCAAAGGATCAAAAAGTTATATCTACCAATTTAGAATCTCATTTCATCTCCATCTCAATAACTTTATAGGTTCATTACTAATCATTCTAACTCTCTTCCATTCATCACTCTCAAAGTCTCAATTTCTATTTTTATGGTTTTTAAGATCGTGATAAAATTGGTTAATTATAATGAAAAACAAACATTTATTAAAAGATTTAGTCTCATTACCTAGTTTACACAACAATGAAATAAACCTAATATGACACTTATTATTTACTATTGTTTTTTTGGAGAAGAAAAACGTACACAAACCAATTTAAAAAAAAAACACACACAGACACCAAAGAAAACAACACAAATGGGAAACAAGTTGAATGAACAAAAAATAAGTCATTAATGCAAATAAAGAAAGAAATAATAAAAAGAAAGCAAATATTGCAAACAAATAGTAACATTCAAAACTAAACATACCAAAAAATTGCATTCCCCTACTTAGATTCTTTATTTTTATCTAAATAACTAATCCAAAAAACAACCAAATGAAATGAGAAGGGTTTTATTGAATTTGAGGAGGCGATGGATCCCTTGAACCAAGCTAAAACTCATAAAGAGCTTTCATCATCTCCATCCTTTGATCCTAATTAGTCCTTAGGGTATTCATTTGGGATAATACCTCCAAAAGCTGAGTTTACATGAGTTTGAAACTATAGATGCCAATAAGATACATAAGTTGATGAACTTGCATGCAAATGCTGAGAACCCTTAACTAATTAAGTGAAATTTCTAGAAATATTGATAAAGAGATGCAGTTAGGGTTTGTAAATAATGTTAGGGTTTCCCAAAGGAAAATGATCAATTTATAATAGATTTGGTCTTTGAATTGAATGTAACATGATTTTTTTGTGTGTTAATTGATTTTTTGATTAGGTAAAATAGGTAATTAGTGAAAAGTAAGTTGGAAGTGGAGAGGAAAATTTTCCGAATGAGCTATGAGGGGAGAGAGAGAGAAATAAAAACAACAAAGATAAAGCCCTAAATTTTTGAAGAAAAACACAAGGAAACGATAAGAATTTCATAAAAACACAGAATGTGTTTAAAAACATGGTATCCTCATTTTTTATTGCTCTCAAATTTCCTTGGAAATAATTTAAGATGGGAATGATACAATAACACTATTTGAGAAATTTTGAAAATTTTCCTAAGAATTAGCTTATCATGAGATGCTTTAGTTCAATCATTATATATCATTGTAGTTTCAAAAGCTTCATTTTGTAGTTCCTTAAGTGCTTGTAACTGAATTTTTCTATTTGAAAAAATCTCATTTGAGTCTATATTACATGTGTTCAACCTAAAAACCCCTACGTTCTAATTCAATTGTATGGTGACAAGGTCTACTATAAACTTGATGATATGGTGACATACCAATTGAAGTCTTGTATGCTATGCGATATACCCGGAGAGCATTATTAAGGTGTAAATTCCAATCCTTCCTTGTAAGTTTCACCATCTTTTATAGGATTGATTTGATTTCACAATTGAAGATTTAGTCTTGACCATTCATTTTTTGATGATATTTTGCGGAGATTTAATGTGTAACATGATACTTTCTTAGTAATGCTTCCCTTATTCTATAACAAAAATGTGAACCCTTATCTTTGATTATAGCTTTTATGGCTAAAACTTATAAAATTGTTAGTTCGAAGAAATTCTACAACAACTCTAGCATCATCAGTATGGGTGACTTATTCCTTGACCAGTTTTTATATAAAATCTTTAGTAATAAATGTATTTGAAATAAAAATAAGATGGGAAGGGACACATGAGATCCGTCCCCAAAACATAGAGAACTTAAATGCAATAATGGGGTTTTGTGGCATTTATTTCTAAGACATATTCCTCTAGTGTTTTACTAGGTTCCACTTGTTTTGCAAAACTCATAAGCATCTTTAAATAAGGTTAGCGGTTAGCCAATAAAATCCATGTCTGAATTTTAAGGCATATTATTTGGGGATTGAAGACCCCTGGAAGTGTAGTTATGTTAAAATGTTGAAAAGAAAGAATCTGACAATCATGAATACATCTTCTAATGATTTGGTCAACACATTATTTCTAGAAAATAGTGATAACCCCACATATAATACTTTTATTTTCTCTTCGTTCTATCCTTTTTTTTCCTTAGTAAAATGTGAAGAGAATACCTTTCGAAGTAAAAAAATTGACCATGTCAACATACCATGGTAATTCATTCACAGTTGCATGAATTTGTTTATATTGATATGATTTATTGAAGATGACTCGGCTTCACCTATCTTGATCAACCAACTTAAATGATCTTCTACTCCATTTTCCATTCCTTTCTTGTGTTTAATGTGTATATTTAATTTTTGATGTAAGAGTATCCATCTAATCAACCACAATTTTTCTTCATTCTTTGCCATTAGATACCTCACGGTTGTATGATTAGAGTAAAGAAAATATTAAGGCTAAGAAGATAAGAATGAAATTTATCTAAAGTAAAGATAATGGAAAAAAGCTCCTTCTTAGTGGTTGGGTATTAATATTGAGCCTCATTTAAAGTGCATGAAGCATATTATATCACATATGGATCTTTACCAATAATTTGATCTAAAACTACACCAACAACATATTTAGATGCATCATACATTAATTTAAAAGGGAAATTCTAATGAGGTGATTGAAGTATGAGAGAGCTAATTAATTTATCCTTCAAATGATCAAATTCTTTCTTGTGTCACTAAAATTTAACTTAATTTCTTTCTAAAGAAGCTTGCACAAAGATTGAGATATCTTATAAAAATATTTAATGAACTTGTGATAAAATCTAGCATGACTTAGAGATAAATACACTTCCCTAACCATAGAGGAATAAGGTAAAGAAGCAAAAGATCAATCTTTAATTTATCTAATTTGATTCCTTTAGTAGAAATTATATGTCCTAAGTTTTTCCCTTGTTAAAGAATAAAATAAAATTTCTAAGAGCTTAACATAATACTATTTTTAAGACATCTTTTGAAAATGAGAGTCAAATTATCTAGGTATTGATCAAACTTGTCATCATGTATGCTAATATCATCCATGAATACCTTGGTAATTTTCTCCTAATATTCGTAAAATATGATTACCATGCATCTCTAAAATGTGGCAAGGGCTTTCATATCCCAAATGGCATCCGACAATATCTAAACCTACCGAAGGACATGTGGATGTTATCTTCTCTCGGTCTTCTAGAGCTATAGGTACCTACAATATCCAAAATATCTATCCAAAAATAAATAATAACCACAACCCACTAACCTCTCTAACATCTAATCCATAAATGGTAAAGGGAAATGATCTATCCTAGTTATGGAATTTAACTTCATATATTCTACACATACCTTCAAACTATCTTGAACACTTGTAGGAATCATCTCTCCCTTATCATTCTCCACTATAGTGATTCCTATTTTCTTGGGTACTACTTGGATATAACTCACCCAAATACTTTAAGAAGTTGGATAAATGACTCCCATAGATAATAACTTCAATAACTCTATTTTTACTACCTACATCATCATTGGATTTCACCTACATTATACTTGTCTACTAGGCTTAATATCATCCTCCAATAAAGTTCGATGAGTTAGAGTGAAGGACTAATACCCTTAATATATTCAACCATCCATCCAAAAATAGTTTTATAATTATTTAAAACATTAAAAAGATTCTCTTCTTGCCCCGGCATTAGGTCACTAGATATGATGATAGGAAGGGTATCTTTCTCTCCCAAAAATGCATACATAAGTTGGTTAAGTAAAGGTTTCAACTCCACTTATGGTTCTTGTTCTCTAGAAAATAAAGGTCTATCCAATGTTAATGGCAAATCCAAAAACCTTCCTAATCTACTAGGGCATGTTCCTAAAGTAGTCATCATTTCCTTGATTTCCTTATAAACTTCAAATATCTAATCCAACTCTTCTAAAAACTCAATCTCTTTACCTTGAGTTATGGTTATTTCAAAGAGATTTTAGATGATTACTCATAAACTTACTCAGTCAAATCTTTCATGAAATGTACCATGTAAATCGATTCACCATATGTAGGATATCATATAGAGTCACAAATGTTAAATCTAATAACCTTATCATCAGACTCCGTGGTTAAAACTCCATCATGTGCATCAATTTTTATTTTTGAAGACTTTAGAAATTTTATGCATAGAAATATAGGAGAATAATTAGATGAGCTATTTTCTTGCATATTTAACAATTAAAAATCAGTAGGGAATACTAACTCATTCACTTACACCAATATATCTTTAATTAATCCTGTAGGGTATGTATCAGATCTATTAGATAACTGAATAATAACTCAAGTTTCTTTCAAAGGGACTAGACTTAGTGCATTAATTATAGATAAATACATCACATTAATTGAAACACCTAAGTCTTGCATAAATCTTTCATACATTGTGTTTCCAATCTTGCAAAGGATGGTATAAATACTTGGATGCATAGTTTTTTGTGGGAGTTTCCGTTGCAAAGCTACTTAAACATTCTCTCACACATTTACTTTCTTTTCCCCCTTCAAATTTATTTTTTAGTACACAATTTGTTAAGGAATTTTGCATAACTTAGAACTTGTTAAATTGCATCAATGAGAGGGATATTCACCTCCACCATTATAAACATTTCAATCATCTCCTTGTCATGATTCTACTTCTTTTTTGCTTGCCAACCACATAGGATCAGGAGCGATGGTTTTAATAGGAATAGGAAAATAATTTTTTGTTATTTGTTGAGGATTTTTTAACTTCTTCTTTTTCAACAATTGTTTCATCTTCTTCTTTACTAGTTTCTTTCTCTTCACTCACATGCCTTCAAATTTCTAAATATTTCCCACTTTGAGTAATGATAGTAGTAGAATTTTCTCGAGGGTTCCACTTTGTTTAACTTGGGAATTTTGAGGAGTCTTATGTTTGTAATTTTCCTAAAGACTGATAATTGACTTACTTGATTCTCCAAGTTCTTGATACCATTTAGGGTTTCTTTTTGAAACTATAATTTTTTGGTAGCCAAAGATTTCTCTAAGTCTTCTAAAGATATCCTTTCTTATGGTTTTTGAACTTGTGGTGGAGGATGATTGAAATGGTGGTCTTGTTTGATTTGGTGGAACTTCAAAGAAACCAAGCAGTTGATTTGGACCTTATTGATTTTGATAAGTTAGTGGCTGAAAATATGAAATACCACCTTATTTATTGTTCTCATACCTTAGGGTAGAGTAATCCTTCCAACCTAGATTGTATATTGGTGTATAAGGATCATTCCTCCTTGACCCTTATTTTCCTCTAGTGGCATTCACTTGTTGTTCTTCCTGTAAGGTAGGACGCATATCAATAGGATGATGGATAAAAGAAACAAAAATTTTCATACCATTGCATGAATTTTTTCACTCACTACTTTTTCTATAGACATGTTTGATTTTAAATTTGTATTTTTTATTTCAGCAATGCTAGCCACTTTCACCTGTTGAGAAACATAAGTACTTCTCTTTCTATTATATTGAAACTTAGATTCCATGTTAGCAATTAATATTTTCTCCTTAGAAAAGGTTTCATCAACTAATTCACCCCCACTAGAAGCATCTATTATGTTTTGATTCATAGGAGATAATCCTTGATAGAAGTATTGAATTAAAAATTGCTTACTAATTTGGTGACTTGGGAAACTACCACATAAATTCTTGAAATGTTCCTAATACTCATACAATGACTCTCCTTCATCTTTCTTAATATCACAATTTTTTTTATGTTCGTTAGTATAGATGAGGGAAATTATTTTTTCAAGGTAAACCTTTTACATATCATCCCAAGTGTCCATAGAGCTCACTGTTAAGCCATACAACCATTCTTTGGCTGCATAAGACAAAGAGAAAGGGAAAGCTTTTAGTTTAAGATTTTCTACAGTTCTTTAGTTAACTACATACCGGAACATGCGATATGGAATTCATTAAGAAATATGTTGGGATCGGTGGAGCCTCCTAAATCCATTAAGTTATTGTCCTCGAATTTTGTAAAAATGGGAAAAAATACAAATTAAACAATGTTATATCTCACAAGTATCATGTTTTCTAAGATAATTAATACATAAGTGGTTCGGCTTGAAAATACGTGAAGCTAGCTCCTTGAGTGTTTGATCTACCATAGGTTGATCTATGTGACAAGATGAATTACACAAATCCTCTCTATGATCTTCCTCCAAATTAGTGGAAGTTCCATTAGAATTTAGTGGAATATGATGAGCATATTCCAATCACCTTCTTTTTTGGTTTACAATAGGAGAATAAGAAACTGAGACTATTGGTGTGATGTTGGCTATTTATCATCAACAACAAGAGACCTCAAATATAAGTGGCTAAGGGTTACACAAACTTCAATAATATAAGTACACTTGGAGATATTTTTGAAAAAAAATATCAACATCAAAAATAGAAATAAAGATTATGATGGCAAGTCCCCAGTAATGGCATCAAACATTTGATGCAATATCGTATGTACAACAAATTAAACAAATAAATCATAATTCCAAATATGTAGTAAGTGGAAAGTAAAAGTTGAACCTGCAATGAATGGTTTATAATAAAAAATTCTTTGATTAATTTATTAACCCCAATCATCTAATATAAATCATTCCTATTACAAAATTATATATCATAAACAAGTAACAAAATGATTTCCTCACTAATGAGTGAAGAAGAACAAGAGTTTTTAAATATGGATTTATGGTATCAAATAATTATATAGTAAAGAATAATTTTAATTGCTCTAATAATAACATATGGAAACTCAACAATTCATTTTCATGCTTTTCCTCAATTCTATTAAGTTAAATAAGCTCTTAATTTATCATCTAGCCAAATAATAACTAAGATTAAGAACACTATATTCAATTAATTTTAGCATTACATACATAAAATCATCAACTAAAACCATAAGGACACAATCTCGGGTCATGCAATTGTATGAATTAATAGACACTATTAATGATTAACCTTTTACTACTCTAATGATGAGAATTAACAAATACGTTTTAATTCCATTATGTAAGATTTGATTATAATTTATACTAGTGTGGTGATCAATCTAATTTTTTCAAATTCAAAATCTATGATACACAATTTTTCAATTTCACCTATTTATTGAATAAGATTATGCTTTGAATCATAAAATAAAATCATATTTCATATTTGAAACCCTAATATTGTCACTACTTCCTCTTATCCTTTAAAATTTTACATTGTCATCTTCATAATTATAACAACCACAATTTAATGTAATAACTCATAATTATCATCAATGATTAATAATTAAAACATATTTATAGAATTAAATGAAATAATAACTAAATAAAATGAATATACTTACATTCAAACCAAAAATCAAGCTTTTGTAATTGAGAGATGAATGGAGAAGAACTTATCAACGTGAATTGTGAAATATCAATCATAGTATCGATTGCAATAGATCAAAATGGAATCAAAATTGTGAATAATGTCTAATATAGAGAAAAAGATAGAGTATGGATCTCAAAAAGCTGAAAAGATGAGCTATTGATTCATGGAAATAGGAGAACATACTAGCAAAAAACCCGCACGTATGGTTGCAGAATTTAAGAGAAATATGGTTTGTTGTTGGAAAATATGGGGGTATTGTGTTTTTTAACCCTCTACCAAATATGAAAAATATATTTTATTACTTTGATGGAAAAACATAGCCCTCCTGTGTTAATAAATATGGGGGTACCGTGTTTCTTCCTCGTTTAGCTTCTCTTCATGAAACTTCAACACAAGATCTCCTTTGATGGTTATTCTCCATTTTTGGTTTTTTATTCCATTGATTCCATTCTTCATTTCTTCTTTACCTTCTTCCTTCAATTTCTCCTTTGAATTTCATCAATTTTATCTTTTCTTTCAAAATATATCTAAAAGAGAATCACTCATAAAAAGATTAGATATTATAAAAGCAATGAGGGATAAATGACATTTTCTTCATAGAATAATTGCATATAAGTATAACACATCAATCTTGGAGGGTACTAGGGAGAACCATTGGGAGGCTTAATGTCCTTAGCTCGAAAGAGGTTATTCAATATCCAAATGTGGTTAGCAGTACGTCTTCCATCCTCTAATTACTATTTTATGTGCTATTTAATTTGGGTGAATCTCTATCATTCGAATATACTACATTTAATGCTAGAGCTACTCTATCTCCATCTTTAAGTGTATCGATATCTATGATGTAGCCTTATAGCAATATATTAGATTACACTTGACTCTACTTTGATATAACCTTATATATAGTTAGGTGCAAACTTCTTAGTTGACTTATTTGAGTTAGACCTATAGGACTTCAATGTTATTTTATAGATAGGTATATTGGGAGATATCAAGTAGTGATTGAAATACCTTAAAACTCTAATTTAGAAAATTATGTGAAAATAGGGATTTATTAGAAAATTTAATTAAACAAACTATTTTTATTAAAATAAGGGAACATTTTAAGGCAAAATCGAGAGAAAAATAATAAAGATGTTAATTAGGAAAAATTAGCATTTTTTGCTAATTAAAATAGAATTTAAGAAAAAATTACCTAAAATATCCTAAATTAAAATAAAAAAGGAAATTTAATTATTATTTTACTAAATTTTATTATTTTTAAATATTTAAAAATACAAAAATATTCTGAATATCCCAACCAACCTATTTTTTTCTTTTTTCCTTTTTCCATTTGTTTTTCCTTTTTCTTTCCTCTTTTTCTCATTTCTCCTTTTTCTTTCATTTCTCCCTTCTTCCCTTGGATTAGGCCAGAGCTTTTTTTTTTGCTCCTCCGTCACTCTGCCGCCTAGTTCCCTTTATTTTTCTTCTTTTCTTTTCCCCCTAACTAGCTGACTGACCCACCCTTCCATATTGCTCCCTTCTCCCTCCCATGCCTTGTAAATTGAGACCTACAAACTCGTATGCTATCTAGCCCATCCACCGTACCACCGATCTGCCTCTCTCCCCTCTCTCTCCATCCTTTTCCTTTCCTTTTCCTAACCTAATGGGCTCTACACATCCTATTATGCATGCTCCCTACCTTTCCTTTTCTCCTCCCTTGACAAAACCTACAATTACCATTTGCAGGCTTACATTGGTCTGCCACTGTCGGTTGGCGAGCTCTACCTTACCTACCCCTAATGGCCTATATATATCTCGACAAAGCACCAATTGGCCTTCTTTTCCCTGCCCAAAAAACCAGCCTTCCTTGCACCAACACCACTTTAGATGCTATTGTTGCCACTGTTGCCCTTGTCCAATGACACCAACCAAAACACCTGCCAAAATCTTCCTTGAATCACCCTCCACTGAACCAAACCATTGACCACCACTAATTACTCCTACAAGAGCCAACCCAACCATATAAAGTAGGCTATCCAATTTGCCAATCCTCCCCCATTGCCTCCCCTATCACCGACGTGCACCACCATCTCTACCGCAACCATCACCTCTCTTACCACCTAAAACACTCATCAAAGCCTCCCCCATCCCTACCTCCCTTTCTCCCTACCACCTTTAGCCACCACAACAACCACCACCTACGCTGCCACCTTTGCTGTGCCACCACCACCTTTCCAACCCTCTCAACTAAGAGAATCGACCACCACCACCATCTCTCTCTCTCCCTCTTCAAGCCTAAAAATCCACCTCTCCAATCCCCATTTTCTCCTCCACCGCCACCGCCGCCTAGTTGCCACCACCCTAGGTTGTGCCATAACATTTAAATATAATTAATGTAATTGTTATCTTATTTTAATTAATTTTATTATCATTATTATCATCTTCATCATTATTATTACTCTTATTATTAATATCATCATCATCATCATCATCATCATCATCATCATCATTATTATTATTATTATAACTATTATTAACTTTGGCATTATTATTATTATTATTATTATTATTATTATTATTATTATTATTATCATTATCATTATTATTATCATCATCATCAAGATTCAAATATTTTAAAAAAATAAATAGAGTTTTATATCATCAAGAAGAATTACAAATGAAGTTGTAGAATTGATCTACCATCCCTACCATACCTCTAAACTTGTTAGTCCTACTAGGATGAGTACAGAGAGAAGACATAATCAAGCCAATTCGATGAGCTACCCTTTTCAAATCCCAAGCTACATTTGAAAAATTAGTACCATTCCTAGCTTTCCAAACTTCATAGAAAACTACAGCATAAAAAAAAGAATAAAATTAAGCTTTTGTTACACCTCTACATCTAACTTTGGAGAAGTATCTCAGCAAATCCTACCAAGATCTATGACTCTTCCTTTCCCTGCAAGCCTTACTAATAGCAAACCAAATCTTCTTCAACACCGGACAATGACAGAATAAATGAGAAATGGTTTCCTCCTTAGAGTTGAAGTAGCATTATAAACTGATGGATGGAACAAGGTTGATTAAGATATCTTTGGTAGGAAGCCTAGAGTGAGTAGCCAGCCAGAAAATAAACTTATGTTTTGGAGCTACTGGGTTGGACCACACCGCTCTCCACCAACCTAATTTAGGAGCTAAAAAACGTATGGCTTCATACACCTCTGCAATCTGATAGGAATGATCCCTCTGCCAATGCTGGAATACAGGGAGCAACCTATTCCTTAAACCAAAAATTTTCTTCAGTAGCCTAGAAGCTGTGCAAGGGAAGTTATAGGAGGAAACTTCCTACCTTTTTATGTAATAGGAATGAACCCATTTAATCCATAAGGCATCCTTCTTCTAACTGATCTACCATAAAAGCTTCCTCACTGCTACCACATTCCAGGAATATAGGTCCAACATACCTTATCCCCCCTCATTCTTGGGTAAGCATACCACCTTCCTACCTACTAAAGTTCTCTTAGTCTGAGACACTTTCTCTGACCAAAGAAAAGCCCTGCATAACCCCACAACTTTATGCACAATCTTCTTAGGAAGAAGAAACACCTCGCTCTAGTAATTTGTTATGCCAAAAATGACTGATTTTAATAATTGAATTATGCCTACATAAGATAGCAACTTATTCTCCTAATGAGGCAGCTTGCCTGAGATTTTATGAATCCACACCATCATATCTATAACCTTTATCTTTGAGGCTTCCAAGGGGACCCCCAAATATTTAAAAGGAAACTTCCCCTCCTGAAACTGAAGATGGGAAAGTATAGAGCTCTTCAGCACCCGGTCTGCACCACCCATAAAAACCCTACTATTACTAGGACTAACATGGAGCCCTAAAGTAGAAGAAAAGTCAGATAAAATATCTCTAATAGCCTTCATTGAAGATAAATTAGCTTTGTAGAAAACTAACAGGTCAGCAAAAGTTAAGCTGATAATCCCCAATTTCTTGCATTTAGGATGGCCTTGGAAGTCCTCCCACCCCCATAAAGTCTGAAACTGTCTATTGAGATACTCCATAATAATGACAAACAAAAATGAAGACAAAGGATCCCCCTGCATTAGCCCATTTTCCCCCCTTGAAAGGAGGTTGCAAGACATTATCGACGCACAAAGAATAAGAAACAGAAGACACAAATGCCATTAGCACCTTAACAAAATGTAAAGGAAAGTGCACACCAAGCATGGCCTTTTCTAAACAATTCCAATTTATAAAATCATATGATTTCCTCATATCCACTTTGATCATGCATCTAGGAGAAATATTCTTCCTATTATACATATGTAGTAACTCATGAGCTAATAAGACATTATCTCTTATCCTTCTCCCCTCAACAAAACCAGACTGGGAAGCATGGATGATAATAGGTAAATTTTTTTGCAATCTTCCTGCTAAAACTTTTCCTAAAACCTTATACACCACATTACAGTATGCAATAGGTCTAAAATTAGCCATCTTTTATGCATTCTCTGATTTTGGAATAAGAACCAGCTTTATATGACCCATGAAGGAAGGAATAGCAGCTGTCTCAAACACTCTCCTTACCAAAAGCCATACATCATACCCCAACACATTCCATGCTGCCTTATAAAACCTTGTAGTATATCCATTAGGCCCTAGTGCTTTATAGTGCCTAATAGACCACAAAGCATCTTTAACTTCCACCACTGAAATGGGTCTTGTAACTCATGTTGATGAGCCACAGGAAAACCTAAACCCTGCATAAAAACCTCCTCTATGACACTTCTTGAGGAATGACTCCCACTCCCCAAAAGATCAGAGTAGAAAGACACAAAAGCTTTAGAGATTTCAACACTCTTTGATTCAAATAATAATAATAATAATAATAATTATTATTATTATTATTATTATTAGTGGGCCTTGGAGTTGGGTACTCATGGTAATAAGGAAAGAGTGGGAAGGAATGTATAGATGTACTAGAGGGTGTAGAAGTCCCAAGATATAGGATAGGGTTTTGGGAAGCTCATAGTAAAATAGGTGAGCATAGGAAGTCTAGTGGGTCATGCATGTCTAGTTAGGGTTGTGCAGGTGGAATAAGATATGAATAAAACACTAAAAACCTAAAGTGAAATATTATCGAGCTAGAGCCTAGTAAGGATATGTTTTTCTAGTCCACTAGCTATAATATTGGTCAGGTGTATTATGCGTCGTGGAGTGTTTTCGGTCCATCGGCTATAATAATTGGGTATTCTAGGTTTGATAAACCAAAATTTACATGGTAATATGTCATGGAAAGATATTACTTACTTATGGTAGGACACGACGTGATTTGAGGCTAGTGAGGTTGATTATTTGGTCCACCGACTATAATATTGGTTAGGTGTGTTTTACCCTGTGGAGTGTTTCTGGTCCATCAGCTACAATAGTGGGTCTCCTATACTCACACGAAATTAATATGGAAAATTTATAAGATATAAATATAATATATGGAAAGACTCTAATTACTTAAAGAGGAACACCACGTGAGTTAGGGCCAATGAGGTTGATTTTTTGGTCCACTAGCTATAATAGTTGTCAGATACATTTTACCTTGTGGAGTGAGTTTGGTCCACAAGTTATAATAATGGTCAGGTGCATTCTATCTTGTGGAGTGTTTTTATTATACCGAGTATAATAGTGGAGTTCCCGTATACACACCGAATTAATATAAGAAATGTGTAATACAAAATATTAATGTAAGTTTAGCATGATGATATGAACTCAAATTATGCTTTGTATGCCTTGTTTATTTTTTTGCATGGCCATACCCATATGGTTACCTTACTTAGTACATAGCATACTAACCACCAATTTTATGGGTGTTACTCATTTCAACGAGTAGAGGGCCCTCATGAATTTGTGAAGGTAGGAGGTACCGTGTTTGATGCCTATGACATACTGGACGTGTTAGGTGGAGATGTGTGATGACTATTAGACTTACTTGGTACTGAGAGTGAATGCCAACCATACTCTCTACTTTTCTCTTATTTTACCTTATTATTGTATAACTTTTTCCCCTTAGGGGCTTGACTTTTTATATGTTTTAATTATATATTAACACTTTGATTTTGCACTCAGATTCCCTCTTTATGAGTGTTTCACATTTCTATGTTTCTCTACCTTAAGTGTGTTTAATGATTGTGAAAAATTTTCCTTAGCCTTGTGGTTAGTGTGAGACTGGCCAAGGGCCGAACTTATACTAATCATGGTGGTAGCACCCCCATGTTTGTATCTGTTTTAATTAAATGAAAATTTTCAACTATAATTTTTGGGGGTGTTACATGTTGGTATCAAAGTTAGTTTAAACCGCTCTTCCAGTTTCAAACTTTTTAAGCTAATTCAACAAGTTGCTATCAAAGCATTGTTCCTTGTAACCATGCCTATTTTTCAAAGAAAAGTTTGATTTACTAAGTTTTCCTAGATTTTAAAGTGTTTTCATACCCTGACACATCTTTTATTTTAATAACTCTGAGTGTGGCGCCAAGATGAGGAATGAAGGGTAGACTAGGAGTTTACCCAAAGTGAATTTAGTATGTTGTAAATTGCGTCAAACTAGTAAGTTCGCTTCTAAAATTCCTTTTTCCTTACAGTTACTTACCACGATGAACAAATGAGTGGGACACTTAGAGGAGACCTTCGAGGCCTTTTTGCAGTAGATCCAACTCCAGCCTCTAGTATCGACCCCTCACCCCCACCACTCTGAGTGCAGTAGTGAGGAATGGCTCTAAAGGGTCACTAGGCATCACCCTTTGATGTACTCTAGTGAAGAGGACTTGGTAATTCTCAAAGGGTAGATCTGATACCTAGATTATATCTTCAAAGTAGTGCACTACCCTCCTATTCAGAAGCCCAACATCACAGCTTTCTTTTGGATTACTATGCTTGAGATGGTCCTTCGGTAATTTAGGAGGCATTCAAGACTATCTTGCACACCAGATTCTATCTCATGAGCCTGAAGAGGGATAAGATTTGGGAGTTCTTACATCTTACCCAAGGAACGATGATGATTCGTTAGTACCATGCTTGCTTCATTGAGCTACTTCAGTTCGCCCCAGGGGTCGCCACTAGTGAGTCTATGGTGGTGTTCTAGTTTGAGTAGGGGTTGAAATTCAACATCCTCTGTATGATGGGAGTAGTAGCCTTCACTGATCTGGCTACCCTATACAAGTGCACTTACATTGCCACCACTTCAGTTGAGGAGCCTGCCTCCATCCTTGCGAAGAGAAAACCCGAGGGCTAGAGTTTTGGGAGTGGGATGCAGTTGAGAGCAGGAGGACTTATGAGACACCAGTCGAGGGATCAATTTAGAGGCCAGGGAGTACCAAGAGAACCGCCGACATACATTGTTGGAGGAGACACTTGAGTAGAGACTACAAGGGAAGATGATGTGCTATATGATTTATTATAGATTGGGTCACACTCAACTGAGTTTCATGATTGGCCTCGCTTCTAGTAGTTCTAGAGTTAGCAGTACCAGTATAGGGGACCTTGATTCCCCAATAGAAGGCCTACTAGTAGCACTACCTATAACACCCCCAAATTTACTACTGCAAAATTTCGTTTAAGACAAGGTTTTAGCGGAAGCGAAAGAATTAAAACCGTAAACTTGGGGGTATTACCGCCACACTTAGTACCAGACCGGTTCACTCCTACCGTTCTGATACTAAGTGCTAAGGCTAAGCTAAACCATCATTAAGTAAGAATCATCAAAACATAGGTACGTAGTTAACATAGGTCATTCACGAAAACATGAGTCAACAACAGTTAGAATATCGTTTAGGAATACAACTTAAGAGTAAGGTTTCAAAACAAGAAGCGTAGTACAAAATATAGCTAAATAAAACAGATCCCCATGGACCAATATCCGGATCGCCTACTCACTCAAGTCAGGCCTTCCACCCCAAAACAATATCCGCTCTTAAACCTGCACAAGAGGTTTGCTCCCCACCATCGGTGGATCATCACAGGACCCATTCAACCAGTGTAGTATTAGTACGGGTCCAATATTAAGTAAGTCTCGCTACCCTATCATATAGGAGAGATATAACTATACATCAAGTGCATATTAAATCCTGGTACAACACATTGATACCATATCATACATATTCACAACCCACAGCATGTATCTTGCCATACACCCATGGTAACATATAAAAACATATGTAACATCCCATTTAACATATAATCGTGGTATAACCGAAATATAATGTGGCTTAGACGCCTCAGGTAGGAATGATCCGTATTATTAAAACTCAATACGTAGCATACTCGCGTAAGCAGCATGTAGCAATACAGATAAATAAAGTCGGACATGGTCCAATTAGACTTATTCTTTATTCTCATTAATAATATGTTCATTCAACACATATTCTTTAATAGTCCATGTGAGTGCGGGAGCCCCACTATTATAGCCGTAGACCAGAAGTAAATACACAGGGCAGAACGCCTCTGACCACTATTATAGCCGGTGGACCGAACGAAACGCACAGGGCAGAATGCCTCTGACCACTATTCTTACCGGTGGAGCGGACTGGCCCCGACTCACATGGTCTTACGCTGTAAGTACTTAGTATTTTCCCATGGATTAACTTATTTACTTGGGTCTGTCGGGCCGAGATCCCCCACTATTATAACCGGTGGACCGGATGTAAACACACAGGGCAGAACGCCGCTGACCACTATTATAGCCGGTGGACCAGAACGAAACGCACAGGGCAGAACGCCTCTGACCACTATTCTTACCGATGGACCGGACTGGGCTCGGCTCAACATCTTTCGCTTTACGTGATTAATGTCTTATACATGTCTTATTAAATCACAATTCACCCTTAACATGCATGCCAACAACGAATAATCATGCGTTATACAACATAACATGATATATAAAGCATCCAAGTCATACAAGTCACGTAACACATAGGGGCCTTAGCCACATCCTTATGAAACACCCATAAGTGGAGGTAAGTAGAGACTTACCTGGATCCGAAGCTAGCTAAGCGAGATAAGAGGGAGAGAGATCACTAGCTCGTGGATCCACGAGAAAGCTTTCCTAGATCCGATAGAAATCGAAAACTAAATTAGAAACTATTCTATTAATCAATAATTCACATATTCTAATTAAATAAGCACATACAACCCAAATGGTCTTTCTTAGAAAACGTGTCCAAAACTTAAAACTTAAAAGCATAGCTTTATTAAGATTTAAGGTTAAAACTAAATAAAAAAAGATTAATACAAATATCACTTGGGACAATTCAACTTAATTTGGAAAGCCCGAGAAAGAATAATCGATCATAAGTTAATTTATCAAAAATAACTTATTTATTAGGTTTTACAACTAAATAGGTAATCTAACCATTCACATAGAAGGAAATCCAACCCGATTAGGTTAAAACAGAATTTAAATGATTTAAAACCCAAAGATAGAATTCAATTAGATAAAATACACATAGCAAAATCAATTTTATAAAATTATCCCCGAAAATTAGGGTTTTAAAGCCCACGACACGAACTCAAGTAATTCAATTTAATCAATTCGAATTAAAGGTATTAGAAAGCAATTAATACCATTTCAACTATTTCTATACATTCAATTTTAGAAAAACAACAATACAAGTAATAGATTTCATAATTTCACTTGAAATTTAGGGTTTTAGGCCCGAAAATACAATTCGTTAAAATTCTATAAATTTAATCAAATTGAATGTTTAGAAATGCAATTAAACACATTTTATAACATATCAAATAATCAATTGCTCAAAATCAATAAAAGAAATACGCAATTTAGCACAATTAGGGTTTTTGAGCCCGAAACGCAAATCCGATCAATCATTGTCAAAACATATCAATTGACGGTTCGAAAGTGTAATTAAACATATTATAATGTAATTTACATAGTCAATTGAATAAAATAACCCGATTACCCAAACCAATTTAAACCCGTGGGAGTTTGACCTAAAAATCCAATTCCGATCAATTACGCACAATTTTCCCAAATCAACACTTCTAATATAAAATTAAATACATTTTAAACAATATTATAAAATCAATTGAGCGAAACGGCTCAATTATACGACCCAATTTCATTACACCCAAAATTTGACCTAGGAATCAAATTCCGATAAAACCTGCATAAATTTCTCAAATTGACAGTTCCAAAATGAAATTGGATACATTTTAAAACATATTGTATAATCAATTTGTCCAAAATCACCAAATCAGATGAATCTGAAAAATTTGGGCATAACCCGGACAAAAATCCAATTTTTCCAAAATTCCAACACAAACACACAATTAGCCTATCCAAATCAATCTTACAGCATATACATACATAAACAAACAATCAATTTAGCTTTTTATAAGCTAATCCATACCCAATTAATCAAAACAAGGGTTAGGATTTTCAGAAATTTATACCAATTAAAAACCGACAAATCGGGGCAAAGGAAGGCTGAGGAGGCTTCGTTGGGGGACGAGGTTGGCACAACGGTGGTCGCCCGAGCTCGCCGGTAACCGGGCGGTGGCGCGAGCTGCGTGACCTGCTGCTGCTATCATCGCCCGTTGTTGCGCTGCTACGTGGGTTGCTGTCGCACGGCTGCTGCTGCCGTGGTTGCTGCGGTGGTGGTCGACGGGTGCGGGCGAGGTTGGTCGGAGCGGGGAGGAGCTGGGGAGAAGAGGCGGTGAGGGAGGTCTGCTAGGGTTAGGGTTAGGGTTGCGGGACAGAGGGTTGGGGAAAGGGAAGAGAGAAAGAAAAAGAAGGGAGGGGCGCCGGTCAGGGCTGGGGTGCGGGTTTTTTTTTTCAAATATACATAAAATAATATACTAAAAATATAAAAAATATTATTTGAAGATTTTATATAAAATTTATTTAACGAATTGGAACGGATCTGAAGGCTTAAAATTAATAAAAAGCTATATAAAGAATTTCGGAAACATTTTCGGAAGAATTTACCAACGAACGTAAAAACTTATTTTATTTACGGAAATACATTATAAGACCCCGAAAAATTATTTAAAACATATACTAAAATTGTAACACCCCAAAATTCACTACTTTTTTTTTTGAAAAGCGGAAGCAATTAAAATAGAAATACTTAAAACCTGTGAATTCTGGGAATGTTACCGCCACACTTAGTACCAGACCGGTTCTCTCCGACCGTTCCAGTACCAAGTGCTAAGGCTAAAGAAAAGATTTACGTTAAATTCAAATTAACAATTCATAAAAGAATTCGAAAGATCATACAACAAAATCAGAGTATGCATAAACGTTTATTAACACTTGTAACTTACAAATAGAAATACATTTAAACAAGATAAAACCCAATGGGTCAAATTCCGGATTGCCTACTCACTCAAGTCAGGCCTGCCACCCCAAACAGTCTCTGATCTTAAACCTGCATAAGAGGTCTGCTCCCCACCATCAGTGGATCATCACAGGACCCATCAACCAAGGTAGTATCAGTACGGGTCCAGTACTGAGTAAGGTGACTTGATCACTAAGGCCAACACATAAATCATGCAGAACATAAAAGAGCATAATTACCAACACAATGACATAAGGTGCTTACGACCATCCAAGTAAGAGTACAAGGCCCGATTGTAGACTGGATTAATTTTTAAATTAATCTCTGATCAGAATTCATTTCACACCATACTTTTTATCAAGTCAATACGAGTACGGGAACCCCACTATTTTAGCCGGTGGATCGGTCGCAAGGGTAACATACCCTGCCACTATTTTAGCCGGTGGATCGGTCGCGAGGGTAACATACCCTGCCACTATTATATGCCGGTGGATCGGTCTGGCCCCTTCTCGCACGGTGTTCCACTATAAGTAATTAGTATCTTTCCCATGTCTTAGCCACTGTAGGGTTTGATTTTGTTGAGCTCGGGATCCCCCACTATTATTGCCGGTGGATCGGTCACTAGGGTAACATACCCTACCACTATTAAGCCGGTGGATCGATCTCCAGGTTACCGCAGTACCTGGCCACTATTATGCCGGTGGATCGGTCTGGGCCAGGCTCAACATCTTTCACTTTACGTGATTAATATCTTAAGTATCTTATTCAAAGGCTTTTCACCAAACATGCATAAATCACCACACATCACAAATCATAAAATTCCATAATTACACTTTAATTACCAAATACACGTGATAACCCAAAACTCTAAGCAGCCTCAAAATCCATAGTTAACCACTCCAAATCCTAATTCAGTGTCCTCCGTACCCTTAATTTGCTCCACGTGCTATTTTCCATCCCAAGTGCTCAAACACCCAAACAACACTTACATTACCTTCCTTACATCCCAAATTAACTTTCCACATGTAATTTTCATTCCCATGCAGACATTAATCTCCCCATGCAAACCTTTGAATCGTTTTCATGCAAACCCTAAAATTCCACGTGAAGCCCTAAATTCAACCACGCAAACCCTAATATCACCATACAACCATCAATGCCACCATGTAAACCCTAATACCATCATAAAACTATAAATACCACCATACAAACCTTGATATCATCATACAAACCCTAATACCAACTTACATCCATTAATACCACCAGGCAAACCCTAGAGTCCGTCATACGAAACCCTAAATTCAAACCATATAAGACCCAAAGATTTGTCCATACCAACTCTAAATTCAAACCATAAAGATTCTTCCATGCCAAACCCTAAGTTCAAACCATAAAGATTAATCCATACCAACCTTACATTCAATCCTCACAAAACCAAAGAATCATCCTTACCAAACCCTAAATTCAAACCATACCAACCCAAAGATTCAAATCATATAAAACCCAAAGATTTTTCCTCATACTACAATTGATTAGATTCTCCCCTTTCATAACCACAAATTAGATTCTTCTATACAAAATCATAAGTTAGATTCTTCCACATAAAATCATAAATTAGAACCTCCCAAGAAAAACCATAAATTGGATTCCCCAAACAAATCATAAATTAGATTTTCCCAATCAAATCATAAATTAGATTCTCCCCTATAATATCATAAATTACATTCTCCCAAATAACATCATAAACTAGATTCTCCCAAACAAACCATAAATTCGATTCTCCCATATAACATCATAAATTACCGTCTCCCAAATAACATCCTAAATTAGATTCTCCCAAACAAACCATAAATTTTTCTCTTCCACACATAAAATCATACATTAGATTATTCCTTATAAAACCATAAAATTAGGTTAACTCACTTCCCTTAATCAAATTCTTTCCCCATCCTCCTTTTTCATCCTTCCTCTCACACAAACCACATCGAATTCCTCACATACACAACACATATCATTATACATAATTAATACACATACCATGCACAACATTCTTCAACTCCAAGTCATACCACATATAAAATATTTAATAATAATAAATAATAGATACATAACATGCGAAACACATAATACACATAAGCACATAAAAGGCCTTGGCACTCCTTACCTAAAACGACACCGGTCTTGGAGCACGCTCCTACGCCTCCTTAGGGTTTGACTGGTTTTACCTATTATGAAATAAGAGCTAAAATTAGACTCTCTCCTATCAAAATAATATTAAAAACTAACGTAATATAAGACTAGGCTTTTGGATAAACTAATAATAACAAAACTACAAAAATAATATCAATATTAATATTAATAAGATTAATAAAAATAGTAGAAATAATAATAAAAAGGCATTACTCAAAAATAAAGTGAAATAAGGGCTTCGGACCCTTTACCAAAATAATACTAAAAAGATTATTTGTAAATTAAATAACCCAATTCAGAAATAATAATAATAATAATAATAATAATAATAATAATAATATTATGATAATAATAATAATAATAATAATAATAATGATAATAATAGTACTTATAACATTTTAATATTAATAATAGTAATTATAGAAATAACAAGAAGAATAATAATAAAATCGAATTAAAATATATTAGGCTTCAGCCCTCAACATAAATAATAATAAAATATTAATACTAATAATAATAATAATAATGCATATTAAAATATAAATATTAAGAATAATAATAATAGTATTTATATGTAAATAATTGAAATAAAATAATTTAAGGGTTATAAAAATAAGGAAAATAGCTGAGAGGGTCTAGGGTTCAATCAAATGTTGGTGGGATATACCGCTGCACGGGCTGGCACCGGCGCACGGCGGTGGCGGCGGTGGCCGGAAAAAAGGAAAGAAAGAGGGAAAAGATGCATGCTGGGAATAAGATAGGGAGAATGGTGGTGGAAGTTGGGCTGTTTAAGAATGCCCAGAGGGAGAGGGATAGAATGAAGGTGGCGGCACAGCCAAAGGTGGCGGCGCATGGCGGCGGCGGCGGTGGCCGAATGGAGGAGAAGAAGGAAGAGAGAGGAGGAGAGGGAGAAAAAGGAAACTAAAGGTATGGGAAGGTAGGGCAGGGTCTGCAGCACAGTTTGGGAGGTGAAAGAAGCGGCCTTAGCGGCGGAGGAGGGTGAATATCGGTCAAAACGGCGAGGTCGCCGGTGAAAAACTCGGGGCGGCGGCGAGTTGCAGGTAGGTGGCGGCAGCGTCGGGGCTGGGGAAAAGAAGAAGAAGGTAGAGGCCGGGCGGCTCAAGGAAGAAAGAAAAGAAAAGGAAGGGGACCGGCCGGTTCGACGCGAGGGAGGGGGCATTAAATGAAACGACGGGTTTCGGTGGAAGTGGAATCAAAACGCGGCGTAGAGGGGGACGGGCGAAGGGCGACGGGCGCGGGCTGGGCCGAAGGAAAGGAAGAAGGGAAAATGATTGGGCCGCCGGAGAGGGCAGCCCAAACAGGGAAGAAGGGAGGAAAAGAAAACGAAGAAAAGAAAAAAAAGAAAGAAAAAGAGAAAAAGAAGAAAGAAGAAAAAGGAAAAGAGAAAAATAATTATTTTGGGTATTTAAATTTATTAAAATATTTGGGATATTTAAAAATTATAATATTTAAATAAAATAATATTTAAATCCCTTTTTAAACTAAATTAGGATTTTTAAAAGATTTTCCATAAATTCCATTTTAATTAGCAAAACACTCTAATTTTCTCCAATTAAATTATTTATAAAATTAATATTAATTTGAAAATATTTTCTCCTTCTTATTTTAAATAAAATAATTTATTTAATTAATTTTCAAAATAAAATGCTTAATTAGCTAAAATACCCAAATCATTTTCTAATAAAAATACTTATAAATTTCTTCTTAATTTCCCTAATTAAATATCCTTTTATTTTAATAAAAATAATTTATTTAAATAAATTTCTAATAAAACCTCATTTAAATATAATTTATAAAATTAGGAATTTTTGGGGCATTTCAAAAATATTTAAGTCAAATTCTAATAAATCAAGGCTAATTTTCATAATTTCCGAAATCAGGTTTTCCGCAAACTAAAAAGCGTAGAACGGAAGAATATAAATTTCAAAAATAAATTCTTAAATAAGTTCCGAAGATATTTTTAATTTAAAATTTCCAAAAATATTATATTCAATTAATTAAAACGTCGATATAATATTACTTCCCAAAAATGATTAATTACAGTCAATTATGAATTCAAAATCGTCGATAAATTCATAAAACAAATCAAAATTAAAATGATTAATTGTTTACATCAAATTATGCTAACAAAATCATTAAACTTAATAAATCTAGATTTTAAAAATTCGGGGTATTACACTACGAGGCTTCATCCCCATAGTTCCAGCAGCGGGCTCTTGTTCCAACCGATGCTTTAAATAGAGATGCCAAGGGAAGGCCTCAGGGATCCTGACCGTTCCCTTATAGAGGAGGTTAGTTAGGTGGATTCTTGAACGTGATTGGTCAAGCGGATGCTGACTACCAACTAGATGTTGTCACAGGTACGCTTACCATATCATCTCTCCCAGTATATGATTTTTTAGATTCGAGTGCTTCTTTGCTCCTTGTGCCCATGTCTTTTTTGCTAAGGCTAATTTGTTGCCCCATAATAGTGTAGTATTATCTATAGTGCTCCCTTCATTTGATAGAAGGGAATGGACCTAGTTATATTCAAATATAGCCTTAGTCATAAGCGGGGTAGACTTCTTAGTAAACCCTTTTCTTTAAGGGAGTCATTTTATAGTTATTCATGTTAGTATTATCCTTATTAGCTTAGAATATCTTGCCCCTTAGCCCTAGGAATTAGGAAGTGACTTCGGGGACAAAGTCTTTCTTTAAGGAGGTAGTGATGAAAATACACCAAAACCCTAATTTAGGAAATTACGTTAAAATAGGAATTTATTAGGAAAATTAATTAAATAAACTATTTTTGTTAAAATAAGGGGAAACTTTAAGGCAAACTCAAGAGGAAATAATAAATAATATAATTAGGAAAAATTAGGGTGTTTTACTAATTAAAATAGAATTAAAAAAATACCCAAAATATCTTGAATTAACATAAAAAGGGAATTTAATTATTTTTTACTAAATTTTATTATTTTTAAATATTCAAAAATACGAAAATATTATACATACCCCAACCAACCTATTTTTTGTTTTTACTTTTCCTTTTTCCTTTTATTTCCTCTTTTTTGTCCTTTCTTTTTTTTTTTTTTTTCTCCTCCCATCTCCCCCTGATTGGGTCAATCCTCCTCTTGTTTCCCAACCTATTCCCCCTCTTCATTTTTGGCAGCCTAGCTTGCACTCTTATTTTATCTCCTCCCCCACTTAGCCATCAGGTTCCCTTTCTTTTTCTTCTTTTCTTTTCTTTTCCCCTTGACCAGCCAGCCGATCAACCCTTTCTTATTCCTCCTTTCTCCCTCCCATGCCCTACAAATTGAGACCTGCAACCCTATACGCCAACTAGCCCAGCCACCATACCTGCGAACTTCTCTCTTCCTCTCTCTTCTCTTCTTGTCCTTTTCCTTTCCTTTTCTGACCCTAACTAGCTCCACACAGCCTCTCATGCATGCTTCCTCCCTTTCCTTTTCTCCTCCATCTATCAAACCTATAGATGCCATATGTAGGCTCATACCGGCTTGCCATTGCCAGCTGATGAGTTCTGCCACACCTGCCCCCTTGTCCTCTTCTCCCTTTATCTTATCTCCCCAAATGGCATATATATATCCCAACCAATTCCTAATCAGCCTTGTTTTTTCCTGCCTAGAAAACCCACCTTTCTTATGCCACCGCCACTTTAGAAGCCCCTATCGTTGTCTAGCATTACATTATGATTTTGTACAAGTAGGAGGTATCATGTTTGACGCCTATGAGGTAATGGATGTGTCAGGCAGGGATGTGTGATGAATATTGAACTTACTTAGGGTTGAGAGTGAATGCCGACCAGACTCTACTTTTTTCTTGTTTTACCTTATTATTTTATAACCTTTTCCCCTTGGAGGATTGACTTTGTATTTGTTTTAATTATATATTAACACTTTGATTCCCTTTTTATTAGTATTTTAAATTTTTATGTTTCTCTACCGTAAGTGTGATTAATGATTATGAACATTTTTCCTTAGCCTTGTGGTTGGTGCAAGACTAGATGAGGTATGGGCTTGTACTTATCACAACGGGGTACCCCGTGCTTGTATTTGTTTTAATTAAACAAAAATTTTCTACTGTGATTTTTTGGGGTTGTTATAGTGATAGTGTAATACCACGTATTAATTAACCCTTATTTTAGACATGCAAGACTTAAAACGTGATTAGTAGGCAAAGTGAACCATAAGATTATTATTATTGTTATTATTATTATTTTTATTAATACTATTTTTATCGATCGCCTTGTTTTCTCAAGTGGTTCCATAAATAATTTGAGTTATAGAAATAACTCGGGCTAAGTGCAAGAAAGAGTAGAGGAAGAAAAAAAAATTGATGTCGTAATAATACCGATCATAAGAGGTGAGTAATTAAAGTAGAAGGGGATGGTAAGAATAATAACAATGTTGGCAATAATGGCAAACATAATAAAATGGGGGAAGTGATAAAATAATGATAATAATAATAATAATATTGGTCATAATAATAATAGTATCATTATTTCTTTTTGGAGGAGATTAAGTCTTGTTTAGGTGGTAATTCTTTTTCCTAATAACCTTCTTGTTAGCTACTACCTTAGGAGTTTTTTTTCTTTTCTTCCGAATCTTTTCTCTAATCAACCTGCACCTTTTTCCCACCTTCTTCCCCACCTAAACCCAGCCCAAACCACCCCCAGCAGGTCGCACAACCTGCAGCCCCCAAACCATGCACCCGTCACCTTCCTCCCTTCCCATGCATAAGTCTTTTCCACCCAGCCCTATCCCCCTCCTTTGCAGCCTTTCCTCTTCCCCAAACGCAGCCCCCTCCTCCCTACAACCTCACCCTCTCTCACGCCACCCAATCCTACAAATTTTGGCAGCCATCACTCAACCATCATCCCTCACATCACCCACAACCTGCAGCCTACCTTCAACACTCAACCTTCCACCTTCTAAACTTGCAGCCTCATCCTCCCCTTCTCAACCTGCAGCGCTACCCTATCCTTCCTCCATCTACCCACCTATTTTTCCTCTTTTCCCATGCCCTCCTTCCCTGCAAAAAAATCCTAGCAAATCAAGCCACCCCTAGCCTTCACGTCACCTAGCCTTGTGCAGCCCTAAAACCCCATGTCACCCAGCCCTTCCTGCGAGATACAGCTTGTATCTCCCTCCCCTCTCAACCTGCACCCCTATCCCTTTATTCCAGCCACCTATCCCTTCTTTTTCCTCTTTTCCCCATGCATGCAACCAGCCCTTTTCCCTCCTCAAAAGCTTCGAAACACTCTCCCCCAAAAACCAACCTGCAGCACCCTTCCCCACTCATCCTTGTAGCAGCCCATTTCTCTCCATCTTTTTCCACCTTTTATTTGAGTCCCAACCTGCAGATATCAGCCCATTTACCCCTCCCTTTAAGCCCTCTAAGTTTATCCTTGCAGCCCCCTCTTCTCTTCCCTAAATTCTAGTAAGAAAACAAAGGTAAGTGCAGCCCCAAAACTCCCCTCTCCCCTCCACCGAATTTGGTTTCAAAATTCTTCCAGCTTTTACCTTGTGTTATACCTTCTCCAAGAAGCCATTTTCCTCCCCCAAGTAAGCACTCTATCCTCGGTAGGTTCGGTGCTTAAATTCATGCACCGGCTGCCTCATTATTCTTCCTAATAATTTTCAAGTATTAGTTTGCGTAGGTTGCATTTTGATTATTTTATTTTGCATAAATATTAATGCTTGTAGTTTGGATGGTGTTTCCACTTCTAGGTAACCTCGACCTCGCTTAGAGTATTTTTGGAGGAAGCTCAAGGTAAACCCAACTAACCCAAAGACGGTAGAATTTTTATGTGAAAATGATAAGCTAGTTGCTAGGATTAAATCATGATAGAATGTATATATCAAATTATTATATGTTTGTGGGAAATGGGAACATGATGTATTTCTTTTCTACATGAATACCATGATGTTTAAATTAACATGTGTTATCATGCAATCTTTTCATGTGCCTAAGTGATATTCTAAATATTTGACGAAGTATATGATAATGATAACGAACTTGAATTATGCTAGTAAAATGAGATGAATATGTCTAAGGTAAAATGTAGTTTATATGGGAGCATGTTGTAGTTCATTCATACATGAATATAATGAAGTGTAAATTAATGTGTTACCATGTAATCTTTTTATATGCCAAAGTGATATTCTTAAATGTGAAAAAGTGTACGCTAATGGTAACGAACTTGGTTTTATGCTAGTATAATGAGAAGGATATGTTTAAGGTAAAATGTACTTTTATATACCATGATTGTGTTGAGATTTGTTTGTGAAAATTGTATGAGCCTATGAAATATTAGAAATGCATGCTAATAGTGTTTACATGTACTATGTATGATAAATGGTTAGGGATAATATGGTCCTTTGTAGTACCGAAGAGATTATCGGATGTAAAGTATCAATAATTACTTTATGCTAGCGTTTCATGACAAATGGCTTATGTAAGTAAACTCAGTAAGGTAAAAAGTTGTTTCAAAGTGGATAAATGGATTAATTAAATTAAGTGTTGGCCTTAAAATAAATGTTGGGAATAATTGGATAATTGGTTTGAACTTTGAATCGAATAATTAATCGGGCTATGGCATAATGCCTAACCCTAGGCCATGTTGGCTTGGAATGGTTGTGACCTTGTGGTCTTGGATGTGATGTTGTTTGTTGGTGGTTGACTAAGTTGAATGATGTGAATCTCGACATTCTAAAGGAAATAATAACCCGAAATTTCATAAGACAATAATTACTTAAAGAGAAAGACTCGAGTTGGAAAGGAATCTCGTGCCTCGGACTTGGCCGCCGAGTGCATAGTTTTGGGCCTTCGGGTCAAGGGCTCACTTCTGCTCTATAGGTATTCCATACACCCTATAGGGAGTACGCGTACTTAAGGTCTTGAGTTTGAGGTTTAGTATGGGCGACTGTTATGTCGTGTGGCTTCCTTGGCGAGCTTTGCCCTGGAATCGAGTGATTTATTTTGGTACCACCCTCCTTGACGATCTTTGTCATGGATATGGGATTGTATTCCACTTGAGAATTGCTATGAATTTTATAACCGGATTAGACACCCACCATAATACTTCTATAATAATCGAAATAGGAATGACTTGACCTTGGTGAGATTGCTTGGAATATCACTAACTCTTCTTCTTAGGCCATAATGTATGGTCGTTGGTTAGTTAAATTGATTATGAAATTATAAGCATGCCTTAAATGCCTTTGATGGAGATTTTGATCTAGCTCGTACTGTTAAATGAGATGTGGTTGTGTGTTTCGAAATCGTGGCCTTGGATGTGAACATATATTCTCTTTGAATTCCGTACTTGCATGATGTTTGCTACGTGGGTATGCTACCTCTCCGGAGGCGTTGTGGTTTACTCAGTACGAGGAAGTCATACTGATACTATCACTTTTCAGAGGAGTACGTCCAAGGCATGCGTTGGCTAAAGGACTACGAGGAGCGTCACCCCGACGAGTAGGAAGATTTAGGGAGCGAGTGGACCCCTCCCCTTTTTCCCCTTCTCCTTGTAATTTGTTGGACCATAAGAGTGTAAGGCAGACCATATATGACTTTTGCGTACTCTGTTGTTATTTTCTAAATGGTTAGTTATTTAATTCTTAAACAATCATTTATCTTGGATAATATGTCTTTTGCAAAACTCTTGATTTCGTATTGCACTTCCCTGATTTTTGGATGGTTTGATTTGTTTTAAGCCTTAGCACTTGATGTAAGGATGGTGAGGAGACCAGACTTATGTCAAGTGTGGCGGTAACACCCACCGTTCTTTAATTTTCGCTTCCGCAAAGCATAATTTAAACGAAAATTTCAAGTCGTGATTTTGGGGTGTTACAGATAGACTATACACAAAAGCAAGTTGTGTTGTAGGGATCCCAAGGTTGTAAGGTCTCTTATAGGAGATGAAAGCTTAGGCCTATGATAAAAGTCATATATACCAATGAATAGGGGTTACCCTATGTATTTGTGTGAAGTTATGAAGCTGAAAAAGGATGGGTCAATCTTGGAGGATATTCTAATCACCCATGAGTTTTCTAAGATGTTCCCAAAGGAGATACCAAGTATGTCATTGTCATGTGAGATAGAATTCACCATAGAGTTAGTACTAGAGGTAGAGGCAGTTTTAACGACCCCTTACTAGACTGCACTAATAGAGTTATGGGATTTGAAGGCTCAGTTAGAACATTTATTAGCTCATGGGTATATTTGGTTGAGTGTGTCTCCATGGGGAGCACATTTTTTTTCTTTTTTTTTGTTAAGAAGAAAGATAGGAGTCATTATCTATATATCAATTATTGAGGTTTGAATTAGTTGATAGTGAAGAATCACTATCCACTTCTGAGGATTGATGACTTGTTCAATGAACTTTGAGCTACCTCAATCTTCTTTAAGATTAACACGAGGTTAGGATATCATTAGTTGTGTAATGTCAAGGTGGACATCATGAAGACGAACTTTAGGAGCCGATATAGGCATTAGGAATTCATAGTGATGACTTTTGAGCTCACCAATACTCCCACAATCTTTATGGACTTGATGATGAAGTTTCTATTCATGTTCAATGATGATATATTTTTACACCCTCGGAGTGGAGAGGAGGAGAAACAACTTTGTATGATTATGTCACTCCTTAGAGTGCATAAGATTAAGCAAAACTCTGTAAGTGTAATTTTTGGCTTTGGGAGATCATATTTTTAGGTCTTGTAGTATTAGTGGGAGTTGTTGTCACAGATTTGGGGAAGATATTAGCTGTGACTGAGTGGAAGGCACCCACTAACATCATAGAGGTTCCTAGTTTCCTAAGTTTTAATAGGTACAATAGACGCTTTGATAAGGACTTCTCTAAGGTAGATCATAAATTGACAAACCTTCTAAAAACATATTTTAGTGGGTTGGCACATGTGAGGGACAATTTTAGGAGTTTAAGTTGTATTTTACCATGACGCCAATTTTGACTCTACCATAAGGATCATATGTGTTTTAGGGGCACACCAATGTGGTAAAGTATGGAATGAGTTGTGTATTAATAAAAATAAGATAAGTAACATGAATAGAACTACACAACTCATGACTTAGAGTTAGCAATAGTCTTCTTCAAATTGAAGATTTAAAGGCATTGTCTATATTAGACTCAATGGAGATTCTTCACAAACCATGAAATTCATAAGTGTATATTTATTTAAAAGGAGTTGAATATAAGGCAGAGGAGATGAATAGAGATAGTGAAGTATTATGATGTTGATTTTACTTAGCATGAGGGTAAGGCTAATGTCATTACAAGTACATTGAATAGGAATATGTCACACTGCTTGAGCACTTTTATGGTGTCTAATAAGTTTCTTGAGGAGCTTAGTGAGTTAGGGGTTGAATTGATCCTACATAGAGATTTGGAGGTCTAGAAGAGTGCTTGGATGATTACATTGATGGTTTTTGATGAGATCTTATTGGGGCAATCTATGAATGTTAAGCTCAAGCGTATTTAGGTGAATATTTAGGATAACCAAGCTAAGGGTTTTGGATTCTTGAGGATGGTATAATTCTCTACAAGGGTTGTTGGTGTGTACATTAGGGTTTTCATAACTTGAAGCACCAAATGTTATAGGATGGGAACTATACCCTATATTCCATCAATATAGGAGAGGATAATTTATATAAAGGACCTCAAGAGGACCTACTTGTGGCCTCAAATAAAGCTAGAGGTAATGGAGATCATCTCAAGGTTCTTGACCTATCTAAAGGCAAGGTCAAGTATTAGAGACATGCAGGGTTAGTCCAACCCTTAGAATTTTTGTGATGGAATTAGAACTATATCTCAATGGATTTTGTGAATGGGTTGCTAAGAAATCATAGTATATTTGATGCAATATAGGTTAACATTAACATGTTAATTAATTCAGTAATATTTTGATTCGTGAAGTTGACTTGGAGTATAGATTTACTAGTTGATGCTTATATGTGGTTTTTGGTGAGTAAGCATGGTACACCTACCATCATAGTCACTGATCAAGAATTGAAATTGCTTTTTCACTTTTAGGGGAAGTTGTAGGAGAATATGGGTCTGAGATTGAAGATGATTACCACCTTCCACCCAACTATCGACATGCAGACTAAGTGGATGATTCAGACACTCAAGCATATGTAATAGATTTGTGTTATTGATTTCTAGGGAATTTGGGAGGATCATCTACAATTAGTTAGATTCTTGTACAATAATAATTATCATGCTATCATATGGATGGCATCTTTTGTGGCATTATATAGATGCAAGAGCTAGACATCCTTACGTTAGAGTGACATCCATAAGACTCTTATAATTGGAGTTGAAATGATTTAAGAGACAAATTAATGGGTTTGGTTGATCCAAGACAAGATGAGAGCATCTTAGAGTTACCAAAATAGGTATGAAAAGTGTGTGAGTTGAGAAGCTTGTGAAATCGTGATAATAATTTTTTTTATTGAAACCAAAAGAGAATTGGTATCATATATGGTATTATATTATAGGACAAATAAGTATGATAATTTATAAATGAGTATTTAAGTTGTATGGTGATAAATGGAGGATTTGGAAATAATTATACCGAATATATAAGTTTTTTGTGAAACAAGAACATTTGATTATCCTTAAAGAAATTTTGATCATTATGGGCTAAATAAGGAAACTATTGTAATTTGACATGTTATATGGATTATAATATGCTAATAATATAATGTGAACTGATTAGAGTTAATAAAAATGACATAGGTTCCACAAAATGAGAAATTAACTTTATTTTGGAATAGTAATATTAAAATAACAATGTTATTGTCTCATGTGTAAAATGTTGGAGTTACACAAAAAATTTTGGATAAGTTGTTACGAATTGTATTCTAGGAAGGTGTGGTGAATTCCATAGTCATAGGATTCTTATAGAAAATGATGTCATAATTGTAAAATTAGGGATTGTTAAGCCATATCAATAATAACTTTCTAGGTAGGGTTGTTATAGCATGTGCAAGACATGAGATGTAACACCCCAAAATTCACTATTTTTTTTTCAGGGAGTAATTAAAATAGAAATACTTAAAACGTGTGAAATCTGGGGATGTTACCAGACCGGGTTACTCCTACCGTTCCAATACTAAGTGCTAATGCTAAGAAAACAACTCATAAAAATTAATAATAGTTCAAATTCATAAATACGAAAATTAAACACGCACAAGTCCTTATTCAATCCAGACTACGAGAGTTAGTTTTTCAAGGAAGAGAGAGATAACTCCGAACATAAACTTATTTGGAAGTGCTTAACATAAATTAAGGAAAATAGGAGGAAAAATCTCAATGGAAGTCCAGCCACGCCACTCTGATACGGATTCAGCCCAATCATCACTCAACCCCACCTGATGACCCCTGGATATCAATCGCATCAAAGTAAACATCTCCTACCTGCACCAAGTCAGATGGGCCTTCTACTTGTGGGAATGAGCAGCACCCATGAAAGGGGTGATCAGTACGCTACGTACTGAGTAAGGTAACCGAATACTAAGGCCAACACATAAATACATAATTCATGCAGAACATAAAAGAGCATAATCATAAATGCATATGATCAACCAAGTAAGAGTACGTACAAAGGCCCGTATATAATCCAGATCATTCATTTAATTAATCTCTTATCAGAACTCGATTCACACTATGCCTTTTATCAATCCATGCGAGCATAGAAACACCCCACTATTATAACCGGTGGGCCGGTCACAATAGAGCATCATGACCTAACCACTATTATTACCGGTGGATCGGTCACAATAGGGTCAAACCCTAACCACTATTCCTAACCGGTGGATCGGTTTGGTTCCTCCTCGCATGGTGTTCCACTGTAAGTAATTAGTGTCTTTTATTTGGCTTAGCAAAACCCTGGTTTATTTTTATTGAGATCGGGATCCCCCACTATTATAACCGGTGGGCCGATCACAATAGGACATCATGTCCTAACCACTATTATTACCGGTGGATCGGTCACAATAGGGTAAAACCCTAACCACTATTATTACCGATGGATCGGTCGCACATAGGGTAAAACCCTAACCACTATTACTGACCGGTGGATCGGCTGGTCCCGTCTCAATATCTTCCACTTTACGTTATTAATAATTTATGTATCTTATTCGGATATTCGTTTCAAGACATGCACATCCAGTAACGTAACCCCATACTACAATAGCCCTAATTACCATGAAACCCGAACTCTGCGTAAATCATCCTCCCATGCATGCCCTAGCTCCCATACAAACCCTAACTTCATGTAAGCCTAAACTCCACGTAAACCCGATTTCCATGCAACCCTAATTCCTACATAACTTTAACTCGATGTATACCACACTCCCATGCAGACCCTCATTCATATGCAAACCCTAGTTCATATCATCTTGGCAAAACCCCAACATCATGCCATGTCATACAAACCCTAACTCCATGTAAGTCACCCTTCCATGCAAACCCTAACTCCCATGCAACACACCACACCTCCATGCAACCCTAATACTACCATGCAACGTACCATCTTTCCATGCAACCCTAATATTATCCTGCAACGTACCACCTTTCCATGCAACCCTAATATTGCCATGCAACGTACCACCTTAATATCGTCACGTGAAACCCTAACACCATGCAATATTAATAATATAGTGAGAACCCTAACATGCATGTCTTAAGGCCAAATCACATATTATCACATATAAGTAAAACCCATGCCATATAACAAAACAATATCATACGTGGACTCCACATCACATCGTATATAACATAATTAATAATGATAGACATATGATACATAGCATGCGAATCACATAATGCAAATAAGCACACAAAAAGGACTTAGCACCCCTTACCTAATACGACACCGGTCTTGGTGCACGCTCCTATTCCTCTTGAGGGATTAGACTAGGTTCACCTATTAAATGAGAGTATACTAAAATCAGGCTCCCTTATAAAATTTTATTATTCTCTAAATTATTCTAAGATTTTTTTTTAATTAAAACAATACTACACAATACTTAATTATACAGAATATTACTTAAAAATACAAATAAATTATTGTTTTCATTCGAAAGGGTGGTGATACAAGGGTTTCTACCCTTCACCAAAATAGTAATAATAACAATAATAGTAATAATAGTAATAATAATAATAATAATAATAATAATAATAATAATAATAATAATAATAAAACATTATTAATAACACTCTTATTAGTAAAATATTAATATTAATAATACCAAAATTCTTAAAATTACAAGGTGGCTTTCAAAATCATTCCATTTAATAATAACACTATTCAAAAGTGTAATAATGATATTAATATTATATATAATTATAATATAAAGTTAATAAAGATAATAATAATAATAATATAATTAGAAAAAATGTTAAAAATGTTAATAATAGTTGTAAAAATCAAATGTGCGAGACTTAGTAAAATTTTAGGTTTATAATCCTCCTGAAATAATTACAATATTAACTAAATAATTACACTAATAATAATAATAATAATATTATTATTAATAATAACATTAAACATGTAAAAATTTAATTAAATAAGTAAAGGCCGAGATGAATAATATATCTTACTCAATAATACTCCCTAACCTGTCAACAAAATTTAGAAATTAGAATACAGTCAATATTACTAATAATAATAATTAAAATAATAATAATAAAAGTTGAATTAATGCTAAAATTTTGGCTAAAATTAGAATAATTATAAATAAATCGAAACTAAGTATTTAAAATGTCTATGACATCACCTTGAGTTGGAGGATGTAGGTGGAACTAGCGGTGGTTCTCGGAGGTGGCCGGAAAATGGATCTAAGAGAGGTAAAAATGAAGAAAAAGAGGGAAGGGGAAAGGAGAAAAATAAATTAAGCTTATGGTTCGGTGGGGGATACTTAGTAGGAGATTTTGAGTGGTTTATAGGGTGGCAGAAGCGGCGTATGTGGCGGCGGGCGATGGTTTAAGGTCTCGGGGTAAAGATTTTGGCGAGATGAGAAGCAAACTTTGCACGGTTATGGGCGCGCGTGCAAGAAGAATCGAAGTTTGAAAATGGTATGGTTAGCTAGAGGGAATTGCAACGAGGAATTTGAAATGTGGTGGTGGCGTTGAGGTTGGCTATCAGGGTCAGAATATGCGTCTGAAGTCACGGTGGTGGGCGATTCTCACTTAGGGTTTCGGAAGGAAGAAGTCTCGACCACACCCACAACCAGGCTATATATAGAATTTAGATGGGTTATTAGGGTTTTGGGGGTCTCGTGGATGATATTTATTGCTAGGGTTTTGGTGGCCGGTGACAGAAATCGGGCGACATAAGTCTGGGTCGGGGTCGAATTTTCGCGAAGCCAGAGAGAGAGAATGAGCGAGAGTTAGGGGTAATTGATTATTCCAAGCTAATGTGCGAGCTGGGAGGAAGAAAAAGAGAGGTGACTCGGCCGGTCAGAGCTCTCGTAGCCGACGCCGCCATTTTCGGCGGGGAGTTGCAGGCTACGTCGTCGGCATCGGGGCTGGGGGTGCGAAGCTGGGGAAGAAGAAAAGGACTGGACTGGCGGTCCAGAAGAAAGAAGAGAAAAGAAAGGAAGATGGGCGAACCGGCGCGACGGGGAAACTTCACTAAACGAGACGACGAGTTTTGAGTGAAGAAAAGAAGAAACGCGGCACTTCAAGAGGGGCGGTGGGTGCCTGGCGCGGCTGGGCCGAAGAAGGAAGAAGGAGAAGAAGACTGGGCCGCGAGCCGGCCTAGTTCGGGTGAAGAATGAAAAAGAAAAAGAAAGAAGAAGAAAAAGAAAGAAAAAGGAAAGAAAAGGAAAAAGAAGAAGAAAGAAATAATTATGTTGGGTATTTAAATAAATTAGAATATTTGGGATATTTAAAAATAATAATATTTGAATAAAATAATATTTAAATCCCTATTTAGGCTAAATTAGGATTTTTAAAAGATTTTCTATTATTTCCATTTTAATTTGCAAAACACCTTAAATTTTTTCCAATTAATTTATTTATAATATCATTATTAATTTAAAACTATTTTCTCATTCTTATTTCAATTAAAATGATATATTTAATTAATTTCTAAAATAAAATCCTTATCTAGTTAAAATACCAAAATTCCACCTAATTAAAACACTTATAAATTATTCTAGATTTTCCCTAATTAATTCTCTTTTTATTTTAGTAAAAATAATTTATTAAATTAAATCTTTCTAATAAAATATCATTTAAATATACTTTATAAAATTAGAAAATTTCGGGGCATTTCATGATACTTAGGTCTTATTTTTGGGTATGTTAATAATAATGGTATTTAAGGAAGATATACAATTTTTGGTGTATAAAATAGCTATAAAAAAGAGTTTATGCCTAAAATATGAAATTAGGGTTTCATAAGATGTATATGAACTTAAATCCTTAATAATGGTCTTGAAATCAATGTGATTTTGCTTTAAATCCTTCAATTATGTTTTCTACCCATCAAACCAATAATTTTTAATATATTAATCACTTAAAATAAAAGATCATATGGTTTGGGCCAAGGTTTTTTATAGGTTTGTTCCACCGAATAATAATAGTGCATTTTCTATTTTTTTCCTAAGAGGTGCGTTAGGCTATTCTACCAAATTAAAATTAGTGGGGCCCTAAACTCCAAATTAATGAGAAAAAAATAATTGATATGATGTGACTAATGGAAAGAAATTAATTACATAAAGTGAATGATTATGTGAGTTAAGACTAAGATGTTGTGTAAGTTTCACTTAATGATATTACTGGCTTAGGTGTGTTCATTCCTAAGGGATGTTTCAGACCATACCAAAAATTTAAGAATAGTGGTTAGGCATGGTTTACCCTATTTTATATCGGTTCTATTCCAATAGATGGTAATCATGGCTTAGGTATGTTGTTCTTGTGAGGTGCTTTATTTCAAAATAGATGTGTCCCTTTACTCAACTTAGATAAAAATATGAAATATGTTGTATCTAATAATGAGAGATGGACCATTAATTACCTTATATTATTTTATATATATTTCATGGGTGCTTACTTTCCGCTATAAATTCATGTAATTATCAATATATTTTACTCGACCGTGTTGTCGGGTTGCTCTATAGATAGTGTTCTAACCATCTTTTTCATGGGTTCTTCTCATTACCATAAGGAGATGACTTGGATTTCTTTGTGTAGGTCAATGAGGATCTAGTGGATGATTTTTCAGCCTATGATGCTTTATGTAGGGTGGAGTGATTTTCGTATCATTATTTTAGGCATAGAGTCATGTTATTTGGATGATAGTTTTGACTAGATACCTTTTTTGACTCATTGAACCATTATACTACATTTGCCTGTATTTTTGGATGTAGTACATGGATTTAATATCCAACTTATATTTTTCTCATGAAGTTTCTCAAAATCTCTAAATATCATGTTTTACATTCTATTTGTTTTATCTTTTGATTGACATAAGGAAAATTTGGTAAGCCATAGTTACCTTAATTAAGGTAGTAACACCCAAATATTTTTGTATTATGCTTATGCTATAAATAATATTTTTCAGTAGTAAATTTTGGAGTGTTACAAATATGGTTGGATTTTAGAGCCTTAATCACATTTAATGTTTGTAATGTGCTATTTACAAGCAAACCAATCGACTTATTTAAGCACAATTGATTAAGTGGTTCTTAGAATAGTAGACTAGTTAGTCCAATAAATCTACTTGGTTGTCTGTAATGATGTGTATTGCTCTCTAGTTAAACCTAAACAATAGTTTGTCAAAACTGATTGACTTGTCTTAGAACATTCTATTAGTCCAATAAAGCCAATCAATAGGTTTCGAGAGGAACTCTAAGGTTTGGTTTTGCCAAGAGAGTGTTTCTTTTGTTTCTTATGAACTTTGTATAATTTTTTGACTTTATATTATGCTATAACATGATTATTTAATGATCAAAAAACACATCTTGGCATGAATTAACTAACCTATTAGATTGATTAATTTGTTCATAATTTATGGCACTCTTAATAAGTTCCTTTAGAGAGTTTTATTGAAAAATTGAAGTATGGATGTTATGATGCTATAAATGGATGATGTAATCTAGATTCTTACCATAAATGGATTATCTTAATAGATGCTTAACCTAATTTAAGAACCAAAGGATGCCCCACTACATGTTTTGGAGGGCAGAAATGGCTAAGATGAAATGAATATATGGATATGTTGTTTTAGCTTTTATATGGGACTTATATGTAATACCCCAAAAATTTCAAAAACCTATATTTTAATAAATAACTTTATTTGAAATAAAATTAGCTTGTAAAATTATTTATTTTAATTATTTTATGGATTTTGGGATCATGTAAATTTGGATAAGAGTATTTAATAAATTAAAAATAAATATTTTGCTAATTATCATATTATTTTATTTAAATAAACTTCCAAATTAAAATTTTACTAACTTTAACCCTTTTTAAATTAATATATTAGATTATAATGAATTAAATTATTAAACTAAATAAATTATCAAGAATATTACATTTTATGATTTCATAAATTAATTTATTTTATTTTTCCCTATTTTCCATTCCCTTTTTGCCCTCCTCCCTCTTTCTCCTTTTCTTTTCCCTTTTCCTCCTCCTTGGGCCACCCGACCAGCCCTTCCCCTCTCCTGCGCACTGGGCCACTGGCCCATCTCCCCTCTCTCGCGCGGGCTTCCTCCCTCCTCTCCCTCGCGCGCGCCGCCCAGCACACCAGCCCAAACGCTTCCTTATTTTTTTACCCCTGGACCGGCTGGCTCCCTTCTTTTTCTGCGCCGGTCCAGCCACCAGTCCCTTTCTTCTTCGCCTTTCTTCCTCCTCCCACGCCCGACTCTTTTTTTTGCCATTGTCGAGCGCCGACCGCCACTCGACACCTGCCACCACCACCTGCTCCCTCTCCCTCTCTCTTCCCCCGTCGTTTTCCTTCCCTTTTCGAGCTAAACCAACCCTGGACCACACCCCGCGTGCCCCTGTTTCTTTCCCCCTTCTTCCCTGTCTTCCCCTGCCACCCGACCACCACCTGCCACCTGCAGCACCGATCGACGGCCAGCCTTGCCCCTCTCTTCTCCCTCTTATTTTTCTTCATCTCCTAAGCCCCTCATTCACACATTTTTTCGAGCCTATCACCCTTCCTCGAGCTCCCTTATCTCTCCTTCCTTCTCCCTCCATTCTCCTCCACGTTTTCTTACCACCTCGCCCAGCCCTGCGCCGCCTTCTGCCACCGTCCACTACCACCCTGCACCACCACGCCGCCCCTCGAGCCCTACACTTCCTCCCTTCTCCTCCTCTTCCTTTTTCTTCCCAGTTTTTCCCCTTACCGTCAAGCCACCTGCAAACGCCTCTACCGCCGCCGTCCGGCCACCTCTGCCGCCACCCAACCCACCGTTCGACACCCTGCAACCCTCTTTACAACCGCCATCCATTATTTGGCCGAAAACAGCCCTTGAACCCCTCCATTTTTCCCTCTCCTTTTCCTTCCTTCACAACCCCTTTCCTTCGACCCTCCTCGGCAGCCAACTTCGCCGCCTTGCCGCCGCCGTCTCTGCCGCCCTATGCCGCCGTGAAACCACCCTTTGCCTCCACCTACACCCCTCTTGTACCATTCCCTTGCCTTAGAACCTCCCCCAACCACCTTCTTTTCTAACCTAAATACCCTAACCCGAAAATAATAGATTTTGCTTCCTTCACCCCCCTTTAAACCCTTCCACCCCTTATTTTTGCATGAGACTCACGCTGCTCATGCAGCGTGAGCTCCCCCTTGATTTTGGAAATCATTAGCTAATTTTTAAGGTATAATAGTATTTTATGTTAAGTGTTTTACTAATTAAATTTTATAAAGTTTTATCCTTTTTAACTTCTTATTTCTAACAATAATGATGGATATTATTTTTAGGTGTTGAGTTGCTAATTATGCTTGGTAAGATTTTATATTTTTCGGGATTAAGGTAACCGTTAATCCTCCCTTAAATATATGGAAAAACGCATGCTAGCACATTTAGGTTTTAGTATGATTTTATGCATGTTTTGTATGCTTAGCATGATATGTTTATGGTTTCTTATATTGTTCGTTAAAAAGAAAAAACATGATAACTTTTGTGCCATATGTAGGTGTGTTAAATAAAGAAGGAGTTGGAATATGGATAGAAATGTTAAACACTTGTTTATGATGTACCATGTTGTTAATGCATGAATGATGTTATTGTTTAAGGGTATTTTAGTAATTATGCTTATGAGGTATATAAATCAATGTGTGTAGTTGCTAATGAGTATTATGTTGAAAAATGACAAGTTGGTGGACTTAGATGATAAAAATGAAGTACTAATATCATTATTTTATGTAGTGTTAGTAAATTCATAAAAATGGTGAATAAAGGGGTTGAATGGAAATTTTATAAGTGAAAAGGGTATTTTGGTAATTTTATAAGTAAAAGGGTATTTTGGTAATTTAAAAATAAAGGGGTTAAATGATAATTTATAAGTAAAGGATAAAATTTTAAGTTGTGAGAAAGAAGGGTAAAATGGTAATTTTTGAAGTAGGGGTAAAATAGTAATTTTGGATGAAGGAGGGCATTATGGTAATTGTTCAAGTAAAAAGGGCATCATGGTAATTGTTCAAGTAAAAAGGGCACTATGGTAATTTTGGAGGTAAAGGGGCAAAATCGTAATTTCATAAGTAAAGGGTAATATGGTAAATTTTATAAGTGAATGGTGAAGTGGTAATTTATAAGTAAAGGGGTAATATGGTAATTTGGGAAAGAAGGGAAAAATGGTAATTATGTATGGAAAGATAAAGATGGTAATCTTGGATGTGAAAGGGTAAAATAGTAATTTGTAAAGTAAAAGATGTATGGTGGTAGTTTTCATAAATAAAATGATATATTGGTAAAATTGGATGTAAGGGGTAAAAGGGTAATTTTGAAGTTAAGAGGATATTTATGGTAAACTTGGGAATAGGGGTAACTTGGTAATTATGATAACGACAAAAGATAATTTAGCGATTAAATTATGATTGTATAAGGGCAATTGGATAAGTATGATACTATAGAAGGGTAATTTGGTAAATTAACCAATTAAAGGGCATTATGGTAATTTTAGTAATGGAGAAGGGTAATATAGTAATTTTGATTACGAAAAAGGGTAAATTAATATTTGTAATTATGAAGAAGGGTAATTTGGGATTTATAATGATTAAAAAAGGGTAAATGGCAATTAAAATAATTGAGAGGGGTAAAATGGTAATTATGATAAATGAGGAGGGCAATTTGGTAATTCATCCAACTGAAGGGGCAATTTGGTAATTTAGCCGATTAAAGGGTAAAGTGATAATTATTTAACCAACTAAGGGGGCAAAATTGTAATCATGATAATGAAGGAGGGTAATGCAGTAGTTTATCCATCTCAAGGGCAATTTAGTAATTATAACAAAGGAGAAGGGCGATTTGGTAATATAACCAACCAAAAGGGAAATATGATAAGTGTAGTAATTATGAGGGGTGAATGGTGGTCTAAAAAGTGTAGGAGACAATTTGGTAATCTAAAGTGGACAAGGGGTAATTTGGTAATTATGGAACCTAAAGGGTAATATGGTAATTTGGCGAGTAAGGAATGGATACTTAACAATTATATAAGAAAAGGGAAAATGAGTAGTTTGTACCTAACATGCCTTTGAGATTGTGGAATATTAATATGATTAAATAATGCTGATTAGCTAAGTAAGAGTATCTAATGATTAGTATGGCCTTGAGGGTTTCTCTGTGACATCCTGGATAATCCTCTGAATAAGAAACGATTAATGATATCGAAACGATTGAAAGTGAATAAGTATCGGATTATCGTGCTTTTCGTGATCACCTTAATTAAAATACTATTACTTAAAGTGAAAGACCTCGAGATCGGGAATGGTGACTCCTTAGGGGTCGCTACCCTAAGGACATGGTTTAGTCCACGATTATTCTGGTATTTGCTGGTGTGCCTTTGTGCCCTAGCTAGGCCCTATATCTTACTCTTTCTAGCTCTACGGACCTAGTTAGGGGTATGCATACTTATGGATTAGGTGTCCTTGTCGGTAGGGTACTGAGTTAGCTTTATGCACCAGTACGACCAGGGTACCTTTGCGTCCTTGGGTTCATGGTTAAAGGGTATTGAGTAGCTGATATGCACTGGTATGACCGGTGTACCTTTGTGTCCCGGGTTATTGATCTCCCAATAGAGGCAAATAAATATGATTGATGTGCTGATTAAAGAAAGGAAAGATACTATTATTGAAAGTGAAATATTAATGAGCCGAGCCCAGACGATTATGATATTGAGTACCGGTCCACCGATTATAATAGTGGCCAGGAGCGTTGTACCCTGGATGATGAGTTATATGTATCCCGGTCCACCGGTTATAATAGTGGCCGGGAGCGTTGTGCCCTGGATGATGAGTTATCTGTATTCCGGTCCACCGGCAATAATAGTGGGGGTCCCGAGCTCAATAAAATCGGTTATGTATGTGAATAAGATTATGGAAAAATACTAATCACTTATAGTGGAACACCATGTGAGTCGGGGCCAGACCGGTCCACCGACAAATAATAGTGGTCAGGTGCGTTCTGCCCTATGTGTTTATCTTCTGGTCCACCGGCAATAATAGTGGTCAGAGGCGTTCTGCCCTGAGTGTATACTTTCCGGTCCACCGGCTATAATAGTGGGGTTCTCGCACTCACATGGATATAAAATATGATATTGATTGAATGATGATGGAATAATGGCTTAAGGCCAGAATGTACTGATCTTACACTATGACATGGCTTAAGGCCCAAAGATATCGATCATGAATTATAACTTGTATTACGTGTTATTGTTACGTATGCACCTCTCATTATTTATGTGCGTGACTTGCATTATGTGCCGTATGCGAGCCTGTCTCTAAGTGTGATATTAAAGGGTTACTCAGTACCGTAGTACTGAAGGGATTCCCTTATGGGGCCCCTGCCTATTCAATGGGCAGGTATTTTCAGGTGCTACTCAAGTGGGTTACGGGAAGGAGAGTAAGGAATTTTCCGGTATCATGGCTTTTTCCCTTTCTCATCTAAATTCTTGGTTTTAAATGTTAACGTTGTTAAAGTAGCCACCATTGGTGGATTTTATTCCTGAAAACGATTTGATGCGCTACTCTGATTTAAATATGTTGAAGTTCTTGCAATTTACTCTGATTTATGCATGTTGAATGTCTTTCGAATTGTATTTCATTTTTTTAGCCTTAGCACTTGGTACTGGAACGGTATGAGTGAACTGGTCTGGTACTAAGTGTGGCGGTAATACTCCCAAAGTTCACATTTTATTTATCTGCTTCCGCTATTATCTTTTAATAAAACGAAATTTTTCAGTAGTGAATTTTGGGGGTGTTACATTTTATGATTACATAACTTTAAGAATAGCACATTAATCACTTAAAGTGAATGATAATCGAGTAGTAGATGGGTCTAGATTACATGATCCTTGATTATCTACTAGGGGTTAGTTTGCCTTCAGGTTTTATAGTGCCTTCAAGCTTGGCTTTGGGGTGGATACTAGTAGATCCCGGTATTTTACCTACTCTAGACACTAATGATGTACTACAAGGTATCAAAAATAAATGGTTTGATCACCTTGGTGGCTTATATGTATTTAGATGGACTTGATGTCTATTAGTGGGTACTTAGCTTCGATGGGAATTTATATCCTACGGTTTGGATGAATTCCATGGTATTATGAGATCATAGGGTGTAAATATTTCTCATGGTTCAAAAAGGAAGAGTGGCTTGTAAATAACTATCCTAAAGGATTTTGTAATTCTAAAGATGGACTTAATGGGCTAACAATGTAAGTGGATCATAGAAGAGCCTAGGGAGTTGTTGAATGATTAGCTTATGTGGTTATATGTCTGATGCGTGCACGGTTAGAGTTTTAGATTTAGATGGAGTTTATATGGAGTATTTGATGAGTATGGATTATGGAGGTTGATGATGGGGATTCGAAGGGATGGATGATGATGGAACACGAGGTAGAAGGGTAAATTAATCTTTAAACCACACAGAAATAAAGATTAAGCTTTCGAGAACAAAACCGTTCACACAGATTCGGTTTTATTTCGAGATGATTCGAAACAAATCGTTCACACAGATTCGACTTGTTACGAGATGAATCCACACAGAATTCAGGTTTAAGCAATGCTTAAGGTTGTTCTTCTTATTCAAGTTGTGTCCTTCTACTCAGGTTCCTATGGTTTATATAGCCAAGGAACCGAGCATCTTTTCAAAAGATTACAAGCATATTCCCTCCCAAAAGCATTAATTCCCTTAAGACTAGCTAGTTAATATTTAGTCACTAATTGACTAAAAGTAAATAACAGTAACTTCCTTCCAAAACCATTAATTCCCTTAAGACTAGTTAGTTAATATTTAGTCACTAATTGACTAAAAGTATAACTCCCTCCCAAAAGCATTAATTCCCTTAAGACTAGCTAGTTAATATTTAGTCACTAGTTGACTAAAAGTAAATAACAATAACTCCCTCCCAAAAGCATTGATTCCCTTAAGACTAGCTATTTAATATTTAGTTACTAATTGACTAAAAGTAAATAACAATAACTAGTACTTAGACATAAATGTTACGCTAGCTAACAAATGCTGCATGAAGCCATGCATACTCCTCCATGTTTATGTATCTACGTAGAGTAGCGTAGCCATCTTAGTTGGTGATGTGTCCTGTGACTCTGCTCCCGCATCAATGTCACTACCCTTAATGTCTATATTTTGATGGTAAGCATGATGAGTTATGAATTATCAATGTTGAATGGCATGAAATCCTAATGCATTATATGACTATGGTAGAGCATGTAAACTTAACTATACCGTCTAAGTATGATTTCTATAGTTTTCCATGGTTGTCTTTTATTAAGAATGTAGCTTGGCTTACTCAGTACAGTGCATATTAACGTGCCCATTTTTTTTTGGTCTTCTACTCAATGTCATAAGAATTTTTGTTCTCCTAATTGGATGAGATTTGGGCTTTTGCCTATTGTTGTTTTCTCTCTCTTATATTTATGCACTTTCACTTTACTCTCATATATGAATTTAGATACTTTATGGACCTGTTGTGGTCTTGTATTGTAAATGTTTTTCCTTCTAGTGTTCACAGAGTTTATCTTATGTGCACTCTATTATCTTATTTGTTTTTTTGGGTTTCTTAACCTTGTATCTAATATAGGATTGGCTATGGATGTCTATCTTTTATTCAATGTAGCAATAACATCTATTTTTTTCCTAGGTGTGTTTGGTATTTTCTACTTCTACAATGAGCTTAAATGATATTTTTGTGTAGTGAAAAATGGGATGTTATAGTATTTCTAGATACACTTATATTTTGTTGGAGTTGGTAACGATTTGAACCTAAGAAAAAAATATGAACAATAAGTGGGATAGGTGTACACAACACATAAGAATGAGAAGTAGAAAAATAAATAAGTAATTAGATAATAAATTAGGTGAGGTTTAAGGGCTAAGCAAAAAGATTAAGGCCAATAAAATTTAGGAGATTAATAAATACCAAAATATTCTACCTAATTAATTTTCTTAAAGTTTTATTCTACTACACTATATTACTAGAAAAAAAATGATACACATAATAATAGAGCATCCAAACCAATAATAATATCTATAATTAATTTTAAATAGGTTTTCCACAAATGGGGTATTACATTAATATCCTTTTAAAAGAGACTTTAATATAACTTGAAGTGGCCCACGAGTAATGGTCCTATAAGATGAGGGTCACTATATTAAATGACAACGAATAAACTCTCATAGTAACATAAAACTTACATCAAACATATAAATAACAAGCATAATTCAATCAAGAACATGTCTATGCAATGAATAAGAAAATTAAACAATTAATAAGTACATAGATATACTAATGGTAGTATGAAATTCACATGGGTGCCTTCATATCGACTAATCATTTGGATACTACTGCCCAATGGAGAGGGACCTCCTTGAGAACCTTAAGTTCTTAAGTCTATCATGCACACCTCTATAGGTAGGGATGAGCAGCATAATCCTTACCATTAATATCTAAACTCTAGACATGACTAGCTGGTGTCTCATCTACTAAGGATGTATTTTACACAGAGATGGTCCTATAATTGACTACACTTGATTGTGTTAAACTCTACCTCAAAAGGAGTATGATTATAAACCTTTATGGCCCAACTAGCCATACTTCCAACACTCAGTCAGTCTTCCCCAATAATCCTTTCCTAGGTGGTTCCCTTTGCATGCCTTACAAAAATAGCACCACAAAGGTTTCTCATTCCCAATCCTTCTTCTTTGATATTATAGGGGAAGACCACTACTTAGTTCACACTAAAAAGTACCTACATGAACCTACTTCTCACCTCTATTACACTAAACACTCTCTAATGTCCTCTTTGACCCACTAAGCATCCTCTTTGCCTCCTAAATTTACCCTAGAGAACATTCCAATTTATATAATGTGTGCACATATCATAAACTATCTCCCAAATAGCTCCTAGGTGTGCAAATCTAAACCCTTCAAAAAAAAATGAGCAACCATCTCTTCACTATAGACTATCTCTAGTGCAAGCACAAGAAGCTCTAATAACTTATTGAAGTACTCCTCAACCAATACAATACACTACTAAAGGGTAACATCCTTGACAATATTTTTATGGCTAATGTGAAAATAATATTAGTATACCCTCAAAGATGTAAAAAATCCTCTCCAACGATCCACTTGTTCAATACCTCAGATGTTATATCCTCTCCACTAATCATATGCCTTTCCTCACAAGTAGAATCTATGAACATCAAGCTTTTTAACCTTTTAGTAAATTAAAATCCTACCAATATTCTTTAAGTTTATAATATTTCTCCCCATCACTTTTAATTCCTCTACTCCCTTGAATATTTGTTGGTGATGAAACCTAAGATCTGTAAGCCAATTCTCCACCTAAACAAGCATCGAAGGTTATAGTTATAACTATGCCACTCCCTTAGCTACAATGATAAGGAATCTTCTTTATATGAGTGATTAAAGCTTTGTGCCATAGTTCTATAGTAAAATAAGGAATAACATTACAATAATAGAAAACACAATCAAAGGTCACATATAAGAAGGATAATCACATCACCATATTTAAGGCTAACTATCAATATATCCCTTACAAAAAAAAGGTTTCTAACCCAAACTCGCTTCCTTAAGGATACAATAGGTATCAAAATGTTTAAGAATAATTTTTGTTTGAAAATAAAAACATGGATTTGAAAAAAAGAATTTTTTATACCAAATTGTAACACCATTATTTTTACTACTTAATAATGGAATTTTGTGAAAGCATAAATTAAAAAATATTGGCTGTTACCACTACAGTTAGCATAAGTGTGGTGTCTTTAACATTTTTATACTATGTTCTAAGGATAAAAAAAATAAAAAAATAAAATAGAAAAAGGAAAGACAATAATATAGATAAATTTTACAAATAATAATCCTTCTTACATCTTACTAACAAAAATACAATAAGGGATACTAAATCATAAAGAAAAATTAACTAAAAAAATAAAAAATTAGCTGCTGAGGGATGGTACTAGTTGGCCCTAACTATTAGACCCAAAATCCCATTGTAAGAATGAAATCTCCTTCTTTTGACCCCACTTATTGTCACAACACTTATACACTTTGTGCAACTTTATGGCCCATATATAGTCATTTGCACATGATTATTAATATGAAATCCTCTCACTAAGTAAATAATATGGCCTGTAAAGAGGTATCCTTCTCCAATTACACAAAATTTTACAATAACTACTTAAAGTATCATAATACATGGAATAACAATATACAATAAATATACTATAATATAGAAGCCACCAATGTCCTTTTTTCATCATGCCAATACATTTAACCAATTCACAACCATCTAAAAATCCATAACTAGTAGGGAATTCCAATACATCTCCACAACTGACAATACAATGGCATTCCAAAATACGATGAACACAGTTATATTATTCTTATTTATTTTACTTCAGGGGAGATAATATAAACTGAAAGATACTAAGATATAATTGATTATACTATAGCATGAGGTAATCACAATAACTTCAAAAAATATAATGTAGGGTTTAACATACACGTGGTGGTACTTGCAAATGAATATAATAAAATACCCTTATACCTCTTAGGTAACCTAATGCATAAAATATGTATACCACCAAAGTAGCCCTAATGACTAATTAAAGTAGACTAGAACCATATTAGGGATCTAGCATCACAACCCTTATATTAAGCCAAAAATTTATGAAAATTCATGTTCTTAATGGTGGTTTTCTGGTTCTTGGTCTCTTTTTGAAACATATTTTTTGTTTTATTTGAAAAGGATTGGGAAAAGTTTAGAGAAAAAGGAAGAAAAGTGGTTTTCTAGCTCACTAGTCAACTAGTGGTATGAATCATTGACCGACCTATTATTTTTAGTTCTATTTTTATATCAAGGTAAATAGTTTGAGTGGTCTTGAGAAGCTTATTAACTAATTCACCTAACCTAATCAATTTTATTTTTAAATTTGATTTTAACTGAAATTTACTACCAATAATCTTTAATTTTGGTAATCAAGCTCCAAAATAATTTTATAAATCATCTTCAATAGTTTTTGAGAATTAATTCAAGAATTTATATACCTTAAATGGATTTGAGAGACTAGAGTTTTCCAAATGTGAGTGATAACCTAAGTACTTCTTCTTATATTCTTCTTCTAATTATCTCTCTTCTATGCATATCAATTCGAATTGTTTCATTTCTCCCTTTTTTTTTATCTCATTTCCTTTCTTGTATTCCAAAGTTCTATGGTATATTGTCTTAGAACTACTTAACTATAAGTACTTCACTTATGGGGATTAACTGTATTTTTGAACTTTTGAAACTAGCCATAATAGCTTGAATTTGAGGTAGATAGTTTGGGTTTCCACTATATAACCCATTACCCTCCATTTCTCCTGATGTTTTGGGCATTCTTTCTAAGCGATAAACCTTTTTTCCTCCCATTATTTCAACCAACAAAACCCCCTTTTCCCTCTTCTTCTAATTATCTCTCTACTTGTTTCTTTTTCCCTTACTGCTCTCTAATTCTGATCTTTTACACCTCTTCTAATCCTTTCACTAACTCAATTTTTATCATAGGTAAGATAGAGTTACATCCAGGTGAAGATTGAGGAATATACACCTTCTCGTGGTGTTCTCATTTGATAAAGATCAAGTTATCTAATGTTCCTAAACACTTATTGTGTTACTATTTTTTTTTTTAAGATTTCAAGGTTTTTAATAATTTTTAATCTCCAATTTTTTAGGTTTTTGTGTTTTATACATTTTAGATAATATTTTTCTCTACTTTGTGTGATTCTTGTTAAGCTTCACTTGAGGTTAGTCATTCTTACCATGTGGTGTAGGGTGACTAACCATGTTTTACTTCTATAGGCTTTGGAATTTTTGGTTTTATATGTTAATATTTATAATATTGGTAGTCAATATCAGTATTTATTTTTGTGAATCATACCTTTATTCTTGTTATTTGGGGGGAAAAGTTAGCTACATTTAAGTATCTTGATGATTAATTAGAAATGTATCATGATTGAGTGGCTGATTAGGATTAATCTTAGTTTTATAATTGTCGAATGGTATATATGTGATATGTTTGATTTTGGAGGCCAAAATTTTCATATAAAAAATTATGTGTAGAATTTTTTGCATAGACCAATTGAATGGTTTGGTCAAATAGATTAATTGGTTTTTAGAGCACATAAATAGTTAGGTTATCCATGGCTTTGTTTGTTGAATTAAGTCCTTTAATTTAGGAAAGAACCCATCAACTAGTTTTTTTGAACCAACTAGATTATTGCAAGATTAGGAAAATGGTTATCCAACCCATAAATATGTTTTGGAAAGGACATTAGGGGTTTTAGAATGTCAAATTAATTGGCTAGTATATAAAACTAATCAACAAATTTTACCAAGATATTTTCCTTATTACAATCAACTTTTTAATATTTTAAGACTTGATATTATGTCATGATATGATTCTTAGATACTAGAAATACATTGTTTTACATGAAAAATAAAATATAATGATGGATTAAGTTGATTAAGTAATGATGAGATCACCCCTATGTACACTTTGATGGGTTATTATAGATACCTTTGAATATTTATGTGATCATGGTTGGTTTGGTATACTATCTGGGTCTTTGTTTAGTACATGGTTTGGTCAATAATATACTACTCATTTAAAATGTAAGATCATGGAACACTCCATGGGACTAGATCATACTATCCTTGATTAGATACTAGGGTTTGTCTACATAAGGCATTTTTGTTATATACCTTTGCATAAGATTTGAGTTGATCGAGGTAAATTTATATAGTACCCCAAATTATAGCTAACCCTAATCCTGAGTAACTAAAATTGTAACCTAAGCCTATTCTTGGGAAATTAATATTTCTATCTTACATTAACTCCCTAATCTTAAATCTTACCCTAACCCTACTTTTTTATCAATGTCTTTTCTAACCTAAAACTAATCCTAGATAATCAATAATTTAATTATCCAAATACCTTACCTAATTTATTTTAACCTAAACCTAAATCTATATCCATCCTTTTCTTTTCATCTCTTTACTTCATTTTATTTCACTTTATTTTCCCCTACAAATCACCTCCCTTAACCTCATATCACCTTTCCTCTCCTCATCTATCCTTCTTGCATGCATGCCTTCCCTGCTAAGCCTATCTCTCTACCTCCTAAAACTCTCCCTTCCTCATTTCTAGGGTTGGGGGTTAAATTTATTACCCGATCATCACACCCTTCCTCTCTATGCATGTGTGTGTATAAGGCACATTTAATGCCTGAATATACTCCCTTCTACCTATGTTTTATGTCAAAATATTGGAAGATTTTCTCCTCCTTCATTTCTCCTCTTGGATGTCATTAAAACTGCCCAGGATGACCCCCACCGGAGAGCCTAACTAAGGCATCAACACCTCTACCAAAAACATTTTCCATTACCTCACCTATATCACCGATCACCTTTGCCATTAACTCACCCTAAGCACTGCCAAAAATACCACAACCTCCTCCCAATAATAGGAAAAACCCAAACAATCCTACCCCATTCCATTTGTTCATTTTCACCAAACTAAATTAACCCCATCTAAGGCAACACCCATTGTAGCCTGCCACCTCCATTTGGCCAATTCCACGGTATCTCACACCCTCAATTAGAAAAAAAAATATCGGTCCTCACCACCCTTTTTAGCCTTATATATAGTTTCCACCTACCTTGCTTTGCCTCTTTAACTAATCCCTTCTTTATTGCACACAAGTTGGCCTAGACTTCTTCGAACCTTAGTTTGGTTTTTTCCACTTCTTGTACCCTGCCATTACTTTAACCCCTCCTTGATTGTATCATTTATAATAATGTTTTGTTAAGTGCTCTTAAGTGATACTTTAGAGGTCCTAGAAGAGATGAGATAAGGCAAGCATATTTAGAGACCAGAGCTAAATGCTTGCATGGATATGTGTAGTATCATGATTTTATTATTATATGGTTAAATACATGTTGTCAATGATATGATATGATAACATGGATTTTATGATAGAAAGAGAGTATAAATATCACAAGATGTACTAACATGATGTTACTATGCTAGGTTGCATTTTTGTAGATGTGTATAAATTGTGTATGTACTGTATGGGACTAATAAAGTATGATAAGTGGAAAATAAGGATATTTAATATGTATGATAATAAATGGAGGATTTCGAAATAATGATATTGAGTATAAAATATTTTTGTAAAATAAGGGTATATTGGTCAACATGGGGTAATATAGGAATTTAGGCATTTTAACATGTTTGGAGTATTACATTATGCTAATAATATCATGTGGAGTTACTTGATTGATTATGAATGTTATAACCTTCTCCAAAATGAGAAAAATGTCAAAATTTAGAATATTTAGAATATGTTGTTAATATTCAATGTTAGGAATTTATATTGAATTTGGTAATTTTATGAGCCTCATAGGAACATTTATTATGAAATTGTGATTTTGGGAGATTTGTGAATAATAACTTTTAAGATAGGGCTATTATCACATGTATATGAAGTGGGAATTAAACCTTGAATTTTGGATATATTATTAATAATAATATTTGAGGAAGATGTATTGAATTTATTGGGTAAATGATCAATATAAGAGGATTTATACCTAAATTGTGAATTTAGGCTTTAAACCACTATTATCATCTTAAACGACAATCTTATTATCACATGCAAAAGACAATGGATTTAGACCATGAATTTTGAATATGTTGTTAACATTCAATGTTAGGAATTTATATTGAATTTGGTAATTTTATGAGCCTCATGGAACATTTATTATGAAATTGCAATTTTGGGAGATTTGTGAATAATAACTTATGAGATAGGGCTATTATCACATGTATATGAAGTGGGAATTATACCTTGAATTTCGGATATAATAATAATAATAATATTTGAGGAAGATGTATTGAATTTAATGGGTAAATGATCAATATAAGAGGAGTTATGCCTAAATTGTGAATTTAGGCTTTTTATGAAAAAATGAGCATCTTAACCTTTAAGATGGTTTTGTTATCTAAATGTTGGTGTATTTATTACCTTAATTAGGCTCTTTACTCATAAAATTAATCATAAATAAGATATTAATCATTTAAAGTGAAAGATCACATGCGTTAGGTCAATGTGATGTATTTAGATCCATTTTACTTGATGATAATAGTAGCTTAGGAGTGTTTTTCCCTAAGAAGGTGATCTTTCCACATCTATTCTACTAGATAATAATAGTGTCTTAGGTATGCTTTCCCTAAAAATGTGTTTCTGTTTATTTTACAGGATTATGAATTGTGGAGCCCATGGTCATCATGGATAAGAATATGAATTTAGTAACCTAAAAAATAAGACACTAATGATTTAATATGAAAGAGTACGTAAATTAAAACCAAGGTGATGTTTTCATATGCATTCCATAGGATGATAATAGTAGCTCAGGAGTATTTTGTCCTGACAAGGTGATGTTGTCAAATCCTTCCATCAGATGATAATAGTGGTTTAGGTGTTTTGTCCCTAAGAAGGTTCTTTGATCAATTCCACTTGATTAAGAATAGTGGGGTACCTAAACTAAAAGAAAATAAAAGAATAAAAATGGTTATATCTAATAAATAGGCAAGGATCTTTATTTATCTTATGAGACTTTGTGTAAATTGTATGTGCACTTATGACCTATTATGATTGCATGTAATTATTTGTATCCTTGATTCAATAGAATTGTTTCCTTACTTAGTATGTAGCGTACTAGCAATCCTTTTCATGGATGCTGTTCATTTCCATTAGAAAATGACCCTAACTATTTTGTGTAAGCCTTTAAGGACCAACTAGATGAGTTTTCTTCTTTTTATGGTTTGTGTAGGTAGGAGTGACTTTTATCTATAATGGGTATTTAGGTAAAGATTTATGTTATCCGGATGATGCTTTTACTTGGATACCTTTTGGGACTCTTTGATCCATGGTATTCCCTCATTTTTATTCTATTATTATAAATTAGATTTAATATCTAGACTCACATTTGTATTTATAAAATCTTCTCCATTATTTTTAATTACCTTGTTTTACTATGAATGATTTTATCCTTGCGATTCATGTAAGAATTGTTTGATAAACCAGATTTATGTCAATTACGACAGTAACACCCATATTTTGATTAAATGCTTCCATTGTAAAAAAAAAATTCAGTAGTAAAATTGGGGTGTTAGATTTTCCTACTCTACATAGTGATGATTTACTAAAGGATATTGATAAAAAATGGTCTAGTAAAAGAGGTGACTTGTTTAACTTTGGTGAAACTTTATGTCCATTAGTGGTTTTCTTAGCTTCGGTCAAACTTAAGTCCTTTTTATTTTTAGTTTAGCTTCTATGGGTATTGAGAGCCCATGGGAGATGATCCAACCCATTTATCATATATATAAATGGCTATATAACATTGTGATCAAAATCTCATGAATGATTAAATGGATTAGACCTTAAAGTTTACGTAACTCATATATTTGGTATGTGATCTCACATTTTCGTATGTAGTTATACATGATTTTTGAATTTTGTGATGAGGATGATGAATGAAGAATTTCATAAAATTATTTTGAAGCATGATATTTCCATGCAATCCATGCTTATAATTAACCATGATGTCATCTACTTCCATATCCATGTATAGGGTACCATGTTGAAAATTCCATGTTAGCAAAGCATGTGAGTTGCTATGTTACTATAGAAACATGTTAATTTGTGCTATTATGACTTGTATTCCTATCATTATCATATGTGCATAGGAAAACTCCCATGATAAGGTAATTTGGCTTAATCAATACATAGCATACTAGCGTGCTCTTTTAATTGACCACCTACTTAATCCTACAAGCAAAGGACCTTATACAAGTAGTTGAGGGTAGCAAGTAATAACTAGGAAATTTATGTATTGGGCATAGGAAAGCGAGTGTGGATGTTTCAATGGTTATCCTTTTTGTTAGTACTTAGAGACCTAATTTTTTCCTTAATTTTTCTTATTTTATAGAATTCACTATTTATGTATTTTAGTTTGTTTCAGACTTCCTATGGTATTTGTTTTGTAAACCCCGACCCTTATTGTCTTTTATGCTTTTTCTTTGGACACTCTATTCTTTGTGTTTGGCTTGTCGGATGCTTAACATTTAATCTAACATGAGATAGATGGTAGGAAGTAAATCCAATGTTAAGTGTGGTGGTAAGATTCTATTTTTTAAGGACTGTTTTTGTATTTTCTTCTTCGATAATAATTTTTTTTAAAAAAAATAGGGGTTTCGAAACGTAGTAGCAAAAATAAACAAAAGGATAAACTTCATCTTTACGGTAGTTACCCCTAAGGAACCATAATTCCAACACTCAAGGTATTCCACTTTAAATATTAATATTTTACATAGTAATCGGAAACATCACATAATGCACAATAATTCTAATTCCATAATAATTTTATTTTCTTTATTTACAACTATTCATGTTAAACCAAATGTTAATGGTATAAGATAATGTTAAGAGTGAACATTATGGTCAACTAGACCATCTACTAAGGCAAACTTAGTCTAATTATTCACCTTGAGTTACATTTTTATCATAATGTTCAAAATGCCCTCCAAATATCTAGTTATAACCTTTTTTCCAATTTATCTCAAAATTTTATTCTTAAAGGATAATTTTCATGAAGAGGCTATAGTATGATAAATTTGAATACTCTATCATGTACATATTAGATGACATGGAAAAGGAATATGTTACCCCTAAATAGGAAATTGACATATTGCACATATAAAATCCTACATTTCTATGTTACCCCTAAATAGGAATTTGACATATTACATATATAAAACCCTACCTTGTAATTCTAACATTTTATAATATCCTTTTTATTCATGCATAATGAACCTAGAGTAGATGTTGGAATTCATGATGGGAAATAAATCATGGCACATATAAAAGATATTTATGCCCCTAGGGTATATAATATAGATTTATTTTGATTAATCCTAATCTTCCTCGAATATCACCATGTTATATATCACAATCTAACTAAAATATGTACAGCATATAAAAAAATTGTTGAGAAGGGAAGAATCCCAAATGAATCTTACACTACCCCAAAAAGGGGTTTTAATAATGGTTATTTTATAACTTTAATAATGGTTTTTAACCGTTATTGAACCGCCTGTTATTAAATCTTTAATAATAGTTCATAACCATCATAAAAAATATAAAAAAACCCATGAATATGTGCATAAATTCATATTTAATAATGGTTTTAAAGTAAAAACCATTGTTAAAAAAAGGTTTTAATAATAGGTTTTCAGTAAACCATTGTTAAAAATAAGGTTTCAATAACGGTTTTCAAGTAGAAACCATTGTGGAAAACCAGGTTTTAATAACGGTTATTATAAAAACCGTTAATAAAACATAATCGAATTAGGTTTTTAGTCATTGATTATGCATTTATTAAACCCTAATACGTATTAAATAAGCATAAATTTTAGATTAAATGCACAGTTTTAATAACGGTTCTTAATAAAAACCATTATTAAAAGTATATCATCCAATTAGGGTTTCAGGGACTAATTATGCATTTGTTAAACCCGAATACGTATTAAATGAGCATAAATTTGAGATTAAATACGTGGTTTTAATAATAGTTCTTAATAAGAACCGTGATGAAAACTATAGGTTTTTTTAATGATTTTTCTATTTTGTTCCAGCCTACATACACAGTTGTATGTTCAAATAATTGCCAAATCTGCAATGTAAAACAACATCAATTCATACCAAATCTATAATCACACCATGATTTCAATCAATCTATAATTGGTATGCATGTCTCAATACATCGGCCATACTTAAGAATCAAAATTAGTAGGCATACGACAACTTGGTAGCTCTACACCCCAAAGTAAAGAGTTCAGAGATCTAGGCTAGAAGACCAAAAGATGTAGACAAAATACAAACCTGAAAAATGCATGTAGAATATATAGATCACTACCTAATACCGAATAAATGAGTGGACGTGCTTGGTCCATTGGTCTTAACTTCATGAATTTCATCAACATTGTATTGTTGGCCTCGTGCATAGTCATCGGTGAAAAACTACAACACCCAAGTTTCAATTAATATAAAGTTAGCCATTAGGTTAAAAATATATATGTCATGATTCATTAATAAAAAAATATGGAAAAGCAAACATACATGGCTTGGATCCATGTTGACCAATCTATTCAGGACTATAAGATCTATTGCTCTACATACACAGTATCCACAATCATCATCATTTTTGCTATTGTGGACACTGTCAAATAAATTTAGTTAGCTCTCTAACTATTAGATATTAATTTGAATTAAAAAAAATATAAAATAGTTGTCATCCTACTTACCATGACAGGCTCATATTAATGATTCTTTGATATGCCGTCCGTAGTGACCTAATAAATAGAGTTGGATACACAATATTGTAAGTATATATACCTCTAATAATAAAATTAGAATATATGTATAAATAAGCTTATGAAGTAATAAGTGAAAAGTATACTAGTATGTTAATAAATTCCTTCCCACCACGACGAGCGACTTCAAAAGGCACGTCATAGGTTCGAAGGGAATCAAATACATAGACTTTATTAAGATCAGGTCAAACGGCGTACAAAACCCAATGTTCATGTGTGAGGTGAGGAATGAGATCGATCTTGTTGTGTCCTTCAATCAAAATGCAATCCGCTAAATAGTCTATGTGCCTACCCTCTCTTATTGTACTACCATCAACTATGTAGTATAGGCACACAAACACAATAGAGGACAACATTCCATCCATTTTAGCGTGACTAGCTACCAGCCTATGGATGATAATAACAATGCATATTTGTTAATAACTAATAACTTATATAGGAGGTCATAAAAATTCTAATTGTATACGAGTACTAAAATCTTAAATATGAAATAATACTTATGTGACATAAACGGGGACACTCATAGTTGACATCCATTCCTAATTATAGATGTCACTTGTGTTAACCATTCATACCATGTAAGTATCATCGTCCCTCCCAACATACTTAGGAAGACAATCAACAAAAATACAATAAAGCTAATGCTGGTGGAGGTTGACTTATTTTTGAAGAAGGAATCTTTTCTGGGGTAACTGATTTTTCAGAGGTAGCTCTCTTTCCTTTAGTAGCGCCCTCTTTTTTGTTCCTCGTTCTACTAGTACCTCTCTTGGTTTTACTACCAAGAGCAGTCTTCTTCTTTGTATCCTTTCTTGATTCCTTAATTTATAATAATAAACAAAATATGTATTGAGCATATATATATGAAAAAGGTATAAACAGTGTAACTACTAAACATGGTCTAATAAAGATGTCAAATGTCAATACCTCTTTAGTAGTGAGACGTATCTGATCCGCAAGCCAAGGCATAAAGCTTCCATGAGCTTTTAGCACTGTGGCTGCCTCATCGACCTCTTTATAACAAGGTAAGGGTGCACTGCCAATGATTGGAGTGTCAATACTTACCAGCCTTGTATTTAGGGCTAAGTTGTACCTGTGGATAATTTGTGTTTTGGTACTATGACTGATGCAGACCCTTCCTTTTGCCAAAAGAATTGAAATGTCAGTCACTAACAAGTCACATTTATGGAAACTCTAAACAAAAATATTACATATTATTAATTATTTATGACACTGAATACATTTAATAACAATTCATAGTTTGTAATGTTTACCTCGGGAAATGAAGAAAGACGTGCATCAGCTTCACAATTGTCTCTGATACTATTTACATTAGGTATATAAATTTGTTCATGGTCAACTGAATTGGATGGCTTATACCCTTAAGATTTAATAAATGAAAACTTTTGCTCTGTTGTTATCATCCGTTCAAATGCCATGCTCAATTTCAGTGTGAGGATGGCGACTTGCTCATTAGTGTTATGAGAACCACAAGATCAACAACATATGCTCATTCTTGTAACACCTAATCCAAGACCCCTGTGTCTTCTAGGGTGTTCTACAATTCCTATAGCCTAGGACACAATGTTATATTAGTCGACCCCCTCTGAAATGCCCCGAAAATTTCTAATTTTAAATAGTATATTTAAATGAGGTTTTATTATAAAATTTAATTATGTATATTATTTTATTTGAAATAAAAGGAAATTAATTAGGGAAAATCAAGAATAAATTTATAAGTATTTTAATTAGGAGGAATTTGGGTATTTTAGCTAGTTAAAGATTTTAATTTGGGAATTTATTTAAATAAATTATTTTATTTAAAATAAGAGTGAGAAAATAGTTCCAAATTAATATTAATTTTATAAATATTTTAATGGAAGAAAATTAAGGGTGTTTTGCTAATTAAAATGGAATTTATGGAAAATATTTTATAAATCCTAATTTAGACTAAAAAGGGATTTAAATATTATTTTATTTAAATATTATTATTTTTAAATATCTTAAATTTTCAGATTAATTTAATTGGCCTAATCTAATTATTTTTCTCCTTTCCTTTTTCCCTTTTTCTTTTTCTTTATTTTTCTTCTTTTTCTTTTTCCTCTTCTTTCCCCCGACTAGGCCAGCCGCGGCCCAGTTTCCCTTTCCTCTTCCTTTTCTTCGGCACGACCCAGCCCGCGCCGTGCACTCTTCGCTCGTCCCTCTTCGCGCCGCGTTTCGATTATGTTCCCGTTGAAACTCGTCGTTTGGTTTAAGAACCTCAGCCCATCACGCCGACTGCCTGGCTCCCCTTTTTTTTCCTTTTCTATCCCCGGCCAACCGGACTGCCTCCTTTCCTTCTTCCTTCTTCCTCCTTCCTCCTCCATCAACGCTGCTGCAACTCTCGACCCATCAATGGTGTCTCTGGCTACAGTGATTAATACCGGCCGTTTCTTGCCTCTTTGTCTTCCTATTAACTCCAGAAATAAATTAGCATAATTATTCAACGTTATCTCTTGCCCGTTTCTTCTCCCCAGCCTCGCGAAAATTTGAAGCCAACTAAAGATGCCCGACCATTTTCTGCCACCGGCCACCCAATTTCTCGCATCTAATGCTTTCCTACTGACCCCCAAAACCTTATTATCCCATTTACCATCTATAAAAAGCCTAGTTGTAGGAGTTTTGGAGATTTTATTTCCCGAAAACCCTCGGTGAGAGTTGTCCACCACTGCAACTTTAGATGCGTTTTTCTCCACTGATATCCAACTTCAGCGCCACAAATAATTCCATTTTCTTCCCTGAATTTTCCTCTAATTAACTAAACCATTTTCAACCTTCGATTCTTCTTGCACGGGCCTCCATAACCGTACAAAGTTGGCTGCTCGTTTCGCCAAAATGTTTACCCCGACATCTTAAACCACCGTGCGCAGCCGTGCGCCGCCACCTTTGGCTGCACCACCACCATCATTTTGTCCCTCTACTCCTGGGAAACCAGAAACACCTCTTATCTCATCGCAATTCTCCCTATCTTTTTCCCAACATCCATCTTTCCCTCTTTTCTTCTATTTTTCCGGCCACCGCCGCCGCCACCGTGAACCATCGCTAGTGCCGCCTATCCCCACTAGCTTAAGGTTGAACCCTAGACCCTCTCAACCATTTTCCGTATTATTATAAGTATTGATTTAATTTATTTCAATTATTTGCATATAAATACCATTATTATTATTCTTAATATTTATATTCTTAATATGTTTTATTATTATTTGATATAAAATTTATGTTGAATTGTACTTGCAAGGTAGATAGTGGTAATAAAATAATTTTATTGTTAGTTTCGAATTTTAAGTTATTAATTGAATTATTATAGGATTTTTATCATTCTTCTTCTTCTTATTATTATTAATATTATAATTATTATTAACATTTTATTATTTATTCTGGAAAATCTTAGGCCCTAATTTTGTATTAACATTCACACTTATTTATATGTTATTAATTTTATTTTTAATATTAAATAAATGGTAAGTCATTAGTTATAAGTAGGGTCGAAACCCTACTTTAAATTTTACAGCTTATATATTATTGTTATTATTATTATTATTATTATTATGATTATTATTATTATTATTGTTATTATTATTTATATTCTCATTGATATTAGTTTTATTATCTTTGATATTATTATATTAGTATCATTCTTATTATTAGGGTAAAGTCTTTAACCCTATATTATCAAGGTTTATAATATCTCTATTATTTTATGTCTTTAGCAAAGTTAGAATTTTGTTAAGGTTATTTTTTTTTAATATGTTATTATTTGGTCAAAGCCCTAAGGAGGCGTAAGAGCGTGCTTCAAGACCGGTGTCATTTTAGGTAAGGGTTTACTAAGGCCATTGTGTGCTTCTATGCATGATGTGCTTCATATGCTATGTAGTCTATGTTTATGATTATAAATTATGTCGTATATGATATGACGTGGAGTTGAAGTATGTTTTGTATGGCATGTGTATTATTTATGTATGATAATATGTGTTGTGACCCTGTAAGACATGCATGTGAGGATGTTGATAAGATTTGTGTGGGGGAAAAGGATGAAAAATGAGGATGGAGAAAGAAGTTGATTAAGGGATGTGAGTTGACCTAAGTATTCCATTGATTCATTAGTAGAGGAATAAAATGGAGAATTTTAGAGTTTCGTATATGAGAATCTGATTTTGATTTTTGAGGTTTTGTATGGAGAATATAAATTATGGTTTTATATGGGGAAGTTTAATTTATGGTTTTGTATGATTTCGTGGGAAAGAATATAATTTATGACGTTATATGGGAGAATTGAATTTATGGTTTGTTTGGGAGAATCTAATTTATGATGTTATTTGGGAGAATGTAATTTATGATATTATATGGGAGAACCTAATTTATGATTTGATTGGGAGAATCTAATTTATGACTTGTTCGGGGAAATGCAATTAATTCAAATTATGGTTTTGCTTGGGAGTTTCTAATTTATGATCTTATGTGGGAGAATCTAACTTATAGTCTTGTATGGTGGTATTAGGGTTTGTATGTTGGTTTTAGGGTTTGTATGGTGGTATTAGGGTTTACATGTTGGTGGTGCGACCGTAGCCAACACGCAATTTAAACCCTCTTGTTGTCAATTGTAGCACTGGTAAATAGGGTATCGTTCTAGGCCGGAGATTGAGAGGGCTCACCTCTGATTAACAAGCTTGGAAATAAAACTAAAACTAAAAATAAAAATCCTAAATAACCTAAAATAAATAAATAAGAAAAATACTAATGGGGGTTTTTAAAAATAATAATAAAAGGAGTAAATAAAATAATGTAAAATATACTAATAAAAAGAATGAAAATTATAAGAAACCGCAGATATGAAAAATATGTTAGGGAAATAAAAATCCACCACTAAACTAGGTTGTAATATAATATTTATTTCTAAGTCATATTTTAATCGTGAAAATAAGATCGACCAAGTTGCACACCAAAAGCAGGTCTATACACCTTATATTACTTCCCTTAATTAATTAATACGACAAAGCGCCAATATTAACCCTATTAAATACTAGCAGTATAACAGCAACAAGCGGCTCCTATATTTAACTAGATTTAATGCATTAAGTGTAAGTGGAAGGGTGTCAATCTAAGTACCCAAACTAGTACAAAAAGCATGTCTAGTTGTATTTCCTTTCCTTGAACCACACGTATCGAAACGTTTTACCACTTAGGTTAGAATCACAAAACGATTAGGTGAATTGTTATCTAACCTAGCTACAATTTATACATATAAATTCTAGTATATTTAGATGGCCACCTAGCAGGAAAATAATCCTACATACTATCACTTATAAGGAACCAGAACAAGGCATGCACCAAATAAACTATACTTTATAGAATTATATATATAAACGATAGCAATTAATATAGAGTCAAGAAAAAATCTCACAAAACAAAGAAAATAAAATTATAATTTAAATCCTAATCCAGGGTTTCAAATTTTTCCCTAACAATAAATAATCAGCCAGCCATAATTAAAGAATTAATTACACAGAAATATATATCTAAAATATAAATTAAAAATAAGAGAAAGAAATAACCGGAATTAATTTTGGATAAAAGATCAAGAATTTATTCAGATAAAAATTAATTTTATCTGAAATAAATTCTATCGGTATAAATGCTTCCTCTAATTTTTCTTCCTCTCAGCACCTCAATTTCCGTGCAATTCTTTCTTTTTCTTTTTGTTCTTTTTCAGGCTGAAGGCTGTCGGCTGACGGGGCTGACGCTGCTGTAGTGATGCCGCGCGTTTCTCTTCTCTCGGTGGCCTTGGTTTCCGTTTCGAAGGCTGCGTTCTCTCCTCTGTGTCGCTCTCCACAGAGCCTCGGAAGGCTCTGCCTTCTACCGTCTCCCCAAACGCGCCCAGCCGCACTCTCTCGAGCCTTTGAAGGCTCTGTCACGCCCCCCTACGTCTCGCTCTTCTTCTTTTTTCTCTGACGCACACCCCCTTGTATAAATTTCGTGCGCCTCCTCTTCTCTTCCCATGCGGCAGCTTTTTCTTCTTTCTTTCCACGTCAGCCCTACGCTGACTTTTCTTTGTTGTTTAGTTGAATCCGTGCGGCTCGTTTGGTTCGACGCCGCTGCTTCGTTCTCTGGCCTTTGGGCCTTCGGCCTTTGGTCGTTGGTCCAAAGGTCGAAATATTTTTTTAATTTTCTTTTATTTAAAAATAAAATGTGCAAAATAAAATTCAATAAATATTAATAAATAATATTTTATTCTAAATTTATTTAATTTATATCATTTTAGCTCAAATAATAATATTTATGTAATTTTTACCACTTAAGCATAAAACAATAATTATTCCCCTATATTAGTTAAATAAACTACCAAAAACTAAGATTATAAGGGTATAAAATGTGTCAAAATAAGAACTCATCAGTTGGCATTGATGGTTGGATGGCGGTATTGGGGTTTGCATGGTTGAAATTAGGGTTTCACATGGAAATTTTAGCGTTTGCATGAAAAAGGTTCGAAGGTTTGCATGGGGAGATTAAGGTCTGCATGGGTATGAAATTTACGTGTGGAAAGTTAATTTGGGATGTAAGGAAGGTAACGTAAGTGTTGTTTGGGTGTTTGAGCACTTGGGATGAAAAATAGTACGTGGAGCATTATGAGGGTATGGAAGAGATTGAATTAGGGTTTGGAGTAATGAACTCTGGGCTGTTGTGATTAGTTAGGGTTGGAGTGGATAATTGTGGTTTGTTATATTTAACTAAGGCGTGGAGTGGCTAATTATGGTTGTTATGGTTAAATAGGTTTTGGAGTGGTTAACTATGGTTTATTGTGGTTAATTGAGGTTTGTGGTGGCTGATTAGGGTTTTTGTGTTATCATGTGCATGTTGTAATTAAAGTGTAATTATGATGGTGGAATTTTATGATTCGTGAATACCCATGGTGGAAACTTTTGAATAAGATACTTAAGACACTAATAATTAAAGTGGAAGATTGTTGAGACGGGACCAACCGATCCACCGGTTCGGAATAGTGGTTAGGGTTTTTACACTATGTGTGACCGATCCACCGGTTATAATAGTGGGGGTCCCCGAGCTCAAGAACCGCAAACCCAAGTTTTGCTAAAATGCCTAAAAGATACTAATTATTTACAGTGGAACACCATGCGTGCCGGAGCCAACCGATCCACCGATTAGGAATAGTGGTTAGGACGCGTAGTCCTATGTGTATCCGATCCACCGGCTATAATAGTGGTTAGGGTATGATACCCTATGTGCCTCCAATCCACCGCTATAATAGTGGGGGCTTCCGTTTTCGCATGGATATGATAAAAAGACATGATGTGTATCGATTTTCGATAAAAGATTAATTAAGTAATTAATATGGACTATGATTGGGCCTTTATGTATGTACCTGAATGATTGGTCGATATGATGATATGATGATGGTCTTTATGATCTTTTATTCTTATGCATGATTTTATGTGCTTATGTGTTGGCCTTAGTGTTCGGTTACCTTACTCAGTACATAGCGTATTGATCACCCTTTTCATGGGTACTGCTCATTCCCACGAGTAGTATGCCCTTCTGGTTTGTGCAGGTGGGCGAGACATCATTCAAAGGCTGAGTGTTGAGCATGTGTTGGCTTAAAGTTCGAGAGTGTCATGGCCGTAATTTTCTTCATCTGATTTCATTTTGTTATGATACTTCTTTTGATTCGCATTTACTCTTTTTTGTTTATTATCTTGTGTTAAGTGTTTCGACTTAACCATTTATAAATTGTAAGATTATTCCCTTCGATGAATTTTGATTTCGCACTCTAATTTATTATTATTATTAATTATGATTCTTTATGCGCACTCTGATTTTAGTGTATGATCTTTCGAGTTCTTTTATGAACCACTAGTTTGAGTTTAATGTAAATATTTTCTTAGCCTTAGCACTTGGTACTGGAACGGTCGGATAGAACCGATCTAGTACTAAATGTGGCGGTAACATACCTAGAATTCATAGGTTTTAAGTATTTCTATTTTAATTGCTTCCGCTTTTTTTTTTAAAAAAAAAGTAGTGAATTTTGGGGTGTTTCACCCTCCTCACCATCTAATGCTTGAAGTTTTTCCTCTAATGTATATAATATATGTAAATTTAGCTTAGATGAATAAGCATAATACAATAGTTTTCTAAAAACAAAACTAAGTAGGGTTCTAGATATCTATAAACTTATAATTTTTGGGCTGCAACATCTACATCATCATTAATATGTCCATCTCTTGTTGCTCTAGTCTTCTTCCATAATGTACCAAAATTGATGGACGAGGTATATGGGTCTAAGTCTTGGGCTAGGAGCTGTAAATCAAAAAATATTCTTATAATGTACCAATATTATAAAATTTGTCAATACATGTTAATAGATAAATCAAAAAATTCATACCAACTCCTCTTCAAGGCGTGCATACCCTTTGCGAGCCATATTATGCCAGTATTTATTCTTCTTCACAATCTCTTCATTTTTGGCACTTTTTCCTATGTGACAAGCCAAAACATAGTGACATGGTTATTTCAATATTATGCACAAAACTAGGAACGTTTTAATTGTTATCTAACAAATACCTTAAAATCACCAGTAAGACGATATGTAATAAATTGGTTCCAACTTTCTTGATCGATGAAACCATATTGTTTGGGTGGATTCTACCATAGAGAACCATCCCTCTTTCTATACATTTTCCTATGAGCTAAATATGACCTAAATGTTCTTAGATGCTTCGCACAATGTCTAAGAAGTTATTTCTTCCTACTTTCTGGCACATTAAACACTCTCTATAAAATAAGACATATAAATGTATATTGATGTTAATGTATTAAAATTAATAACATTTGAAATACAAATATGATTACATAAAATAGTATATTTACCGTGATTTCCTACCAAATATGCTCCTTATGACCATTTGGAACCTGCTTCCAATTATTATAGGAGATAGGAATATGGTTACGGGTCACAAGTGAAATATAAGTCAAGAACATGTCTGCATAAGGTTTAATAGGAAGATTGTAAGTATTTCATCCCAACTCGACTAGTTCTCCTTTATTCCTCATATCTGTGATGATTATCATAATTGTAAGTCCTCTTTTTCCTTCTTCATCACTACTATCCCTATCAATATTTTTGTTGGCCATGTCTCTATAAAAAATCAATAAATAAATTATGCTCAAATGTTATGTATTGAGCATAATGTCCCATTATATTATCGATACAATAAATATCTTATCATGAAGGTTGAAAAATACATTTAGAAAAACTAGCATAGATATCATATGTTACAATATTATTACCCTCATTGCCCTCTTTTCCTTCTTTTTTTCCCTTATTTTCATATTAGTTTTAGGATCTAATACATATATTACTTCATCATGATCATCCTTGACATATATTTCCTCCTCATTAATTTTATTGTTATCATCGTTCAATAATTGAGTTGCTTGCATAGCTGAGACACACTCTTTATTCCAAGTAGCATCATTTTCATCATCATATTTATTGTCATTTCTTTTTTTCGTAGATAGTACCATAGACCATCTGTTATCAGCAGAGTCAGTGACATATAATACTTATGTCACTTGTGATGCTAAGATGAATGGGTCTTGTTTATGCCCTGCCCTATTAAGATCTACTGATGTGAATCCATCTTCATATCTAACCCCATAGCCATTATCAACCCATCTGCAGCCGCATACATGGATTTTAAATACAGTATAATCTAACTCCCATATATGTTCAATCACATCATAATAATTTATATCTGCATATGTTGGATTCTTATCTTTTGAACTAGTAACATGCACTGCCTCATCCACTAAAGTTACCCCAATGTTATGCATTGTACTCTTCTCATCTTGTTATTTTGTATAAGAAGTGTAACCGTCGATCACATAACTAGTATATTGAAAAACTTTATAACGAGGTTTTTGAGACAACCAATTCAGGGTTTTAGAAATTAAATTTGGGGAATGTCCAATGACTGGAATGATGCGATCTCTTATCTAATCAATAAAGGATAGATTATGTTTATCGATAATCCATTTCTCAGTCTTTGATGGATTTTCAATCCGTAAAGAAATTGTATGCTCTTCAATGTATGGCTGAACATCATCATTGTTGTCTAATACATATAGATGTGCTTTATGGAACATGTCAAGGTCTACATGCACAAAGTGTTTGCCCCTATTACCCTATCCTTCAAATTTGCCTGCATGTCGAGACTTAGGAATACCAAGGGCTTCAGCATTTGACAAGTACTTTGTGCAAAACTCATTTACCTCTTTCACAAGGTAACACTCAATAATACATCCTTCTGGCCAATATTGATTCTTCATATAACCATTTATCAACTTTTTAAACCATTCAAAAGGATACATCCAATGCCCATGAATTGGTCCTAACATCTTCATCTCATAAACTAAATGAATAGTTATATTTACCATAATGTCAAAGAATGATGGTGGAAAATACATTTCAAGATGGCACAAAGTAATCAAAATCCCTTTTTGCAAGTCGTCCAAACTATTAGGATGTATGAATTTAGAAAAGACGGCTTAAAAAACCAACAAAGACTCATGATAGTAATTCGAACACGCTTTGGCAAAATTCCATGTATAGCTATCGGTAACAAGTGCTGCATCAAAATATGACAATCATGAGACTTCATGTTAATTAATTTCTACTCTTTCATCGACACGTGCCTTTTGACATTTGAAGAGTTCCCTTGCGGAACCTTGACATTGTGAAAGAATTCACAAAATGAAATTTTCTCTTTTCTGGAAAGAGTATGACACGCCAATGGTAATTATGTTCTTCTTCCGTTGTCTCGCAGTGTCAATTCCCGTCTAATACCTTTTTCTTTCATATCCATTCGAGCATTGATGACATCTTTAGTCTTACATGGATCATTAAGTAATGTACCAACAAGACAGTCACATATATTTTTCTCAATATGCATCACATCAAGGGCATGTCTCACATACAAAGATTCCCAATAAGGAATGTGGAAGAATATTGACATCTTCTTCCTCCCAACTGATGGAGGCTTATCTTTATTCTTCTTTCCAAACTTAACACTCAAATGTTTCATCTTCAGCCACAATTGTCGACTCGTCAACCGTATTGGTGCCTGCTCTTCTTCTCAAAATCCATTGAACGCTTTTCTTTGCCTACAATAATGATGATTCTTCAGTAAAAACCTATGATGCCCAAGGAACACAGTCTTCCAACCATGTGTTAGTTGAACAAATGAAGTATTCTCCTCAAATATTGGACATGTATAATGGCCTTTCACACTTTAATTTGACAAGTTGCCATACGCCAGAAAATTATTTATAGTACAGAATAACATTGCTCTCAAAGTGAAATTTTCTTTACTATATGCATCAAATACTTCAATGCCCATGTCCCATAAGAACTTCAAATCATCAATCAAAGGTGCCAAATAAACATCAATATCATTCCTAGGACTACAATATTTATGACTTGTGCCAACAAAAATTTAGTCACAGATTTTTTTTCTGTTGGCAAAAGTTACTAATACCAACATATTTTTTTTTGTGGGCAATGAAGAAAGTTTTCCCTACAAAATTTTTTTATCTGTTGGTAATAGTATGTTATGCCAACAGATCTTTTGCCTACTTTTATATCTGTGGGTATTAGTAACATTGTACCAACAAAACTAATACCCACTTATATAACTGTTGGTATTAGTAACGTTGTGGATTATTATAGAAAAATTCATTCACAATTATGACTTTTATGAAATTCATATGATATTCGTTTCTTTTTAAAAATATATTTTCATTAATGAAAATTATTTAAATTTTTTTACAATTCCTTAGAATTTGATTTATATATTTTCCAATTTCTTTTAATTATTATTTTTATATTTTATTTCTTTTTTCCACAAGCTACATGATTTTTATTTAAAATATATTTCTATTTTTATTATGTTTTTTTATTTTAATATTTTAAATTTGTTTCCTATTATAATTTTGTTGTGTGATTACGACTTTGTTATGGAATTATATTTCATTAGCAAAATAAATTGTTTTTTATTATAAAATCTCTTTAAATTAGTAAAATCATTTATTGCGACTAATATAATTTTGGATCGTTAATCATTAATTTATTGGTCGCTAAAAATGTTTAAGTTCTATATATAAACATGTGTGTGTGTGTTTTATAATAATTTTTTTTTCAAATCTCTAAAATCCCAAAATATAAAATATAATAAAAAAAATACTTAAACACCTCAATTTCTTGAAATTTCAAAAAAAAAACCAAAAATTCAGTCTCACGCGCTTCTACACCCGCTCTTACATGTTTCTAATTTTCAGCCCCTTACCCCCATCCCTCGTTTCCCGTCCCTCGACCCCTGACCCCCGACCCCGACCCCCAACGCCTCCTGCTCTGCACCTTGAACCCAGGCCGCACCGCTATACCAGCCACCCCCGCTCGAGCACACCACCACATAGGCTGTAGCTCGTCGTCATCGTCCTCCAACAGAGCAGCAGCGAGCAGCCGTAAGCAACGCACGAGGGCAGCCATGGCGTGCCATCACCCGTCTTCCTATAGCGCCGCTCGTCACCGGCGAGTGGTCCTTGACCACCGGCGATGCTCTAGCACCCCTCACTCCCTCCAATTTCGCAGCAATTCATTTGGTATAAATACTCAAACCTTAATTTATATTTTGATTAATTTTAAATAAATTAGCTTATGGTAAGATAATTTAGTTGTTTAAGTATATATATATGTGTTGTATGAGTGATTTGGAATGTTTAATTGTATTGGTTATGGTTGATTTGTGAAAATTGGATTTGTGATCCGGCTACATCCGGATTTGTCGGTTTTATCTGATTAAGCTATTTTAGATAAATTGAATTTACATTATACTTTAAAATGTATCTAATTTCATGTTAGAATTATCAATTTGAAAACTTTGTGCGAAATTAATTGGAATTGGATTATTAGAAATAATTTATTTTGGTTACACCGATCTATGTTGTTATTGAAAATGTATCGAACAGTGATTTTGTGTAGAATGGAATTTAATATAAATGAGTAGTTGAGGATGGAGTATGGGATAAGTTTACCACGGTGTGTATTAGAATTTGTATACTATAATGATTACATTGCTTCAAATCTTTTATCAATTTTTGTTTATTTAGTTAGTTTTGTTTAATATTATTCAAATTAATTTATTTTGGTTTGAAGTTCATCCCATAGTTGTTGATTGGAGAAACGAGTCCATTATCTTGTATCCAAAAAATGATTGAGCCTTATGTGATAGATAGAGCATTAAGACATGATGCTTAAATAGTGGTAAAAAATCAAGCAATGAGAAGGTGTGGTGCCTAACATCATTGAAATTGAGGTAGCTCAAAGGATTAATTAATGACATACATTAGATGATTTTTAAATCAAAGTTGAAACTAAAGGGTTTACTTCATTTGACATCGACAACAATTCTCATCCTATTCTTAATTTTTTCAACTTTAAATTTATATAGTGTCACTTCAAGCAATGTAAATGTTTAGGTGAGAAAAAGAAACAAGTGTAATAGAACATTTGATACATATGCATTCTTTGAGAAATGTTATGGCGTATTAGATGCTAGTATTGAGAGGTGAGGTAATCAAATTGCAAACTCTAGAAAAAAGAATATTCGTATTCACCATTCAATATTTTGGCACCAACTCAAATGTATCAAACTCCAAGAAGTACCCTAAATTATTTAGGATTCCTTGTAAGAATGGAATTTTGATACAACTTAATTTTATCTTACAAGGAATCCTGAAGATTTGAGGGTGTTTCTTGGAGTATCAATGGAAGGTCATAAATGTATAGTGTGTGGGACATATAATATAGCATTAACCTTTTGGATTGTTGAATATTTCAACTAAACTTTTTGTGTTAGGTTTAAAATTCTATATGGTTGAATATTTTTTCTAAAATTTTTGATGGTTGAATATTTATGTTGCTTGTTCTTTGTTGTTTGGTACTCCTCATGTAGCTCTAGTAATGCATTTAGGTGTTAGTTTTTCCTTGGCTTTTAGTGATCTTCACTATATTTTTCTTTTAATTTTATCATTGAGTTGCCTTATGCATTTAGCCCTTCTGTATGCCTTATTATTGGACTTTAGATGTCTTTTGTCAACATTAATAATAAACTGTTAGTAGTTGTTGGAGTTTTCCTAACTACCCAATTACTTGTGGTTCTATGCATGACAACAATTATCATGCATATTTGTACTCAAAATAACTGATGATAACAAAGTCATGCAAGTAGAGTTTGAATATCACACTTCTTTAAATTTTTTCTGTTTTAATTTTAATCTTGAGATTACACACATATATATAACTAAATAGGATGGAAGATCTCTCTGTATGACAACAGTTATCATGCATATTTGTACACCAAATAATTGATGATAATAAAGTAATGCAAGTAGAGTTTGAATATCATACTTCTTTAAATTTGGCTTCTTTTAATTTTAATCTTTAGAATATATATTTATATATATAAGATCAAATGAAATATTTAGTTCTCAGCCATTAGATTAAGATCCAACAACCGACATTTATAATAGGGAAAAAAATATAAGCTATGCATTTTCTTTTCAACCTAGCTACCCTTTCTCAACAAGTAGCATCCACCACCGCTTCTGTCAACATCTGTCATAGGCCATTACTGGATATCATCAGCGTTCTAGCACCACCATAAATCCACCTCCGAATAATTTTGACACTATATAATCTTTGTATCCAACAATTTTGATCAGCTGGGATAATTGAAATAAATCCAAACAAAAGTGTGAGTGAAAGATGGATGAACAAAAAAATCATCGGTAGTTGTTTGATGATCAATTTTGGAAGATAAATTCGCTGAAAAGAATGGAGGTAAGATGTAAAAAGTTTCTACTCATAAGATAGTCAAACAAATCAAGGAAAATATTGACCAAATTGAGTGGAATTCGAAACAAAAATTGTGCTAGAACAAACAAATCAACACTAAATCATCCTTTCATCACTAGAACATACATATTTTTGTTATATGAAACGGCAGCCTCGACCTAATACATACATACATATATACTTACAAATACATACATACATTCATGCAAATATTAAGCTAGAACAAATAATCAACACCCTATCATCCTTTCATTACTAGCATATCATACCCAAAAATAGTGATGATTATTCTGTCATAGTATGAAAATGATGAGTATATGCTTATGATGAGGGTTTGTAATTAGGTTGGTGGTTATTGTTTCACCTCAAACTTAAATAACCTGAAAATCCTATAATCACTCACTATAACAAAAATAATGATTAGGTGAAAATAAAATCATCACAAAAAAAAGAACAAAAAAATATAATTAATTTCATCAAAGTCTTATTAATTACTATAAATATCATATATATAATATATTAGCTAATTAGATATTATAAGTACAAATATTATAATTATATTATTATTATTATTATCATAAATATAGTTTTTTGAGCTAATATTATCATAATTATAACCATAGTTGAAATTATATTCATTACTTAATTAGTAATAATGACAATATCTTTTTATTATTAGTCATTGCCTAATAGTATTGAAGTTGGCTAATTATCATAATACAACTTGGGGATTATCATAAGTGATAATTATATGCTTACGATCATGATGTATTATTTTAATGATACTTATTGTATCATACAATAAAATAGTTCCTATTAGAGCAGGGTGATTATATGTTATGCACCATATTTGTTATTATCTTATTACCTATTGGTGATTATTTACTCCATACCACAATTTGTTTTGGAAATATCTCTCACATATTTGACAACCAAAATGATACATTTTCATTTACGAAACTTCTATATAGTATTATCATTTTCCTAAGGTTTATTTTTATTTTGAAAATAACTATCCTACAACTTACATATATATATTGTGAGATGCATTCAAGTACATCATATAATTTTCCATATAAATGGCAAAAATACCCGAAACCTTACACGTGACAAATCAATCCCAACTTGATAAATAATATCTTAAAGGGCATGTAATCCATACTCTTTTCTTTTGCTAGAATTTCTCAATATGTATCACTACTTTGATTCTCATTTAGCGTATAATTTGATTCTCATTTAGCGTATAATTTGACTCGTAGTGTATATTTGGGATTTATTTGATAATAAATAAATAGTTGATCTTTTATAGCATATTGTTACAGTGATTTGCTATTATTGATTTGTACTGAATTATTTGACCAATAGATTTTATTAGTTGTTTGTATAAAGGTATTTGACAATATTAGATTAGAGTAAAATGATGTTAGTAGAGAAAGTCATTAGAATATCCATTCTCTCAAACTCTAATCACCATACATAACTCGACTAGTAACAATTCTCCTAGAAACATATATATATATATATATATATATATATTCAATTATAAAATCTCATTCTATTCATGTTAATTTTAATTATTTAGTCGACCATTTCTCTTTTATGAGAAAAAGATACTTTATTGCATTTACTTCTATTCTTATGTTTTTACTCTTTTCAACCAAATCAAAATTTGTGAATAGATCTTAACTTTTTTTTAGACCATTGTCTAAACTTGGTTGCATAGGAGGCATAGCAGATTTGGTTGAGATTAGGTAGCAACAAAGCTAAAAAGTTTGAAACAGTCTTTAAAGGAATTAAATAAAGCAAATTTTGGAAGAATTGATGATTGCATGAAATGTAATAGAAATACACTAGCTAAAATTTAGGAGTCACTTACTCAATCTCCCTTAGACCCGATACTCATTCAATTCGAGGAATTTGCCTCCCTTCATGTCCATTATCTCCTCACTTGTCTAGAAAGCTTCTAAGAAAGATTCAAAAGTGCATTAGCTGAGAGCTTGGGATATATATTCTCAATCTTTTGTAATGCTATTCCTACCATATTAATGCCATCTGTGACCAGGGATGGGCGTGTTCTTTATAATCATGCAAGCATATATGCTACACTATCTCACCTTTACACTGACTTGTTAAATACTCCCCACAAGTGACAAGGATGGCATTAGCACATTATACTAAATTTTAAACACTACTTTTATTTATAAATTTATAATGAAGAAGTAAAAAAATAATAATTAAATTATGTAACATGCAAATAAATTATCGAACATGCTAAATATTAAATAAATTATGCAATCCAAACCTAGAAGATAGTTTCCGTACCAATCTTATGCAAAAACCCAAACAAAAAAAAACTTTGGATATGTATATACTCAATTAAAGAGTACAAACTCTCATCATCTAGCTTTTTGATATGAATTTAGATTAATATGATTAAGTTAATTGTATATATATTTTTAGGGAAAACATGTTGACGATTATTATCAAATGGAGGATGACAAGAATGAAAAGGATGACACTAAAGAGGAGAATGAAGAAGATGATGTTTGATGTGTTTTTATAAAAATGCTTTTGTGAGTCGGCTTATGAAGATGATTGATGCTTTTGTTTGTCAGCTTACGAATATGATTGATATTTTTGTATATCAAATTATGAAGATGCCCGATGTTTTTGTATATATGTTAGCTAATGAAGATGCTCGGTGCTTTTGCTCATAAGCTTACAAAGATGGTCGATGATTTTGTATATCAGCATATGAAGATGTTTTTGTATAATAGCCGATGATTTTGTATATCAATGTATGAAGATGTTTTTGTATAATAGCTTATGCTATAAGTCGTTTATATAGTATTATACTTAAAGGACTGTTATGCCTTTGGGAGCTAAGCAATTATTTATTTTGTACTACACAATGATAATTATATATGATGTAGTTAATTATATATATATATAAGCATAAATTGTTATTACAGGTGGATATTGGATATTTGATATTTTGTACGTTTTGGCCAGTACAGGTTTTAACAATATATACACACAGACACACACACACATACACATATAGGGTTAATATGTATATCCAACAATATATATATGCTGGTAATAAGTTTTAGTGACAGATATAATATTGTGTTTAATACTTTTACACACAGATATGATTGTGTGCTTATTTCTTTTTATCACAGATATAATTTTGTGCCTAATACTGCTAGTCACAGATATTATTTTGTGGGTAGTAGTTTTAGTTACAGATATTATTTTGTGGGTAATACTTTTATTCATAGATATTATTTTGTAGTTAATATTTTTACTCACAGATATAAGTGTGGGCATAAGTTTTACTAACAGATAAATATTTGTGGGTATTATCAATTATTCCCAATAGATGATACATATCTGTGGGTAAAACTTTTAAGCACAGAGTTTTTATCTTGTTGGCACAAATCATTTATTTTGTAGTGTAGGTTGATTTGGCCCCGAAATGAGTAAAGACAACATCATATACTTACGTTTCATATAGAGCCACAGAGGTAGATTTTAGATAACCCAAATCACTAGCCATAAACTGTAGGTGCCTTGATTGTGCAGATTCATTCCATATACAGAAAGCGCAAGGCGCACATTTCTTGCTTCTTTACCGAATTTAGGAAACAAGCCATCAATCATCATCCATTGCGGAGAATCAGATAGATTTCTAAGAAGCTTGTCATCTATCTTCTCATCAGCATGTCATCTTAGGTTCTTGGTATCTTCAACATGATTAAACATCTGCCTTAATCTTAGTATTATAGGAAAATACCATAACACCTTAGCGGGCACCTTGTTCTTCTTGTATTATGGTGGTTTGCATTCAAGATTAGGACAACTATCCAAAGATGCATTATCATTGCGATATAAACTACAATTATTAAGGCATACATGTATCTTCTCATAACTCATGCCCATAGAGGATAGAATCTTATTCGCTTCATAGGTACGATCAGGTAGAACATTGTCATTAGGAAGCATATCCTTCACAAGTGACAATAATTATGTGAAACTCTTATCAGTTCATCCGTTACATGCTTTTAACTTGTACAACCTTAAATTAGCGAATAATCGCGTAAACGTATTACAATTACCATACAATGGTTTCTCCGAGTCATTTAATAACTTCTCAAACATTTTTGGACAATCTCAAATACTTTCCTCAATCTTTTGAGTCATCTCCTCTAACAAATATCCCTCATAGTTATCAAATGATGATCCACTACTGTCCCTCCTAACATTTTCATTATCATATTTAGAATTTGTTTCCCCATGCCATATCGAATAAGTTTAACTTGTATCAATTCCATACACAAACAAATGATCTCTTAAATCATTAGCATTGACACCTAAATATAAGCACACTTCAAAGAAGGACAGACTATTCTACTAGAGTCCTAAGAATGTTCAACTACAAACTTGATGAAAAACTCCACTCCTTCATTATATTCTCTAGACAGAAGATTTGCGGACAAATATTTTCGATCTATAGTGTTTGAATCTAGATATATCCCACGAGAAAGTAATTATTAAAAATCAATTGAATTATAAGTTTAATAATTCGCAAATCGCTCATGCTTAGAAAGAATTAATCTCAAATGTATCATGCTATTTTGTATATATGTATATATATATCTATATATAGTCATACATACGTACATACATACATAGCAAAAAATTATGCAATAGGTCAAATTACAAAAGATATACATACTACAGAATTTAAGCAATAGTAGCACTATATACATCAAAATGTTGCTATAACCAAAATACCTAACAAATAAAAACTCATATCCCTAAAACTGAATCCCCCAATAGCCTCATCGAGCCCTACTAAAAACTATAACTCTAAAAGTCTACTCATCATGATACATCATTTGATCCCTAACATCATCGCAAGAGGGTGGATAGTCCAAGGCAAGTTATGATGAAACCTTCACTGATCATCGACGGCGATCAGTTCTCTCGATATCCTATCATACCCTCTAGCAAATACCTCACCCTCAATAAATCTTTGGTGTGGTGCATTAGTGTGGTAGACAAACCAATACAAAAAATTAGATTTAGCCGATGCCTATGGCTCTATCTGAGGCAGGGTCAAATGGAAGGGGTGATAGGATGAGGCACTCACGTACAAATGACATAGCTTGTCATATAACGATATCACATGAGTTTGTACATCTGTATGTGGCACCATATGAAAATACAGTAGAGGGTATAACATCTCACTACCTAAAATTGAGAACCACTAAATCTTATCATCAAGGTTGTTCTCAAAAGGATCTAAATTATAGAATATGCATATTGATCTTGAACTAGCTAGACAAATTATAAATATATTCTACCAGATCTTAACCAACTATATAAAGCTAACAACGTCAAACTATTTAAAATAAGGACATAATCTTTAGGTATATATTTAACAAACCAGCTAAAGATCAAACTATCATCAAATCGTTCAAGCTACACATAGTAAAATCAAGTAGATATTAGTAAGATAATATATATATATATACATATATAGTAAAAACCTAATAAATCTTATATTATTATTATTATTATTATTATTATTATTATTATACACAATTATTCCTCTCTATTTAATTTTTTACTTTTATATTTAGTATAATTAATGATAAACCCTAACCCTAACCCTAACCCTAACCCTCCCCTAACCCTAACCTTAATTAACCCTAATAAATTATAATAAAAACTAACACTAAACCTCATAAGATAATGATCCTAAACCAAGCTAACTATAATTAAACCCTAATATATAAATCCTATATTATTATATTATTATTATTAAATTATACACAATTATTTCTCTCTATTTAATTATTCACTTTTATATATTCCTTATTTTATATACCTATTTAATCTTCATCAAATAAAAATCATTAACATATGCATCTCTACTTGAAATTTTCAATTATTGATGTGCATATATAAAATATATTTTCATTTCATTATATGAAATTTCCTATATCTTATATCTAGTGTATGTCCTACACTTATTAATGAAAATGTGTATATATATGTATATAGTTTTTATGATGAGTGACATTAGTAATAATTTGAAGTCTTTTATTTCTGTAACTTCATATATATATAATTCTACACTCTCATGCATGCTATGTATATATATATGTAAAGGTCTCGCCAAAAATCTGCATTTGTTAATATATAATAGTAATGCAACAAATTAAAAAATGGACATCAAAATTTTTCACCAACACATTCAACAACACATTTTCGAAAAACAAACCGCAATTTTGTAATAACAAACAAACACAAACCTGTAGCAACATACACGCATTCACACACACACACACACACACACACACACACACACACACACACACACACACACACACACACACACATATATATACATATATATACATATATACATATATATATATATATATACATATATATATATATATATATATATATCAGTAGAGATAAAGGTACGAGGGAAGAATAAACACATATGTAAAGAGAGCGGTGGCAAGCGAGAAACCGGTGGTGAGAAACTTGAGAGTGGCAATGACCTCCAAACATGGCAGAGGATGATGGTACAAGTGCTGGCTAGGTTTGCATGAATCATAGCACAAACATGCAAAGCCAACAATGGCAGAGGGGTGGTCGAGAGTTGGCGCTGCAAAGGTTTCCCTTACTTTAGAGGAGCTAGAGAGGTGGTGGGTGTGGTGGTGCAAGGGTTTGCAAGAGAATGAGAGTAAGAGAGGAAAGCTGCAGGGAGTCTAAAATTTTTGGCACGAAATAGAACTAAATGAAAAAAAGGTGGATTTAGGGTTTTAATAACAGTTCTTATGACAACCATTATTAAAACTTTGAAACTTTTGATAACGGTTCTTGTATGAACCGTTATTAAAACCACTATTAATAACGGTTTTACATGAACTGTTACTAAAAATTCCGTGCAAATTTTAACGCTGCCCTTTTAATAACGATTGTTAATTATAACCATTATTAAAACTATCCCGCGCATTAATTTTCAGTCATTTGACGATGGTTTTTGAACCACCATTATTAATGTCCTGTTACTATTTCCTATTTTCGTAGTAGTGCTAAACCCTAAAAATTGATAATACTTTAGCAATAACTTATATATTAGTACATGAAAAAATCCTTATTATTTTATTTGAAATAAAAGCATAAAATATAATTGATTTCTAAATACATTATTTCATAAATTATAAAATTACACATAAAAACCTAAAAGCACATGCATTAAATTTCTAACACATGAATACAAAAATTATCATAACACGATCTTAGCATGATTATATTCCCAAACAATCTAACATACTTACAACCTAATTCTACCATCTACGGAATAGTTGCATTCACCTTCAAGCTACCATAAAAAGCACAACCAAAAGATATTTCTTTGAAGCACCTCAATAATGTTCTAAGTAAACAACAACAAAAATAGGCACACATCAATACCCATTTCTAGGAACAAAAATAACATAAATCAAACATCAAAGCAAAGGATAATTGAGGTTATGTCTGGAACTAACAAAAGTCACACAAGAGAAGTAATAAACAACCAAGGCTCGTGTTGTTGTGGTTTCCTTCATGCAATCTCATTGGTGCAGAATGGATGGCATCCTTAATTATCCATATAGAAATTAGCTTATCCTACCATGGATCTCATACAATAATTGGGTGTAGAATGTGAATATCTTATGTAATAACGGATTAAGCTTGTCGATACTTCCTATATGGATTGCATGAAAGTTTCTCAATGAATGGATATTGAGTTGGAAAATTACATTCAAGGATGAAGGCATAATACTAGAGTTTGGGTAACATGCTAGGACATACTCAAGGTGGTTGATCCACTAAGAAGGGTTGGGTTGGCTTCACCTTTAGATCTTCATATCATAAGAGGGAAATGGATGGCTTGAGGTCATACGAAAGAAGCTCAATTGTTGTAGTGGTGGTGGTGTTGGTGAAGCTAAGGGGAGGTGGCATGATTGGGGTGGTTTCCTGAACAAGAAAAGATGATGGTGGTAGTTATTTGCAATAATTGGGTGAAGATAATATAGGAGAATGATGTTGTTGGTGGTTGCTAGTGATGAACCACAGATGGAGAGGCATCATATGAAGAAGGGAAAATGTTAGGGGCATCTACATAGAAAATATAGGGAATGAGGGCAATAGGGTAGCTATGAAGGATAAGGAAGATGGAGTGTTTGTAATACCCCAAAAATTTCGAAAACCTATATTTTAATAAATTACTTTTATTTGGAATAGAATTGCTTTCAGATTATTTATTTTAATTATTTTATGGATTTTAGAGTATGTAAATTCGGATAAAAGTATTTAATAAATTAAAAATGAATATTTTTCTATTCATCATATTATTTTATTTGAATAATTTTCCAAACTAATATTTTACCAACTTTATCCTTTTTAAACTAATATATTAGATTATAATAAATTAAATTATTAAATTAAATAATTTATCAAGAATATTACATTTTATGATTTTATAAACTAATTTAATTTATTTCCCCTATTTTCCCATTTTTCCTTTTTCTTTTCCTTCTCCTTTTCTCCTTTTCTTCCTTCTTCTCTTTTCCTTTTTCTCCCCCTTGAGCCGCCCGCCTGGCCTGCTCTCCTTTCTCCCGCGCATTGGGCCTTCGGCCCGCCTCACCCCTTCTCTCCCTGACGCACGCTCCAGCCCGTTCCCCCAGCCCTGCTCCTCCCTTGCGTGCCGTTCATCTCCCCAGCCCGACCTCCTTCTTTTAATTTTCCCCCTGGACCGGCCGACTCCCTTCTCTTTCTGCGCCGGTCTAAGCCACCCCGTCCCTTTCTTCTTCTCCCCTCTTCTCCTCCACGCCCGACCACCTGCACATTTGACGCCATGCCTGCTGCCACCACCTGCACCCATCGCTGCCACCACCTGCTCCCTCTCCCTCTCTCTCTTCCAACGTTGTTTTCCTTCCTTTTCGAGCAAAACTGGCCCTGGACCAGCCCCGCATGTCTCTCCCCCTTTCCTTCTTCTTCCCCTCCTTTCCCCTGCCACCCTAAGCCTGCCATCCGATCAGCCCCTATTCCCCTACCCTTCCTCCTCTTTTTCTTCTCCCCTTTCAGCCATTTCCCTGCCCATTGTTGTCGAGCCCCTCACCCCCGATCCTCCCTTCTCTCTCTCATTATCTTCCTCTCCCATTTCCACCCTATTTTGCGTCGCCACCACCGTCAGCCGCTCCTGCCGCCTCACCAACCCCCTGCGCCGCCTTCTGCCACCACTTACTACCACCCTGCACCACCACACAGCCCCTTCGAGCCCCGCACTTCCCCCTTTCTCCTCCTCTTCCTTTTTCTTCCCAGCTTTTCCCCTTACCGCCAAGCCACCAGCAATCTCCTCTACCACCGCCGTCCGGCCACCTCTGCCGCCACCCAACCCACCGTTCGACACCCTGCAACCCCCTCTACAACCGCCATCCATTAGTTAGCCGAAAACAACCCTTGAACCCCTCCATTTTCCCTCTCCTTTTCCTTCCTTCACAGCCTTTTCCCTCGACCCTTCTCGGCAGCCGACTTTGCCGCCTCGCCGCCACCGTCTCCGCCGCCTTAAGCCACCTTGAAACCACCCTTTGCCTCTACCTACACCCCCTCTACACTCTTGCACCATTCCCCTGCCTTAGAAACTCCCCTAACCACCTTCTTTACTAGCCTAAAGACCCTAACCCGAAAATGATAAACCTTGCTTCCTTCACCCCCCTTTGAACCCTTCCACCCCTTATTTTTGCATGAAACTCACGCTGCCCATGCAGTGTGAGCTCCCCTTCATTTTAAAAATTATTTGGCTAATTTTTAAGGTATAATGGTATTTTATGTTAAGTGTTTTACTAAATAAATTTTATAAAGTTTTATCCTTTTTAACTTCTTATTTCTAACAATAATGATGGATATTATTTTTAGGTGTTGAGTTGCTAATTATGCTTGGTAAGATTTGATATTTTGCGGGATTAAGGTAACCGTTAATCCTCCCTTAAATATATGGAAAAACACATGCTAGCGCATTTAGGGTTTAGTATGATTTTATGCATGTTTTCTATGCTTAGCATAATATGTTTATGGTTTCTTATATTTTTGTTAAAAAGAAAAAGCATGATAACTTTTGTGCCATATGTAGGTATGTTAAATAAAGAAGGAGTTGGAATATGGATAGAAATGTTAAATACTTGTTTATGATGTACCATGTTGTTAATGCATGAATGATGTTATTGTTTAAGGGTATTTTAGTAATTATGCTTATGAGGTATATAAATCAAGGTGTGTAGTTGCTAATGAGTATTATGTTGAAAAATGACAAGTTGGTGGACTTAGATGATAAAAATGAAGTATTAATATCATTATTTTATGTAGTGTTAGTAAATTCATAAAAATGGTGAATAAAGGGGTTGAGTGGAAATTTTATAAGTGAAAAGGGTATTTCGGTAATTTTTGAGATAAAAGAATAATATGGAAATTTTATGATTAAATGGTTAAATGATAATTTACAAGTAAAGGATAAAATTGTAAGTTGTGAGAAAGAAGGGTAAAATGGTAATTTTGGAAGTAGGGGTAAAATAGTAATTTTGGATGAAGGAGGGCACTATGGTAATTTTGGAGGTAAAGGGGCAAAATCGTAATTTCATAAGTAAAGGGTAATATGGTAAATTTTATAAGTGAATGGCGAAGTGAAAATTTATAAGTAAAGGGGTAATATGGTAATTTGGGAAAGAAGGGAAAAATGGTAATTATGTATGGAAAGATAAAGATGGTAATCTTGGATGTGAAAGGGTAAAATAGTAATTTGTAAAGTAAAAGATGTATGGTGGAAATTTTCATAAATAAAAGGATATTATGGTAAAATTGGATGTAAGGGGTAAAATGGTAATTTTGTAAATGAAAGGATATTATGGTAAACTTGGGAGTAAGGGGTAACTTGGTAATTATGATAACGACCAAAGGTAACTTAGAAATTAAATTATGATTGTAGAAGGGCAATTGGATAAGTATGATGCTATAGAAGGGTAATTTGGTAAATTAACCAATTAAAGGGCATTATGGTAATTTTAAATATGGAGAAGGGTAAAATTGGTAACTTTAATTATGAAGAGGGGTAAATTAATTATGAGGAAGGTTAATTTGGGATTTATAATGATTAAAAAGGGTAAATGGCAATTAAAATAATTGAGAGGGGTAAAATGGTAATTATGATAAAGGAGAAGGGCAATTTGGTAATTTGTTCAACTAAAGGGGCAATTTGGTAATTTAGCCGATAAAAGGGTATAGTGATAATTGTTTAACCAACTAAAGGGGCAAAATAGTAATCATGATAATGAAGGAGAAGGGCGATTTGGTAATATAACCAACCAAAAGGGAAATATGATTAGTGTAGTCATTATGAGGGGTGAATGGTGATCTAAAAAGTGTAAGAGACAATTTGGTAATCTAAAGTGGACAAGGGGTAATTTGGTAATTATGCAACCTTAAGGGTAATGTGGTAATTTATCAAGTAAGGAATGGATACTTAACAATTATATAAGTAAAGGGCAAATGAGTAGTTTGTACCTAAAATTTCTTTGGAATTGTGGACCTTTATTATATGATTAAATAATGCTGATTAGCCAAGTAAGAGTATTTGATAATTAGGATGGCCTTAATGGTTTCTCTGTGATATTCTGGATAATCATCTGAATAAGAAACGATTAATGATATCAGAACGATTGAAAGTGAATAAGTATTGGATTGTCGTGCTTTATGTGATCACCTAAATTAAGACACTATTACTTAAAGTGAAAGACCTCGAGATCGGGAATGGTGACTCCTTAGGGGTCGCTACCCTAAGGACGTGGTTTAGTCCACGATTATTCTGGTATTTGCTGGTGTGCCTTTGTGCCCCAGCCAGGCCCTATATCTTACTCTTCCTAGCTCTACGGACCTAGTTAGGAGGTATGCATACTTATGGATTAGGTGTCCTTGTCGGTAGGGTACTGAGTTAGCTTTATGCACCAGTACGACCAGGGTACCTTTGCGTCCTTGGGTTCATGGTTAAAGGGTACTAAGTAGCTGATATGCACCGGTACGACCGGTGTACCTTTGCGTCCCGAGTTATCGATCTCCCATTCGAGGCAAATAAATATGATTGACGTGCTGATTAAATAAAGGAAAGATACTATTATTGAAAGTGGAATATTAATGAGTCGGGCCCAGATGATTATGATATTGAGTACCGGTCCACCGGTTATAATAGTGGTCCAGGAGCGTGTTGCCCTAGTATGTGATATTGAGTACCGGTCCACCGGATATAATAGTGGTCCAGGAGCGTGTTGCCCTGGTATGTGATTATGAGTACCGGTCCACCGGTTATAATAGTGGCTAGGAGCGTTGTGCCCTGGATGATGATTACATATATATTCCGGTCCATCGGCAATAATAGTGGGGGTCCCGAGCTCAATAAAATCGGTTATGTATGTGAATAAGATTATGGAAAAATACTAATCACTTATAGTGGAACACCATGTGAGTCGGGGCCCGACCGGTCCACCGGCAAATAATAGTGGTCAGGCGCGTTCTGCCCTGTGTGTTTATCTTCCGGTCCACCGGCAATAATAGTGGTCAGAGGCGTTCTGCCCTGAGTGTATACTTTCCGATCCACCGGCTATAATAGTGGGGTTCTCGTACTCACATGGATATAAAATATGATATTGATGGATTAATGACAGAATAATGGCTTAAGGCCCAAAGTATCGATCGTGACTTATAAAGTATTATGTTTGTCATTGTTATGTATGCATCTCTCATTATTTATATGTGTGTGGCTTGCATTGTGTGCCGTATGCGGGCATGTCTTTAAGTGTGGTATTAAAGGGTTACTTAGTACCGTAGTACTGAAGGGATTCCGTTTATGGGGCCCCTGCCTATTCAATGGGCAGTGCCCTTGCAGGTTTTTCAGGTGCTACTCAAGTGGGGTACGGGAAAGAGAGTAAGGAGTTAACCAGTATCGTTAGGATTTTTCCCTCCTTCTTCGTTTAATTCCCTAGTTTTGATGTTATGTTGGTACTTTAACCACCATCGGTGGATTTCATTCCTGAAAACGATTTGATGCGCTACTCTGATTTAAATATGTTGAAGTTCTTGCAATTTACTCTGATTTATGCATGTTGAATGTCTTTCGAATTGTATTTCATTTTCTTAGCCTTAGCACTTGGTACTGGAACGGTATGAGTGAACCGGTCTGGTACTAAGTGTGGCGGTAATACTCCCAAAGTTCACATTTTATTTATCTACTTCCGCCAATTATCTTTTAATAAAACGAAATTTTTCAGTAGTGAATTTTGGGGGTGTTACAGTGTTTCCCTAGATGGGAGAGTTAAAGACCAAAAAAGGAATAAAAAGGAAGATGGAGCTCATTGTGTAAGGATAGAAGACAAGAAGAAAAATAAATTAATGAGGAAGGAATGGCTAAAGGATTTTTGTGTGTGAGAAGTAAGGTAAATTCTAACTAAGAAGTTGATGGGTTGGCGATGAAATGATGTAGCGTAAGTGTTGCATAAGAAAATAAAGGAACCTAAAGACAAAAGGGGCTTGCATGCATCATATGTGTAACACCTCCATTTTTCACTATCAAGAATTATTGATTAAAACATTATAGAAGTTGAAAACACACCTTGGAAAAATGGGGTGTTACTATCATACTTGGCATAGGTTAGATGCCTACTGCCTACCCCATAAAATTAATTGGAAGATTGTTTACGTTGAAGGACCTTAACTTCCCTCGACCAAATCATTACAAAATATAAGTAGATAAAATAAGGGGATATAATAAAATGAGATTAAGGTATGACCCCACAGGCCTAACAAAAATCTCTAGTTGTCCTTACTCTCAAGACCTGACCCAATTGAGGTTGGCCCTTTACTGGCCATCCTCAAAGATCTGCACATGGCCCTTTACTCATGGGAATGAGCATGTGACTGAACAAATGGCACATCAGTACACTATGTACTGAGTTAGCCAAGTTACTCCCTCAATGTAAATACATGTATGCCAATCTATTATATAGGGATAGAACATATAACATGTTTCATGATAAAGCCATATATATAATTGTAAGAGTTTATCAGGACATACCATTATGCATGAATATATTATGCTTGGTTTCACATTATTATCACTTAGGTACTTACACATGCAACAACGAATACCATCCAAGCAACCTCTAAGGTTAATTTCCAATTACTCAATCCTTTACGTTATACCATTTCCTTATCCACATATAAGATTTGTCAATCATCCAATCAATATTCCATTCAATAACACATGGGTTATTTATGTCATTTTCCAAGTGCATAAATCGGCTTTTACCATTTTTTACCATTTTTTATCACTCATACCATTACTTCCATCCTTATCTAATTATTAACCATTCACTTAGACCTTGTTCATATTTAATCAACCAATTAATTATCATCCATATTTTATTATCATCAAGGGATGGATTATGTACCATCTCATGGTCTCATATACCATGGAAGCCTATCCAAATAAGGGACATAAAGTCTAAGGCCAAGCCAATCACTAAGCGGACGTAAGTCCATACTAAAGCCAATCATTAGGGTAGACATGTGTCTACGTCATAGCCAACTAATATGGACATAAGTCTAGGATGAAGCCAATAACCTAGGTAACCAAACCCTTTAGTATTGATACCCTCTAGTACATTATCAGTATTTAGAGCAGATAAGGCACTGAGACCTATTAAGATCCCTCCTAATGGCAAAGCCCAAAGGCACCAATAAACACATGAAGGTAGACTAAACCTTAGTAGCTAATTGAGTATTGTGCAACCCAAACCCATACTCAACTCGATTATCTTTTGCTTTAAATGATTAATATATTATTCATAAGGATAGGTGGTTATACAAGGCCCATACAAAAGGAAGTAAGGAATTTTTTATTTTTATTCCATATCAATTATTTTCTTTTCATTTTCCCAATCATATGGGTTTTCATTTATCATTGAACGATATTACTCCTATCCATCATATCATTTTGTTCAAGCCCATGCTGAGTTTCATGACTCTTTTCTTATTACCATCAATTATCATATGTGGAATATCCATCTAAACTTCATATTACTCATATAGTATACCATTAATTTATCTTATTTTTAATCCTTTAATTAGGCCATTAATCCATGATAAAAATTTTATTTTATCCCATTAGTAATCATAATTTAGTCATAAACATAGCCTTAAAGCATAACCAAACCGAAAGGAAACAAATCATGCAAGCCAAGTATAAAAGTTGATTGGTTTGGCCTAATAAGTCAATTAGTTGCACCAATAAGACAATCAGTTTGGGCCCACTAATCAATCTGTTTGACTCAACTAGACGATGTTTTTCCTCAAATTGGTTGATCAAGTTGGGTAAACTAATCCTTTGTTTATAGGTAATCAATCGGTTTTACGCAACCAGTTGATGGATTTAAGTAGAGATTAAGATCATGGTTTCTACAGGCTTACCAAGCGATAGGTTAGGTCAACCTATTGGCCATTCTAGGAACCACTTGATGAGTTTGACCTAACCAGTTGATTAGTCTCCCCTATTATAGCACCAAACCATTAAATTTCATGAAGATTATTACATATAAATCATCTTTAACCACATTAAAACATGTATCAACATAGTCTAGCACATTTGAAAACCGAGTTAGCTTACATTTCCTAACATAGAATAATCATATTCCATTTCACCAAATTTCATCCTTCTTACTCGAGGTATACTACCTATCCATCAAATTCACATATAGAGGTTATGTTCATTCACACCAACATGCATAATGAACTTAAAGAACTCAGAACATGCTGGAATACTCCTTAAATATTTTAGAAGCAAAAAATCACTTACTTGATGTAGGAAAATCCCTCTTTGAACTATAATTTTCAACTATAAGATTGTCATCTTTTGATCCTTAAAAACCACAATCTCAAACTCAAAAATTTACACCAAAACCTTATGAAATTTGTGAACTTAAAATAGAAGGAAAGAAGGACAAACTAGCTTGAGGCAAAATAAGGAAATGCTTAGCCAAATCACTAAACCTTCTTCTTAAAGTCTAACTCTTACTTCCTTAACAAGAGAGAGCTAGAGGCAAGATAAAAAGTGTGTTAGGAAAATCAATTGCAAGGGTAAAAGTGTAGAAGGTGAGAAGGTGAATACAAGACTTATAGATTTTGGTGGCTAAATTAAAAGGTGCATAAAAGGGATGACTTAGACTATTTATAGCCAACTAATTGAAAGGGATTATATAGGATTTAGGAATCATGTCCAAACCCTACAAATTACCATATGAGTTCAAGCTAAATGGACTAATTTCATCTAAAAAATGTTGACATAGTCTCTAGAGCTCAAATTATATTTCTGGTATTGTAACAAAATTAGGCATGAATTGGCAAACAAAAGAGGAGTAACAGAAGGTTAGTGTGGAATGAATCTTCTATCTACTCAAAGTTATGTCTAAGATCAAAGAATTGATCTTAGAAAAGTTCAAAGGAGAGAAGTGGAAGAAAACAAGGTTGAGGTCATCTCTCCTCCTCAATTTTCCTAGTTGACCATTAGATTGATCTTTTTGGGTTAAGTATATTACAAATATGTTTAGTAATCTCTTAAGGATAATTGGGCACAGGTTGGTTGGGTTTGATTTCAATATAAGAGATTGTTAAGAAAACCAAGTTGGAAAAGTTTGCCTAGCTCAACAAGCCAATCCATAGGTTTAGGTCTATCAGTCGACTATTCTAAAAACTAGTCTATTAATTCCCCCAACTTCTTGATTGATTTAGTCTAGAAAACATAATTTGTTGAAATAACAAACCATTTGATTGATTTGTGAAACTAGTTTTTTAATTTTCCTGAAAAACTCATTAAACTCAATTTTCAACATAATTTCAAATCAAACTTTTCATCAAACCCAATCATAACATTAAATCAAAATAAAAAATTTAAAAATGGCCAACATTCTTATTCAACCATTTTATAAAATTACGGGGTATTATAACACTACCCCTTAGAGTGGTTGCATCATCAAAGCCCATCACAGTTAGATCGCTTAACTTATCACACAATAATATGCATGCTAAATTAACATAATATAGAACAAAGGTTACTACCCCCTTACAGAAAAAAAGTTTACACTTAATGTAAGAACTAAAAAAATAGCTATGCATATTTGGCTCAAATTTCCTCCTCAACCTCTCAAGTAGCATCCTCTATACCCATCCATGACCATACAACTTACTCTAAAGAAACAATCTTTGTATGTGTCTCTCTTTTATTTTTGTCACAAATGAAAACCCATTGCTCCCTATGACTCAAAGACTCATCAAGCTCAAGTAAATCCAATCGGATAGCATGCAAAGGATACAATACATACTTCCATATATGCGATATGTAGAAGACATTATGTATATGTGACAACTCCATTTTTAGATTTTTGTGATAATTCACTTTACCAACAAAGTATAGAATCTTATACAGACCCATGTACCTTAGACTAAGCTTACCCTTCCTCTTGAACCTCATGACTCATTTGGTGGGAGAGATCCTCAAAATGACTATATATCCCACCTTGTAACCATCAATTCATCTTCTTTGATCTACGTAGCTTTTCTTTTGATATTGGTTAGCTCTCATCTTGTCTTAAATTAAATGGATGTGCCTAGTCAACTCTTTAATACTAGCCTGATAACTATCATTGTAGGAGAATTTGATCAAGTTGAGACAATCTTCCAAACTTCCCCTAAAATTTAAACACATATTCGAAGCATTTCTTCTAGAGTCTAAATAGTCCTCTTAGTTTGACCATCTATAGCTGGGCAAAAATTTGTACTCATCCTCAATTGAGTACCAAAGGTAGCTTGTAATTTTTTCTAAAAGTGTGATAAGAACCTAGATTATCAATCAAACATAATGTCCTTAGGAACTCTATATAGTCTCACCATGTGCATTTTATAACCATTGGCTAGTTCCTCTATGTCACCTTCATCGTATGAACACAACCGACTAAGTTACACAATCCATAACGACCTAGATGGAATCAATACCAATATGAGTCCTCAAAAGACCAACCACAAAGTTCATTGATTTGCTCTCCCACTTCCACTCAAGAACTTCTAGTGGCTGCACTATCCTTATAGGTCTCTTGTGCTCAATCTTAACCTTCTGATAGGTCAAACATCAAGTAATAAACTATACCACTTCTTGCTTCATGCCAGACCACCAATATATCAACTTTAGATCATTGTATAACTTATCCCCTTTAAGGTGGACAAAATAAGGAGTATAATGTGTTTCCTCAATGATCCTCCTCTTAAGATCCACACACCCTTGTTGTATTAACCATCTACCATGATACCTGATCCTACCATCCTTGTTGATCTAGAATCCTTGAACTCTCCCTTCTACAATACAAATTCGGTTTCTATCAAGCTTGACATCACCAACTTGATTAGCTTAGATCTCCTTAAAGATTGAAGGTGTAATGGTGAGTGCACTTATTCCCGCCTCTGGGTTTTTAGTGGTGATCAATTTGATCTCCATATTTCTAATCTCTAGGTGTAGGGATTCTGACAAGACTATTGTGCCCAAGGAATGTGATTTCTTTAGGCTAAGTGTACCTACCACTGTATTGGCCTTACCCCTATGGTAAGTCAATTATAGGCTGTAATATTTGACCAACTCCAACCATTGGCGTTGTCTTATGTTCAACTATTGCTAAGTGAAGGTTATGGTTAGTGTAAAACTTGCACTGAACTCCATAGAGATAATAAATTTAGATTTTAAGGGTAAACAATATAGCTGTAAGATCTAAGTCAGATAGTTTTGTTCATGTGGCTTTAGTTGTTGTGAATTATAATAAACTACTCTTCTTGTTATATCATCACACAACTAAGACCACACTTGGAAGCATTGCTGTATAACTTAAAAATATAAGACCCACTTAGTAATGTGAGCACTAGGGCTAAAATAAAATGCCTCTTTAACTACTCAAAAATTTTATTAAACTTCTCATTCCATTAGAAATGTGTAGCCTTCTTCAGTAGTTGTGTAAATGGTCATGCAATCTTTGAAAATTCTAGCATGAACCAATGGTGGTAATTAGATAACCCTAGAAAACTACACACTTACTTGACAAAAGTGGGAGTTGGTCATTTAGAAACAACTTGAATCATGGTAGGATCAACTAACACTCCGTCCTTAGAGATCACATGACGAAGGAAGACCATTTGATCTAACTAGAACTTACACTTCAAGATTTTAGCATACAGTTGGTGTAAGCAAGCCCATATTATGCCTCAAATGTAACACCCCCAAATTCACTCCTGAATTTTTTTTTTGAAAGAATAAAGCAGAAACTAGAAAAGAATTTGGGGAATGTTACTGTCACATTTAACATAAGATAAATGTCAACCATCTATCTCATGCTAGATGCAAGGCTAAAACCCATCAAAAAAAATTTAAAACATCTATGCCAGAGGATAAACTCCCATAAGGAGATATCCAGAGGCAAATGGCAAGTGAATAAATTCACTAAATAAAATTATTGCTGAATAAATCAGCGGAACCTGTGAAATAAGTGAGAATTTTAAAAGCTTATCAGAGTACAAGAAATTGAAAGTTAATTACAATACCCTTGAAATTTTAAATACAACACTTGTAACTTCCAAAGATGAATACAGTAAACAAGATAAACCCGACAGATCAAATTCCAGATTGCCTACTATCTCAAGTAAAGCCTTCCACCCCAAAATAGTATCCGAACTATTTGTATAAGTTTAATTTTTAGAAAAACAATTATACATATAATCAATTTCATAATTTCACTTGAAATATAGGGTTTTAGGTCTAAAAATACAATTTAGTTGAATTTTATTAATTTATTTAAATTAAATATTTAGAAATTTAATTAGACATATTTTATAACATATCGTATAACCAATTGCCCAAAACCAATAAAAGAAATACTCAATTCAACATAATTAGGGTTTTTGAGCCCGCATTACAAATCCGATCAATTCTTGCTAAAATATATCAATTGACGGTTCAGAAATGTAATTAAATGTATTCTAATATAAATTGTATAATCAATTGAATAAAACTACCCGATTACATAATCCAATTTAGACCCGCAAGAGTTGTGACCTAAATATCCAATTTCGATTAATTACGCATAATTTTCCCAAATCAACACTTCCGATATGAAATTAAATACATTTCAACGATATTGTAAAATCAATTGAGCGAAACGACTCAATTATGTGGCCCAATTTTATTATACACGAATTTTGACCTAGGAATTAAATTCTGATTAATTCTACAAAAATTTCTCAAATTGACGGTTCCGACATAAAATTAGATACATTTTAAAACGTACTATATAATCAATTTATCCAAAATCCCCAAATCGGGTGAATATGAAAAATTCGGGCATATCTCAGCAAAAAATTCAATTTCCCAAATTTCCAACATAAACCATACAATTAACATATCCAAATCAATATTACAACACATATATACGTAATCAAACAATAAATTTAGCTTATCTTAAGCTAATTCACACTTAATTAATCAAATCCATATTAGGGTTTTTCCGCAAATTATACCAAATGAAAATCTCCAAATTGGAGCAAAGGAAGGACAGAGAAGCTTCGTCGGGGGCTGGGGGTTGCTCGTCGATGGTCAACCATGCTCGCCGGAGCCGAACGGTAGCTCGTCGCTATTGTTGTTGCTCCCGCACTGCTTCGTGGCTGCTGCTTCGATTGCTGCATCGCTGGTGGCAGTTATGGCTGGCGGTGGCTAGAGGAGGGAGGAGCTGGGGAAAAGAGGCAGTGAGGGAGGCTGGGGTTTCTGGGTGTAGAGAATAGGGAGCAAGGGAGTCGGGAAAGGGAAAGAGAAGAGAAAGGAGAGAAGAGAGAAAAGGAAAAGAAGAGGGGGGTCGGGGGTCCCGATTAGTTTGGGCTCTTTTTTTACAAATACAATTATAAAATAAAATACTATATATCAAAAATTATTATTGGAAGATTTTATCCAAATTTTATTAACGAACATCATTTCGTAAGAATATGAAAGCTTGCGATCGATAAAAAAAGCTATATAAAGAATTTCGGAAACATTTTTGGAAGAATTTATCAACGAACACAAATATCTATATTATTTACAAAATAAAATTAAAAGACCCCGAAATAATGTTTAAAAACATATAATAAAATATTTAAGTCAAATTCTAATAAACCGAGACTAATTTAAATAATTTTTGAAATCGATTTTCCGCAAACTAAAACGCGTAAAACGGAAGAAAAATTAATTGTAGAAAGAAATTAATAAATAAGCTCCTAAAATCTTTTTAATTTAAAATTTCCCAAAAATATTAACTATTTTAAAAAAATAATAAATTTAAAGTCGGAAATATTTTCTACGGATAAACTCATTAAAATAACTTTAACTATTTAAACATAAATTTTATAATTTAAATAATATATTTTGTTAATGAAATATAACTCCAAAATAAAGTCGTAATCATATGACGAAGTTATAATCGAAAATAAATCAAAAATATTAAAAATTAAAATACGAGAAAGAACGAGATTGCATATTTTTAACCGAAAATAGAAACCATATGAATATAATAAAATCATGGTCGTAAATGAATTAATCTAGAATGGTCCGCAATGACAACGATTAATTAAATTCAAATATGAAGTCAAAATTGTCGATAAATCCATAAAACAAATCAAAATTAAAATAATTAAATATTTATATTAAATTACGCTAATAAAATCATTAAGCTTAATAAAATTTGATTTAAAAAATATGGGGTATTAAATCAAATGTTGTTCACACATATCTCAGTTGTTGTAGTAGATAAGGATGTCGTCAATGAATACTATGATAAATTAGTCCAAGAAAGGTTGGAAGATATAGTTTACAAGGGACATGAAAGCTGATGGCACATAAGTGAGTCCAAAGGGAATTAGATAACAGTTCTTCACCATGACCTGGTTTAAGTCTCGGTAATCAATATACAACCTCAAGCTCCCAACCTTCTTCTTTAAAACTACACTGGCACTCACTATGCCAATATGCTTGGTCAGATATAACCCTTCTCCAAAAGCTCTTCTAACTGAGCCTTAAGTTCTTTCATCGTTAGAGGTGATAGATGGCACAAGTTACCATTGTACCTGAAACAAGTTATATTTCTACCACCTACCCCATATTAAATACATGGCTAAAACCAACCATGACATTTAAAATAATAAAGTGTGCTAATAAAATGTTACATAAATGAATTAAAAGATTCTTTACATTCAAGGACTATAATTGTTGCTGACCAAATTGTTACTAACCCCTAGTAGCTAATCAAGGATTAGATAAACTAGACCCAGACCTATACTCAAAAAAATTATCTTTCTCTTTTCATAATTATTACATTATTCATAAGGATAAGTGATCATACAAGGCCCATATAAAAGCAAGTAAGGAAATCTCTATGTTTATTACATATCAATTCTTTTCTTCCCATTTTCCCAACCATATAGGTTTCCATTTATCATTGTACCTTATTACTCATCATTATGGAACAAAATTTTCTTCATTTAGAAAGGATCCCCCATAAAATTGAAGACAAATAGATGGTTACGTTGCTAGTCATAGATGAAACATACCATACAAGCTATTAGGTGTATATGTGCATATGCATGGCATTCATGGGGTGCATGTCTATATGTAGGGGGAAATAATATGTAGCTTGAACCAGCAGATTAATTCATTTAGTTAATTATTTAATTAATTAGTATAGTTAGAGATTAACTAGAGAGTACAGCAACATAAATCTTTCTTTTGGAGGAATATTCTATATTCTAGTCTTTTTTAGCTAAGTATATTTTGAAGAATTATGCTTTCAGCTAGTATTTTGTAATTGGTATCTTGGCTACAGAAAGCCATAGAACCCATAATTGGAGAGATGATTAATAATGAAGTTGAATGCAAAGTGTAATTCTATGTGAGTCCATTTCAAGTTAATTGAATTTGTGTGAACAATTAAGCTTGAAAATCTTACCCTCTTTATCTGTTTGAATTAGATATTAAGTCCTATCTTTTCTACTTTCCATAATCCAGATTTTCTAACCATCATTATCATCAAAAAATCATCTAAAATGAAAGCTAATTGAATCCCTAAACGAGTTTAAACTGATGATACCCTAACCCATCATTCAAACCCTAACTTAACCCCTACCTTAAAATTTGAAGTTAAACTGTAACCCTAACCCTAAAAAATGACATCATCTTCCATCCAAACTCTAAACTTCAAAGAATCATCATCATCAACATATCATTGTCGAATTGATATCATAATAAACTCATCTAATTCGAATCAACATCATAGCTTATCCATCTTATTCGAACCATCATCAACATTTATCCACCATCACTGAATTATCACCTAACTATTCATTTCATCACTCCATCCTAATCGAACACTTCAAATCTAATATTCCATTAGAGAAACTTCTTCTAATTAATACCAAAATAGATCCATATTATCACCAATATGAGAATTCCATCCTGCTACACACATAATAAAGACCATAATAGTCACTATAAAAATCATTACTAACCCTTAGTAGCTAATCAATGATTGGGTAACCTAGACCCATACTCACCTCCATTGTCTTTCTCTTTTTTAATTAGTACATTATTTATAAGGTTGGATGGAAATTTGTATAGAAGCTTTCACCCATGAACTAATGCAAAAGAAACAAAGTAAATTGATGGATTATAGGCAAAGAAATTGAAGATAGATGTGAGGAAGGATTAATCCCGGATTTCATTGCTCAATATAGACCCAAAAGGGATGATTAGACTTTAGCTAAATTTCTCAAAGGTTAATAAAAAATTATCATTCGATAATGTGGTTTTGAAGCTAAGCACAACGAAGGCTTATATAGGAGAAGGAAAGCTCGGTGGTGAACTAGCTTAACTAGCCGAGTATCCTTACTTAATCCAGCCCATTAATCATCGTTGAATTAAGCCCATATTAACCTTAATCTAAAGCATAATATCATTGGTTAAATGATACTAATGATTAATATTACAAAGCTATACAATTGACTAAGATACATACATGAAATTATAAGCATACCCTAACTTACATAAAATATACTCAGGGTTAGGGTTTACAACAAGTTTATACAAATAATGAATATCATCACTTTATCTATTGTTGTAATGTATCATCCCATGTATGTCATAGCCTTTCATGTGTTGGAATAATTGTACTCATCAGTGTGTATGGACATCATCTTCTTGAAACTATGTAACATAACTATAAGAATAACTTGAATAGTTTTCAATGTCAAGCATATAAAAATTATCAAGAATATTTAACATGATAGGCTCCAACATTAAGAAAACTAAATCATCGTCCTTACCTTGAGGATTAGAATGAACATGACAATCATTATGTTCATTGGATGCTCCTGCATCATACTTCTCAAGTTGAGAAGAATTAGCCCTCAAATTTTCATTAGAATAATAAGGAGACAAATCACTAACATTAAAATGTCTTGAAATTCCATCATAAGAATCTGGAAGTTCAATTTCATAAGCATTATCTCCAAACTTCCTAAGTATTTTAAATGGACCATCGGCTCTTGCTATTAGTTTGTTTTATGTAAATTAGGAAATCGTTTTTTACACAAATGTAACCAAACTAAGTCACTAGGAGAAAACACATAAGAGTTTCTATGCTTATTCGCTTGAGCTTTATACTTGGCATTAGACTTTTCAATATTATATTTCATTTTCTCATGAAGTTTTTGAAAAAATTGTATTATCTCTTTAGCTTCATAATTTTTCATTTCACCTTTTTTAACGGAATCATGTTAATAGGCATGTTAGGATTCACACCATACACACTAAGCATATGCCATATAGTTTTCCACAAATAACTCATAAACTTGACATAAGCAATATTTGTAAGAATTATACAAAAAATCATATTTTTCTTTCACAAATCCTTTATCCATAAGATCTTGTATTTTATTTTGTAATTCCTCAACTTCTTCTGGGTTACATCTATAAGCCGGTTTATTAGGAATAGTCATACTAGGAACAAGATCAATGGCATGTTCTATACCTCTTTTAGGTGGTAATCCAGGGGGTAATTCATTAGGATATACATCATTATACTCATCAAGTTGTAGTTTTTTAGGTTTAAAATCTTTAGAAACTAAATCATAACAAATTCTTTCTTCTTTTATACATTTTTCCATATCATTTTCATGTAAAAATAATCTCTTTTTATTATCACTCAAGGGCATATGATCATATAAAGAAGGAGTGAGCCTATATAATTGTTTTTTCATTTTTCACCACATATTCATTAGTTACCCCATCATGAGTTCTTTTCTATCAAATTTCCATGGTTTAACCAAAATTAATCCACAAGCATCCATATGTAAAACACCACATATAACTTTATCATCATAGTCTATAATAGAAAATGTGACTAAAGCTCTTTTGTTTACTTTAGCTTTTTTATCCTAGTTTCACCATTGTAAAGAATAGGGTTTAGGATGATTAGTAGTTTCCAAACCAAGCTTCTTAACCATTTCCTCACTAGCCACATTAGTACATGAACCACTATCAATTATAAGCCTACAAACCATATCACCTATTTTACACTTAATTTTAAAAATCTTTTCTCTATGAGTAGGTGTAATACTATGTTGTATTTGCAAGACTCTTTGAATTACAAAGGAGAGGCCTCCTTCTTCCTCCTCCATAGTTAATATTTAATTAGGAGATTCAACTTCTAATTCATCATCATCACTGCATGGTTCCATGTTTTCTATTTCATGTAAGGTTAAGGCTCTTTGGTTAAGAGAATCTCTAGCAAAATGTCCATATCCTTTACATTTAAAACATTGTTTATTAGCCATTTCAACCACTTATTTTTACTTTTATCATCATTGTTATTCTTTTTATCATATGGAAATGTTGATTTAGGTGTAAAGGTATTAGAATAGGGTTTGGTTGAAGTAGAAGCACTAGACTTAACATAGGCTTTTGTAGTTTTGGTTTGTCTTTCAATATTCATAGCCAATTTTATCAGGTCATCATGAGAGTCATAAGAGTACATATCAACCTTGTCTCTTATTAAGTTATTCAAGCCACCTAAGTATCTAGTACATTTTTTCCTTTTCTTTCATGAACATCACAAATAAGGGCTAGTCTCTCAAATTATCTAGTGTATTCTTCTACACTAAATAAGCCTTGCCTTAGAGTAGTCATTTTAACATACATATATTGTTCATACTCTCTAGCACAAATTTCTTTCTTAAGTGCTTTTTAAGTTTTTCCCATGATTTTATTTTAGACTTCTCTTGTCTTTCTCTACTTCATTTTAAGTTATAATACCAAATTCGAGAAAACTTTTTGAACTTTAGAGTAGCTAATTTGAACTTTCTATCATCATCACATTCTCTAAACTCAAAAATATCCTCAATCTCATGCAAATATTTAAAAAATGACCTCACATTCAAATCACCATAAAATTTAGGAAGGTCAAGTTTAATACCTTGATCTTCATGGTGTAGATTTCCTACATGGAATGTAGGTGCTCTTCTTTGATTGCTTGAGCCAAAAGAATTTGCCTCTTCTTGTCCATCTTCATGATGAGACAAATTGAAAGGTCCATGTCCACTCTTTCCATGGTACATAGGCTTCATTCTCCCTTCCACAATATCATGTGTGGTTTTCATTCAAGGTTGCCATGGTTTACACTTCTCTTGGTTGACCAATTTTGCTTCCACACTTTGGAGTTGATGTTGCAGTGTGTTTTGAGTTTGTAATTGGGCATCCATGCATGTGGTGAGGCTTTTGATGGAATCCACCAGGGTATGCACCTCTCCACTAGCCATGGTGAAGGTTGACACACAACCCTACTTGTTGCACACAATATATCTTCCACAAGTGTAGGTGCTGGATTTATTTTGCCAACAAACAAAGCACAAACCAATTGCTAATTTTAAACCAAATATCAAACACTACCTATAGTCTTTATCCAGACACAAAGAAGATATTTTAGCCCCAATAATAGGCACTGCACGTAGGTACACACAAACAATGAAAGGTTATTATATAATAGATGTGAAATTGATTCACATAAAATCATAGAACATGTTTCTGTGTTTTCAACAAAATCTTATCTTCCAATGGGAGATTCATGTTTATGTCTTCATAGAAAATATATATGATATCCAGAGGTAGATTATAGACTAATTTATTAAGACAAATTGATGAGAAATGAATCAAAAATAGGGCCTGCAAGTTCTAGGTTAGTCTAGGGCGATTAGGAGTTGTGCAGGGTGTCAAACACTTTGATGCTTTTCTACTTGCTTGCACGAAGAGAAATAGAAAGGGGTTGATATACATTTGATCATGCACTAATGGAGATTAGAATAAATAGATCAAGTTCTAGAGAAGCACAAAAGAGCATTGCAAATAGGCAAACCAAACTACGCCCGGTTAGGTTTTAGATGTTGTTGGTATTTTATGTAGAAAGTTGGGGAAAATTGCAACAAGATCGTTGCAAGTTACAAGAAATTCGAGCAAGAACTTGAAGAATTGTTAAAGAAGTTCATCAGGAATCAAGAATTCAATGAAATAGTGGAGTAGCCATGGATTTCTTGGTGAAAGAACACACACACAATTTTAGGCTTTGTAGAATCATCTTAGAACAAATGAAGCTTTGATACCAAAAATGATGTGGTTTTTATCAAAGTAATGGAAGGTTGGATAAAAATTTGCATTAGAAGCTTTCATACACAATCTAATGCAAAAGAAACGAATTGAATGGATGGATTATAGGTGAAGAACTTGAAGATACAAGTGGAAGAATGTTCGACAGATTTGTAAACCTTCAAATGTGTCGAATTGAAGATAGATGTGAGGAAGGATTAATCCCAGATTTCATTGCTCAATATAGAGCCAAAAGGGAGGATTATACTTTATCTAACCTTCTCAAATTTTGATAAAAAAATTCTCATTTAATAATCTGCATACAAGCTGAGCACAAGGAAGGCTTAGATAGGAGAAGGAAAGCTCGGTTGTGAACTAGCCTAACCAACCGAGTATCCTTACTTAATCCATCCCATTAATCATGGTTGAATTAAGACCATATTAACCTTAATCCAAAGCATAATATCATTGGTTAAATGATACTAATGATTAATATTAAAAAGCTATACAATTGACTAAGATGCATCAATGAAATTATTGCCATACCCTAACTTACATAAAACTCTGGGTTAGGGATTACAACAAATTTATACAAATAATGAATATCATAACTTTATCTCTTATTGTAATGTATCATTCCATGTATTTCATAGCCTTGAATGCATTGGAATACGTTTACACATCAATGTGCATGAACATCATCTTCTTATAAATATGTAACATACCTACAAAAATAACTTGAATGGTTTTCAATATCAAGTATATAATAATTATCAAGAATATTTAACATGATAGGATCCAACATTAAGAAAGCTAAATCATCGTCCTTAACTTGAGGATTAGAATGAAAATTACAATCATTATGTTCATTGGATGCTCTTGCAACAATAAGTGATCACACAAGACCTAGAAAAAATCAAGCAAGGAAATTTCCATGTTTATTACATATCAATTCTTTTCTTTCCATTTTCCCAACTATGTAGGATTCCATTTATCATTGTACCATCTTAATCATATCCATTTTATCATTTCATTCAACCCCATTATCATGGTCTTAACTCTTTGCGCATTAACCTCACTTATCATTTGTGGAATATCCGTCTAACCTTCACATTACTCATAGAGTATATCATAAATTTATGATTCATTTAATCCTTTTATTAGGCCATTAATCCATGATAAAATATTTATTTTATACCATTAATAATCATAGTATAGTCCCAAAAATAATCTTGAAGCATAACAAAACCAAAAGGAAATAAATCATACAAACAGTTGAACTAGTGAGTTTGTCTAGCCCAATTAGTCGATCGGCTGCACTCACTAGTCTATTGGTTTGGGTCTACCAATCGATCTGTTTGACTCAACCAAACCATGTTTTTCCTCAAACTGGTTGATTGATTTTTTCAACCCATTAGAGTGTTCATAGACAATTTGATCAATTTTAGAAAACCCGTACATGGGTTTTAATAGAGAGTAAGACCAAGGTCCTATTTTTAGGAAATTTCATGATTTTTACATAAGGTATACCACCTATCCATCTAATTCACATAATCATGTTATATTCATTCATGCCAACATAAGAATAAGCTTAATGGAACTCATAATATGTAGGGACACTCAATAAGTAGTTTAGAAGCAATAATTTCTTACTTTACATAGGAAAATTTTCCTTTTAAACTGGAATTTCCAAATATAAAATTATTAGCTTTCAAAACCTTCAAAACCACATTATTAATATTAGAAATTTACATCAAAACATTATTAAAATTTGAAACTTAAAATAAAAGGAAAGAAGAGCATGATCAAAAGAGTGTAGGAAAATCAATTGTAAATCTTGAAGTGTATAAGGAGGGAAGGTGAATAAAAGACTTAGAGATATTAGTGGCTAAAATAAAAGGTGCATAAAAAGGATGATTGGAGCTATTTATATCGCACTAATTGATAGGGATCACAAAAGGTTCAAGAATCAACTTGAAACCCTACAAATTACCATTTGAATTCAAGCTAATTGGATGGATTTCATCCAAGATATGTTTACCTATTCTCTATGGCTCAAATGGTTTTTTTAGAGAATTTAGGTCAATTAGGAAAGAATTAGCATATATAAGAGGAGTAACGGAAGGTAAGCATAGAAGGAATATTCCAGCCACTTAGATTCGTTACTAAGATCGAAGCACTCATCTCATAAACGTGTAAAGGAGAGAGGTGGAAGAAAATAAGGATGAGGTCATCTCTCCCCCTCAATTGTCCCAAATGACCTCTAAATTTGACTAAGGTAATTTTTTAGGTTAAATGAATCATGAAAATGGTTATGAATCTCATAGGTACAATTTGGTATGGATTGCTAAGGTTCTATTTCAGTATAAGTGATTTTTCAAACAACAAAGTTTGAAAAATATACCTAACTTGATAAACCAGTTAATGGGTTTGGGCCCACCAGTCAATTATTTTAAAAACCAATCAATTGGTTCCCCCAACAAGTTAAGCATTTTACTTGAGAAAATATAATTTGTCGAAATGACAAACAAGTTGACCGGTTCATGGAACCGGTCGATTCATTTGCCTGAAAAACTCAATAAACTCCAATTTTCAACATGATTTCCAATCAAAATTTTCCTCAAACAATAGTATAATATTAAATCAAAAGTAGTGGTCTAAAAATTAACAACATTCTCATTCAACTATTTTACAAAAAATATGGGGTATTATAAGGTAAGCCAAGATCTATGTAAGGAGATGGGATAAGGTTGAGTTTGAAAAATAGGGTACGTTAAGTTTGCTCATGGGGAAGTGTTGAAGGAGATGGGAATTGTAGGTTTAGTGGTCTGGATAGTGATATAAATGGGCGAGGGTACTACCTAATAGGCTTTATTTTATTTGGGGAGTTGATCACAATTTAAACAAGGAAAACATATATAAAAACAATTAATGGAAGGGGGTGTACAAAACACATGAGAAGATGAAAAATAAATAAATAATAAAGTAGAAAAATAAAATGGGTTAGGTTTAAAGGCTAACTACCATGATTAATAGACAAGAAATTTTAACACATTAATGAATATTTAAAAATCTACCAATTTAATTTTTCTTAAATTTTAATATTATACTCTCCATAACTAGAAAAAAAAACTAACACTATACATAATAATAAAACATCTAACCGTATAGTAATATCTATAATTAATTAAACATAATTATCAATTTTACATTTAGGGTTTCTACAAATAGGTATCAAAAGAATATGACCACCACATTCGTATTCTAGGAATAACAAACTTATAGGTAGCCTATGTAGAAAATAATTTACATAAATCTAAGAGGAAAATAATAACACATACCAACATAAGATCCAACCTTCTCCATAATAAATTGTATAATATTTAAGGGAATCTTCATAAAATGATAGGAATGATGAAAAGGATAAAAATTATTTGAAAACCAATTATTTGCTAATAACTGTTAATCCACTTGGTTCAGAGACACTATTTATCATCTTAAAAAATCCATAAATATTTACATAAAAAAGGTCTCCAAGTTGGAATGTTTTGAAACCTAAGACCACTTTTTATTTTATGCAAACAAATATTTTATCATGCTACCAGTGGTTGGTTTATTTTCGAGGTAAAGTTTCAACAAAGCCTAGAATCATGATCACTATGAACGTTGGATCAAGGTAAGATGCTTATCAAAAATCTTAAAATTCCCTTTATAACCGACTTCTCCAATTCTAACCATCTAATAAATAAAAGAGATTTAGCACTCCAATCTTTTAGCTAATTACATTTTGAATTTAATAACCATTTCTAATCAATTTGTTATAATATAAAGTGTTTCACGGTGACCTTTAACTATCTAAATGAAATTACGCTTAGGGACAATACAAGATAAGTTAATACCCCTAAAAAACATTATAACCACATACTCCTCTAAAGGATTTTAGTGCATATAATAAAGTACAACCTGAGTTATATCTACCCTACAAAACAAAACTATATCATTAGCTAAAGTACGGGAGGAGATACCATATTACTTAAATTTTGAATTAAAGGAGACTCTCCTCTTAGTTGATAAATTCTTCATTAATCTACAAAAGTAATCCATGTAGAGAACAGTTATGTAGGAAAGTTGGTGTCCCCTTACCCTAAATAATGGATGTAATATTCCCAAATTAATGGTTAATAATGATGGATTATAATGATTGATAAGACTACCTCTATAAAAATGATGTACCTTCTTTTGGGGAATTAGTTGTTAAAGAATATCATAGTTAGGCATGCTTGATTTAAAGCAAGTTAATAATAAGTGACCTCTTAGAAAGTATTTTGAGGTGCATATGAGTTGAGTAAAAAACATATATAAAAAGAAATAGTGTTGATCTATAGGGTGATTCATTACTCCCAAAAGTAATCTAGAGTAACCACCTAATGTGCATGTGTGCCTAGGGTGTTACAAATTTCATTTGAGTAAAATTGCAATTGTAAGTTAAACTTGGAAGAGTAAGTAAAACATATAGGGAGATGATTATTAGAATAAACTGTAATGAGATAGTATATGGTTAATGCATCATTAGGAATCTTATATTTGAGTCTACTTGAAAAAAGAAAAATAGAGTTTTTTTGTTGTTGCACAAAACTACTAGCTTCCTTGTTAAAAAAAGTAGCCTTATTCCTCATATTAGATAAGACATACAACCTTGAAAATGAAATGACAAAACATCCTCATGTGCTTTCTTTAGGGTAGATTTAGTGCTCCCTATGTGGGAAATATTATGATAATATTGGTGTTTGTTTAATTATTTAAGCACTAGCTTAAGACAACTCAACTTATGATATAAAAATAGTGACATGTACTAGAGTTCTCAAAGTGCCAAGTAGAGTTAACCAACTCAAGAACACTTAGGTGAGTGCACCACAATTAAGAAACTTAAAAGTCTTATTATTTGTAGATATATTACCAACCTAAATACGATAAGTATAATGATCACAAATAATGCTAGGGTTAAGGAATAATGCACAAAAAATAACGTAAGGAGAAAAATGATGAGGATTCATGAAAACCCTATCCAATTTGCAATTTATGTACTTAACTAATAATGTAAAAACAAATAGCCATCAAACAGACATTTGACAATTGGGAGATAAGAAAACCCTCATTAAAATCTAAATTCTCATAAGATATAACTAGCCTAGACTCATATTTGCAAATAATTTTAAGAGGGAAGTTAAAATTCCATCACATTATCTAGGTACTATTATTACAATTAGCAAAAGAGCACAATTTTTCCATAGAGGTTTTCTATCACTAATGTTATAGAACCCATAAACCATAGTCCTATAGAAAGAATAAAGCATATTCAAAATATAAACCAAACCTAAAAAGGTTTGAGGAATGTTTTTTAATAGCTCAAAATGCACTCAAAATGTGTTCAAAAGTAAGGTAATGTGATCATTTTGGCTATTGTGAAAAATATGATAATGTTGATAACCTCTAAGAAAGAATATTTTATTTTGAAGCTTTTCCTCATCCATTTTAATCTCTAAAAGACCCAACATAAAGGAATCTTTTTTTTTCTACAAAATTAAGCCACAAAAGTTTGTTTTAGGGGTAGTTCTTCTCCTCTTATGTTCCATATAGAATATTCATATTAACTAAAAAGTGGTAGGCCTTATAATACACTAGGCATTAACTCTATTTTTTTCTTGCTACCAAATGAATGCTTTTTTTTCTATTTGTCATAGACACAATAGACCTCCAACCTTCATCTTTATCAATACTATTAGTCTTAATCTCAAAAGCATCCCTCGGCACATGATCAAATCTTCTTGAGAAAGATTCAAGCTTACTATCATTTCGAATATATCTATATTTATACTTAAAAGGCAACTAGCTTGGTGGTTGTGTAGCAATAGCATTAGAGAAGATACCATTAACCTTAACCCTCATTGTACGTACCAAGGAAAGGGAAAAAAGAGCCAGAAGGAACCTCCACAAACTTAAAAGAATGATCATAGTTCAATAAGGGTTTCTTAGCAAGAGGTACCACAACTAAATTCTTCTCTTTATTAAGTGTGGTTTGATCCTTAATAGTGTAAACCCCTAATTTCTTACTATCATAAAATTTTATTTAAAATAATGCGCATAGGAAGAATTAGGTGTTATCACCATACCTAACACGAGGTAGATTTTTGCCAATTATCCCATATAAGATATAAGGTTAAATCAAACAGTTTAACTTAAAATTGAGAGAGAAAACATAAATCACATAAAAATTTAAAACATTGTTCATATAAAAGGACCTTGATAGTCCACAATAGAGTCAAATATAGGGAGAAAGATAAGTTAAGAATACAAGGCTATATTGGAACAAGATTAGGGCAAATAACAATAATTTTTATGTAGATCATGGTTATAATTCTTTATCATACCACATTTGATCAAGTATTAACATTGCACAACACATTTTTAGCTCATTTAAATTACACATTTCAACATCAATCGTCATAACCCATTCTTTTCTTAAGGTTCGTAATTTTAACTAAAAATGCATAATATAAATGTCCAAGTCAGTTCTATAAGCTCTATACACTCATGCCAGCATATATTATGAACTTAAGAGTTCCATACCATGTAAAATTACTCATAAACCACTTTTGAAGCAAAAATCACTTACTTGATTTAGATAAAACTTTCCTATAACTAGAAACTAGGTTCTCACCCATGTGATGCACGACATATTAATATGAAACTATAAATTAATATTTTAGTTTAACTATTTCAATATGTATAATAATAAAAATCAATAAATATTAGCTTAACATACCTCTACCATATTTTTTGAAAGACTTCCTTAAACACAACATTTGTTGTTGAGTCACTTTTCTCAATATTATCATCACATATGAGTATTTTCAAACCTTGAATATTTGTGACTCTAGAAACAATAACGTATAATTGACCATGACTAAATACTGGATTTTTCAAAAAAATGACAACATTTGAAAGAGATTGACCTTGACTTTTATTGATTGTCATTGCATATTAAACAATCAATGGGAATTGTCTTCTATTGAATTTGAAAGGTAATCTTGGATCAGACGGAGTTAGTGACATTCTCAACAATAAAACTTTATGGCTAGCATTGCTTCCACCTAGGATTTTTTCTTCTACGATATATGATCCCAACCTTGTAATAACCATCCTTGTTCCATTACATAGACCAATGGAATGATCTATATTCCTCAATAACATGACAGGTGTACCAATCTTCATATTCAACAAATGATTGGGCACGCTAGAATACTTTATTGAATTTAAGAATTCTAGAGTGTGTAGATCTTCTAACAAATCATTATTTGAATCTAACATGCATGTCATATTTGAGCTCAAATATGTCTTCTATTCTACTGAGTTAATCGACAACATGTACTCATTTATGGATTCAACAATTTTAAGAGTAGGTGCTAATATTGATCTCCCTTAAAAAAACATATCATCAATAATTTTTTTCCTTGAATCCTGGATAGATGCTTTCAACAATAGCCACAATTGGATCACCGTAATATTTCAATAAAATAGCATTTGGAATTTTAACCGTTGCATGACCATCATTGGGACCTCCAATTACTCCATCTCCAATGCTAGCAATCCAATCTGAAAACTCTTTCAAATCAGTCGATTCATTAGTTGAGCTAATATTTTGAAGCCTCGTATTTTTAGTCAATTGTAATACTTTGTAATTTCTCCATTTGTATGAAGAGTTAATAGTCATATGAACGATATCTTGCCGAATTTCCTTTGGAATGATTGGCAATATTTGTCTAAAATCTCCACCAAGAACAATCAAATTTCCTCCAAGCGGCTTATTACTACTTGATTCATTTGTGAATCGAAAAATATCCCTCATGGTTTTGTCTAAAACTTCAAAACAATATATGTGCATCATTAGAGCTTCATCCCAAATTATGAGCTTGTACCTTATAATTAACTCTACTAGTGGACTACCTTGTTTGATATTGCACGTTGAATCTTCGTTTGGATTTATAGGAATCTTGAATCGAGAATGAGCCGTTCTCCCTCCTGGTAGTAAAAGAGAAGCTATTCCACTTGATTCCACATTTAACACAATATCTCCATTGAATCTTAAAATTTCTGATAGTGTCTTCCATATGAATGTCTTCCCAGTACCACCATATCCATATATAAAGAACACGCTGCCTGAATTTGATTGAACAACATTAATTTTGGTGTCGTAGACATTACGTTGCTCATCGATAAGATTTGATAGATATCTCTTATGCTCTTCACGTAATGTAATACGATCGTAACACGTTTCTTCATGTATCAATCTATTATGACTTGAAAAATATTCTGGTGGTGGGAACGACATTGATTGAAACTCTCGTAAGCTCCTACAAAACTTTTGTAACAATTTTTCAATCTCGGCTAAACCATAATTTTTTATCTCATTGTCATCCAATTGAAGTTCTGAAAATAAATATACACTCAGTTTAAATTCTAATCATATAATCTATGATTATTCTTATTCTATTCTATCAAAAATAAAAAGACAATAAAGATGAACAAAAATTACCTTCGTGGTGTAAGGTTGTACATTGTCTATATAATATATCATCAGTAAAGTAAATCCAACACTCATCCCAACAGACTTCAGTTTGATTAAGTGAATTTGATGATAATAATGTTGCAAATAAAAATCTCAAAGAAGATGCAGATGCCCCATGACTTACCTCAATAATTCCATTAATCTATTCTTTATCATCATCTAAAAATCCCAATGCTTAGTAAGCATCACGATATGATGTATACTGGACCCCATTAATACATTTTATATCATCATAGCTTCTCGGCCCATGAATGACGTTAAGAAGACATCGCAAATAATAAAGTTCTCCGCTACCAGGAGGAACATAGAAAATACATCCAATAGATATCCTTTGCTGCCTTGGACACCACTCTCGTTTACATGAATCCCAAACCAACTTCGTAGGGAATTCTGCATAAGTCAAATTCCTTGCATCTTCATATTTATGATTTGCCTTCATCCAAGCTAGAAACATACTTTTGCCTTTATTCACATATTTAAATAAATACTTGATGGAACGTGACTGATTGCACCACTCAACATTTATATGGGCACCATACTTAAGCAAAAAATAATGATTGGGTGGCACGACGAACCCATTATCAAGAGGGACCCCATTCTTCTCCACTGTTCTTCCACTATCACGTCTTTTATATATTGTATATCCATCATCATCAACTGTTGTACATTCAACAAACTTTTTCAGAAAATTTTTCATACAATGACCATTAGCCATGCAAGGGGAGTTCTTTTCCAAAGTTCCACATGGTCCATATATCATGTATTCTTGAACAGCTGTGTAATATATAGCATCCATATTGAGATCAGGAATTTCAGCTGAAATTATTCTATCAATGTCTTTTCCAGTTGGATAATTCTCTTCTTTTGAAAAAAAAAAACCAATATATGGGCGTGAGGCAATCCACATTTTTGGAATTCAATAGTATATAAAACTATAATTGAAAACATCATAACAAAATAGTTAAAATAATTTAACAAAATTATATTTCTATAACTAAAATCATGAAGTAAGTGTAAAATGTTAGCTGATTTAATACTCCCAAATATCTTGTTATTTCGAAGATCTTTTATAAGATAATCAAGCTTCATCTTGAAAACATGACAAATAATATCTGGACGATCATCAACTTTAAGACCTCTATCATATAATGTGATAAAAAGATCAGGATAACCAATACATCTACATATTGTAACACCCCCAAAATTTACTACTGAAAAATTTCGTTTTGTTAAAAGATAATAGCGGAAGCAGATAAATAAAATGTGAACTTTGGAGTATTACCGCCACATTTAGTACCAGACCGGTTCACTCATACCGTTCCAGTACCAAGTGCTAAGGCTAAGAAAATGAAATACAATTCGAAAGACATTCAACATGCATAAATCAGAGTAAATTGCAAGAACTTCAACATATTTAAATCAGAGTAGCGCATCAAATCGTTTTCAGAAATAAAATCAACCAATGGTGGTTAAAGTACCAACATAACATCAAAACTAGGGAATTAAACGAAGAAGGAGGGAAACCCTAACGATACCGGATAACTCCTTACTCTCTTTCCCGTAGCCCACTTGAGTAGCACCTGAAAAACCTGCAAGGGCACTGCCCATTGAATAGGCAGGGGCCCCATAAAGGGACCCCCTTCAGTACTACGGTACTGAGTAACCCTTTAATACCACACTTAAAGACAGGCCCGCATACGGCACACAATGCAAGCCACACACATATAAATAATGAGAGATGCATACATAACAATGACAAACATAATACTTTATAAGTCACGATCGATACTTTGGGCCTTAAGCCATTATTCTGTCATTAATCCATCAATATCATATTTTATATCCATGTGAGTACGAGAACCCCACTATTATAGCCGGTGGACCGGAAGTCAACACACAGGGCAGAACGCCTCTGACCACTATTATTGCCGGTGGACCGGAAGATAAACACACAGGACAGAACGCACCTGACCACTATTATTTGCCGGTGGACCGGTCTGGCCCCGACTCACATGGTGTTCCACTATAAGTGATTAGTATTTTTCCATAATCTTATTCACATAAATAACTGATTTTATTGAGCTCGGGACCCCCACTATTATTGCCGGTGGACCGGAATATATATGTAATCATCATCTAGGGCACAACGCTCCTGGCCACTATTATAACCGGTGGACCGGTACTCATAATCACATACTAAGGCAACACGCTCTTGGACCACTATTATATCCGGTGGACTGGTACTCAATATCACATACCAGGGCAACACGCTCCTGGACCACTATTATAACCGGTGGACCGGTACTCAATATCACATACCAGGGCAACACGCTCCTGGACCACTATTATAATCGGTGGACCGGTACTCAATATCATAATCATCTGGGCCCGGCTCATTAATATTCCACTTTCAATAATAGTATCTTTCCTTTTCTTTAATCAGCACATCAATCATATTTATTTGCCTCGAATGGGAGATCGATAACCCGAGACACAAAGGTACACCGGTCGTACCGGTGCATATCAGCTACTCAGTACCCTTCAACCATGAACCCTAGGACGCAAAGGTACCCTGGTCGTACTAGTGCATAAAGCTAACTCAGTACCCTACCGACAAGGACACCTAATCCATAAGTATGCATACCCCCTAACTAGGTCCGTAGAGCTAGGAAGAGTGAGATATAGGGCCTGGCTGGGGCACAAAGGCACACCAGCAAATACCAGAATAATCGTGGACTAAACCACGTCCTTAGGGTAGCGACCCCTAAGGAGTCACCATTCCCGATCTCGAGGTCTTTCACTTTAAGTAATAGTGTCTTAATTAAGGTGATCACGAAAAGCACGATAATCCGATACTTATTCACTTTCAATCGTTCTGATATCATTAATCGTTTCTTATTCAGATGATTATCCAGAATATCACAGAGAAAACCATTAAGGCCATACTAATTATCAAATACTCTTACTTGGCTAATCGGCATTATTTGAATCATATTATAATGTTCCACAATCTCAAAGACATATTAGGTACAAATTACTCATTTGCCCTTTACTTATATAATTGTTAAGTATCCATTCCTTACTTGATAAATTACCACATTACCCTTAAGGTTGCATAATTACCAAATTACCCCTTGTCCACTTTAGATTACCAAATTGTCTCCTACACTTTTTAGACCACCATTCACCCTTCATAATTACTACACTTATCATATTTCCCTTTTGGTTGGTTATATTACCACATCGCCCTTCTCCTTCGTTATAATTACTAAACTGCCCTTGAGTTGGATAAATTACTAAATTACCCTCCTTCATTATCATGATTACTATTTTGCCCCTTTAGTTGGTTAAACAATTATTACTTTACCCTTTTATTGGCTAAATTACCAAATTGCCCCTTTAGTTGAACAAATTACCAAATTGCCCTTCTCCTTTATCATAATTACCATTTTACCCCTCTCAATTATTTTAATTGCCATGTACCCTTTTTAATTATCACAAATCCCAATTTACTCTTCTTCATAATTACCAATATTAATTTACCCTTTTTCATAATCAAAATTACTATATTACCCTTCTCCATTATTAAAATTACCATAACGCCCTTTAATTGGTTAATTTACCAAATTACCCTTCTATAGTATCATACTTATCCAATTGCCCTTCTACAATCATAATTTAATTGCTAAATTATCTTTTGTCGTTATCATAATTACCACATTACCCCTTACTCCCAAGTTTACCATAATATCCTTTTATTTACAAAATTACCATTTTACCCCTTACATCCAATTTTACCATAATATCCTTTTATTTATGAAAATTACCACCTTACATCTTTTACTTTACAAATTACTATTTTACCCCTTCACATCCAAGATTACCATCTTTATCTTTCCTTCACTACCACGGAAAGGGGTTTTAATAACGGTTATTTTATAGTTTTAATAACGGTTTTCAACCGTTATTGAATCGCCCGTTATTAAATCTTTAATAACGGTTCATAACCGTCATGAAAAATACACAAAAACCCGCGAATATATGCGTAAACTTCATATTTAATAACGGTTTTTACTTAAAAACCGTTATTAAAACTCAGTTTTTAATAACGGTTCTGATGAAAACCGTTATTAAAAACGTAGGTTTTAATAACGGTTCTTATGGAAAACTGTTATTAAAAAGTGGAGTTTTAATAACGGTTTTAGAAGAACCGTTATTAAAACAAGGTTTTAATAACGGTTTTTATAAGAACCGTTATTAAAACTCCACTTTTTTTTTGCAGTTTTGTTCCTGCCCACATACACAGTTACCAAATATGTATGTTAAAACAATTACCAAATCTGCAATGTAAAACAACATCAATTCATACCAAATCTGCAATCACACCATAAGTTCAATCAATCTATAATTGGTATGCATGTCTCAATACACCAACTATACTTGCAATAAAATTAGTGGGCATACCACAACTTGGTAGGTCTACACCCCAAAGTAAAGAGTTCACATATCTAGGCTGGTAGACGAAATACAAACCTAAAAATGCATGTAGAATATATAGATCGCTACTGAATGAATGAGTGCACGTGCTTGGACTCTAACTTCATCAATTTGATCAACATTATATTGCTGGCCTCGTGCATAGTCATCAGTGAAAAACTACAACACCCATGTTTCAATTAATATACAGTTAGCCATTAGGTATGTCATGATTCATTAATAGAAAAATATGGAAAAGCAAACATACATGGCTTGGATCTATGTTGACCAATCTATTCTAGACTATAAGATCCATTGCTCGTCTTCTTCACTTGAACCCTTAAAAACTTCAATTTCATCATCATCATCATCTAAGTTCCTTTGTCTCGAAGATCTTCAATTTTGGAGGTACATAAAGCTCTTATCTCATCCATAATTACAATAGAGGATAAAGAGATAAACAATAGAGGAAAAACAATTCTGATAAAAGTAAAAACTAAAATAAATGAAAACATGTATTACCCTACATACAAAATAATACAAAGGTAGGAAACATATGTTACCACTATAATCAAGAGGTTATATAACACCATCATACCCTAAATTAAAGGTTCAAATTGTAAAAAAGGCCTTAAAAAGGTTGTATCACAAAAAAACCTAAATTTAGAGGCCAAAACGGCCTTTTTTGGGCTCCAATATTGCCCAAACCGGCTCCGTTATCACCTAGATTTGCCACGTTGTAGATCTCGAAAAAATACCCAAAATAGCCTCCTAGATCACCTAAATCCGAGGTCGCATGAAAAAGTTATGACCCTCCAAAGTTTACAGTTGAGAATCTAGCTCTAAATAACCTCAATAATGTCTTCTCTTTTGTTTATTATGGTTGTAGCTCTAAATAATGTTGAATCTATATTCTCCATACAAACAAATACAACAATAATATGTAAAGCTCTCGGCCAACACATGCATTTGTTAATATATAACAATAACGCAACAAATTCAACAACAAACAGCAAAATTTTCAGCCAACACATTCAACAACACATTTTCGAACGAAACCCTGGCGACAGACATGCATTTATATAAGTAGATAAAAAGTTACGGAGGAAGAACAAACACATACATAAAGTGAGCTAGCTACAAACACGACGGTCAGAATGTTGAGAGAGGCAAGGGCTTCAAACACGACGGAGGATGAAGGTGCAAGTGCTAGCTAGCTTCGGAACAATGGCAGAGGTGTGGCGGTGCGAGGGTTTCCTTTACTTGAGAGGAGCCTGGTGGTGCGAGTTGGCGGTGCGAGGGTTTGCAAGGAGAAGGAAGGAGAGCAAGAGAACGAAAGTGCAGAGAGTCTGAAAATTTTGGCACGAAACAGAACCGAGCGAGAAATAAAAGTTTGATTTTGGGGTTTTAATAACGATTCCTGAGAGAACCGTTATTAAAACATCTTTTAATAACGATTCCTGGAAGAACCGTCATTAAAAGCTTCTGACTTTTGACAACGGTTCTTATATGAACCGTTATTAAATCCTCTGTTAATAACGGTTTATATAAAACCGTTATTAAAACATCCGTCCAAATTTTAACGTTACCCTTTTAATAACGGTTTTTAACTAGAACCGTTATCAAAACTTCCCGCCGATTAATTTTCACGCGTTTGACAATGGTTTTTGAACTACCGTTATTAATGTCCCGTTATTATTTCTCGTGTTTGTAGTAGTGCTTACATAATTACCATTTTGCCCTTCTTTTCCAAATTACCATATTACCCCTTTACTTATAAATTACCACTTCACCATTCACTTATAAAATTTACCATATTACCCTTTACTTATGAAATTACGATTTTGCCCCTATACCTCCAAAAATTACCATAATGCCCTTTTTACTTGAACAATTACCATAATGCCCTCCTTCATCCAAAATTACTATTGTACCCCTACTTCCAAAATTACCATTTTACCCTTCTTTCTCACAACTTACCATTTTATCCTTTACTTGTAAATTATCATTTAACCATTTAATCATACAATTTCCATATTATTCTTTTATCTCAAAAATTACCGAAATACCCTTTCCACTTATAAAATTTCCACTCAACCCCTTTATTCACCATTTTTATGAATTTACTAACACTACATAAAATAATGATATTAATACTTCATTTTTATCATCTAAGTCCACCAACTTGTCATTTTTCAACATAATACTCATTAGCAACTACACACATTGATTTATATACCTCATAAGCATAATTACTAAAATACCCTTAAACAACAACATCATTCATGCATTAACACATGGTACATCATAAACAAGTATTTAACATTTCTATCCATATTCCAACTCCTTCTTTATTTAACATACCTACATATGGCACAAAAGTTATCATGCTTTTTCTTTTTAACAAACAATATAAGAAATCATAAACATATCATGCTAAGCATACAAAACATGCATAAAATCATACTAAACCCTAAATGTGCTAGCATGCGTTTTTCCATATATTTAAGGGAGGATTAACGGTTACCTTAATCCCGCAAAATATCAAATCTTACCAAGCTTAATTAGCAACTCAACACCTAAAAATAATACCCATCATATTTATGTTAGAAACAAGATTTTAAAAAGGATAAGACTTTATAAAAATTTATTTAATAATCAAACACTTAACATAAAATACCATTATACCTTAAAAATTAACCAAACAATTTTTAAAATGAAGGGGAGCTCACACTGCATGGGAAGCGTGAGTTTCATGCAGAAAAGAGAAGGGAAAAGGCTCAAAGAGGGGTGGAGGAAGCAAGATTTATCATTTTCAGGTTAGGGTCTTTAGGCTAGAAAAGAAGGTGGTTGGGGGAGGTTCTAAGGTAAGGGAATGGTATAGAAGTGAAGAGGGGGTGTAGGTGGAGGCAAAGGGTGGTTTCACGGCGGCATAGGGCGGCGGAGAGGCGGCGAAGTTGGCTGCCGAGAAGGGTCGAGGGGGAAGGGTTGAGAAGGAAGGAAAAGTGGAGGGAAAAATTGAGGGGTCCAAGGGCTGTTTTCGGCCAAATAATGGATGGCGGTTGTAGAGGGGGTTGCAGGGTGTCGAACGGTGGGTTGGGTGGCGGCAGAGGTGGCCGGACGGCGGCAGTACAGGCGGTTGCAGGTGGATTGATGGTAAGGGGAAAAACTGGGAAGAAAAAGGAAGAGGAGGAGAAGGGAGGAAGTGTAGGGCTCGAAGGGGCTGTGTGGTGGTGCAGGGTGGTAGTAGGCGGTGGCAGAAGGCGGCGCAGGGGCTGGGCTTGGTGGTTCGAGTGGCGGAGGGCGGCGGAAAGAAGAAAAACGGGGAGCGAATGGGAGGAGGAGAAAAGAGAGAGGAGGGAGCTCGGGAAGGGGATGATAGGCTCGAAAAATGTGGTAATGAAGGGCTGGTGGGATGGAGAAAAAGAAGAGGGAGAAGAGAGGGGGCAGGGCTGGCCGGCGATAGTGCTGCAGGTGGCAGATGGTGGTCGGGTGGCAGGGGAAGAGAGGGGAGAAGAAGGAAAGGGAGAGGGCATGCGGGGCTGTGGTCCAGGGCTGGTTTGGCTCGAAAAGGGAAGGGAAAATGACGGGGGAGAGAGAGAGAGAGAGAGGAAGGTAGGTAGCGGCAGCTGCAAGGTAGCTCGGTGGTGGCAGACATGGGGGCGCTGGTCGGGCGTGGGAGCGGTGAGAAAGGAAGAAGACGAAGGGAGAAGCCGGCCGGTCGAAGGGAAAGGAAATAAGGCTGAACCGGCCGGTCAGGAGAAAAAAAAAAGGAGGCGAAAGCTGTGCTGGGCGGGCGTGCGAGGGAGAGAAGGGGTGAGGCGGGCCGAAGGCCCAACGCGCGGGGAGGAAGGCTGGCCTGGCGAGGCACCCCGAGGGAGGGAGAGAAAAAAAAGAAAAAAGAAAAGAAGAAAGGGAAAAAGGGCAAAAAGGGAAATGGTAAAATAAGGAAAATAATTTAAATTAATTTATAAAATCATAAAACATAATATTCTTGGTAAATTATTTAATTTAATAATTTAATTTATTATAATCTAATATTTTAGTTTAAAAAGGATAAAGTTGGTAAAATATTAGTTTTGGAAAATTATTTAAATAAAACAATATGATAAATAGCAAAATATTTATTTTTAATTTATTAATTACTCTTATCCAAATTTACATACTCTAAAATCTATAAAATAATTAAAATAAATAATTTTACAGGCAAATTTCATTTCAAATAAAGTTATTTATTAAAATATAGATTTTCGAAAATTTTGGGGTATTACACATTTGGCCATGGCATCTTGATAATTTTGAACCATATATCGAGCACCCCCGGTGAATGATGATGGTAATTTAACTCTTTTTCCTTGCATAGATGGATCCATCTCACCTCTTAAAATAGCATCTGTCAATCCACTGTATAGTTCATAATGTGATTATTTTTGATGTAGTTGGATGTATGTCAACCTTGCTGACTCAATCATTGTATATGCATCAACAATAAAATATTGTAGAAGTCTCTTAGATGATAGTATAACTGATCTCTCAGAATTTCTCTCATGTAGTCGGTAGCAAAAATACTTTGTTGTACTTACATATTTTGACCACGTTGTTGAATTCCATCATTATACGTTAATGGAATGTCTTCTCTATAACCATCTTCACCATAAGGAAACAACAAAGGATATTGTAACCCTATGTAAGAAGCATGCAATTCACTTATCCGCTTTAGCAATCCTGTTTTTGTTTCAACAAAGATATCCCTTTCACCAAGAGATGCATCAATATCACCAACAATTAATCCAGCAACTTCTGAAGCTGTCGGTAGGTTATACCTTCTTTCATCTCCATTCCTTCTACCAATCAATTTTAACTTAACATTAGAACAACCTTCTATGTTTATTTTTTCCCTCACCATTCTAAATGATTTGACCAAAACATTATTCTCATCAAGCATAGTCTTCAAATCAGAAATAATGGATGTGTTAAGGTTGTTCAAACTTTCATTTTCCCTATTACAAAATTAGAAAAATATGTTATAACAATTCATTATAACTATTCATAAAATATATATGTAATGAATTAATCATTAATAAAAAGAAATCGTAACAAAACTTACCTAACATAATGGACTATGTTTTCAACTTCATTTACTGTATCGCAAAATGTATAGCTGTGAAAATTTTGGTGTCAAACCGTCCGCTGGTAGTAAACTTCCCATAAGATGATAATTTTGAACATGAAGTCTAAACATTAGAGGAGAATTGCCATTGTTCAAACTCCTATCAATTTTTCAACCCATAGATGTGAAAGAAAACATACTATTGTATGATCGGATATTTTCCAAAAAGTGTTTACTTCGATTGTTTTGTAAATAGAACAGTTCATGCAAAACTTGTGGAGGATTTCTCATCAGCAGAAGTTGGATTTTTCCTTGCATACAACACAATGAGTATTTTGGTTTTCGCAAATTCTAACTTCTACACTATATTTCAGCGTACCAGAAGAAAGAATCACGAAATGTACATGTGTATGTAGGATCACCAATATCCCAATATTCTATAGATAAAAAAATTAATTATAAAATTATTAGAATATCAATAAATTAAATTGAATTTAAGAAGAAACAATAGATATCAGATATAATTTAAGGGACACATAAAAATATGAATATAGATACATGTGTGTTTGTGTATTTATGTTAGAGCATACCACATGATAATAAATCATTGTTAACTTCTATTTCAGTACCTACGATAAATAAAATGTCATAAATTAAAAATCAAAAGATTTACATTTCATTTAAGAAATATCAATTAATACTTCTTAAGTAATACAATCTTGGCATCAAAAACTTTTTCTAAATTGATTACCATCAAAAACCACTTTTGAAGCAAGAATCACTTACATGATGTAGATAAAACTTTCCTTTAACTAGAAATATCAGCCTATGAAAACCTCAACTTTTAAAACCTTAAAAATAACATGCTTTAACTCATAAATTAGTGCAAAAATTTTATTAAGAGAAAGGAAAGAATGAACATACCACATCCAAAGTAAAAACATTGAATAATAAATTAAATGACTCAACCTTTTTCTAAAATCTAACACTTCCTTTCTTAATAATTAAAATAAGAGGAGCTACAGAAAGGATCAAAGGAGTCAAAGGAATTTAACTATAAGTAATACTAGAGAGTTAGGTATTTTTTATGGCTAAAAGAAAGGTGACCAAAATGGGTGATTGGGGTTTTTTATAGCAAACTTCTCGATATGAATCATAGTGTGGTCAAGAACAAATTAAAAACCCTTATTCTTACTGATTGAATTCAAGTTAAACATAAAAATTTTGTCTAAGACATGCTGATATATCCTCCAAAGATCAAATGGTGACTCTAAGGATATGCAAGTCAATTAGTCTAGAAATGAAATTCACAAGAGGGTAATGGAAGTTTGAGCTTAAGGTCCAAATAATGATATAAGAAATGTCCAAAGGAGAGAGGTGGAAGAAGATAAGGCTGAGGTCATCTCCCTCCCTCAACTATCTTAATCCACCCTCTAGATAGATCTAAGGTAGTATTTTCGGGTTAAATACGTCATAAAAAAGGCTAAGAGTCTCATATGAACAATTCAACTTGGGTCACCAAATTTCCACTTCAGTATAAGAACTTTTCTAAGAAGATGATTTAAAAAAATATACCCAACTCGACAAAACATTTGATCTATTTGGCCTACTAGTCAATTATTTTATAAACTAGTTGGTTGATTTTCCAACAAGTCTATCTGTTTAAAATACTAAAACCATTTTGTTGAAATGATAAACCAGTCAATCGGTTCATAAACTAGTCAATTGGTTTGAATGAAAAAGTTAATAAATTTAATTTTCCAACCTTATATCAAATCTAAATTTACCTCAAAGTAAATAAAAATACAACTAAATCAAACATAAAAAATTTACATAACTTCTCATTCAACATTTTCCAAAAAGATGTGGTGTAACACCCCAAAATTCACTATTATTTTTTTTAAACGTAGAAGTAATTAAAACACTTAATTTAAAACCCATTAATTCTGGAGATGTTACCGCCACACTTAGTACCAGACCGGTTCACTCCTACCGTTCCGGTACCAAGTGCTAAGGCTAAGAAAACACCATTAATAATACCATACAAATTCAAATTTATAAAAATGAGAATTAGAGTACGCGTAAGTCTTACATAATTTAAAATACCGGCTATTGTTTTTCCAGATAATAACTAAACAACATTAGTAAAATTGTTTCGACAATTCAAACATAATAAAAGATAACATGAATCATAAATTTCAAAAGGACAATGGCCACGTCACTTTAAAGATTGATACAGCCCAGCTATCACTCTGCCCCTCCTGATATCCCGTAAACATCGATAGCATCAAAGTGGGTATCTCCTACCTGCAACAAATTAGACAAGCCTTCTGCTCGTGGGAATGAGCAGCACCCATGAAATGCGTGATCAGTACGCTATGTACTGAGTAAGGTAACCGAGTACTAAGGCTGGCATATAACACATTTAATCTTACAGGATAATGATCACATACAATTACAACCCATACATATAGTACATAAAAAGTATAAGGTGAGAACCATAGTCCAAAATCAACAAGTCCACACATAAGGCCTAAGAAGATCCAGATCAATCGTTTAATCTCTCTTTTATCAAAAGTCGATTCACACCATGCCTTTTATCAGATCCATGCAGAAACAAGAACACCCCACTATTATTGCCAGTGGACCGGTCACATATAGGACCTCATGTCCTAACCACTATTATTACCGGTGGATCGGTCACATATAGGGTAAAACCCTAACCACTATTCTTGATCGGTGGATCGGTCTGGTTCCTTCTCGCATGGTATTTCACTGTAAGTAATTAATGTCTTTTAAGAGCTTTAACAATTCTGGTTTATGTTTATTAAGCTCAAGTCACCCCATTATTATTACCAGTGGGCCGGTTACACATAGGACCTCATGTCCTAACCACTATTATTATCGGTGGATCGGTCACACATAAGGTAAAACCCTAACCACTATTCCTAACCGGTGGATCGGTTTGGACCTGGCTCAATAATCTTCCACTTTAAAAGATTAGTGTCTTAAGTATTTTAATCACAACACTTGGCATTCACAAACATTTTCCCAGACATGCATAACCAACTCCATGCAACCCTAGTTCCCACGCAAACCTTAACTCACCGTAAACCACACTTCCCTACAACCGTAGCTTTCATACAAACCCTAACTCCACGTACCCCACTTCCATGCAAACCCTAGCTCCCATGCAAACCCTAACTCCACGTAGACATATTTCCATGCAAACCCTAATTCATATGCAAACCCTAGCTCCACATATATCACACTTCCATGCAAACCCTAATTCCTATGCAAACCCTAACTCAATGTATGCCACACTTCCATGCAACCCCAATTCATATGCAAACCCTAACTCCACGTATACATATTTCCATGGAAACCCTAATTCATATGCAAACCCTAGCTCCAAATATATTACACTACCATGCAAACCCTAATTCATATGCAAACCCTAACTCCACGTATGCCACACTTCCATGCAACCCCAATTCATATGCAAACCCTAACTCCACGTATGCCACACTTCCATGCAACCCCAATTCATATGCAAACCCTAGCTCCACATATATCACACTTCCGTGCAAACCCTAATTCATATGCAAACCCTAACTCCACGTATGCCACACTTCCATGTAAACCCTAATATGCATGTCTTAAGGTCATATCATACAATAATAATAACATAAACATACACATAATCTTTATGCCATGATTTATTCATACCAACATATTTCAACTCTATAATCATGCCACATACGAAATAATTAATAATAATAAACATAGAATACATGGCATATGAAGTAAATAATGCATATAAACACACAAATGGCCTTAGTAAACCCTTACCCAAAACGACACCGGTCTTGGTGCACACTCCTATTCCACTTGAGGGGTTTGACTGGGTTCACCTATTATATAAAAGTATACTAGAATTAGGCTCCCTTATAAAATTTTATTATTCTCTAACTTATTCTAAGATTTGGTTTTTAATTAAAACAATACTACACAATAATTAACTATACAAAATATTACATAAAAATACAAATAAATTATTATTTTCATTCGAAAGGGTGGTGATATAAGGGTTTCTACCCTTCACCAAAATAGTAATAATAATACCATAGTTCTTAAAATTATAAGGTGGCTTTCAAAATCACTCCATTTAATAATAACACTATTCAAAATGTAATAATGATATTAATATTATATATATATACTTATAATATAAAATTTAATAAAGATAATAATAATAATATAATTAGTAATAATGTTAAAAATGTTAATAATAGTTGTAAAAAGCAAATGTGTGACACTTAGTTAAAATTTTAGGTTTTTAATTCTCTTGAAATAATTAAACTATTAAATAAATAATTACACTAATAATAATAATAATAATAATAATAATAATAATAATAGTAAACATGTAATAATCCCATTAAATAACCAAAATTTGGGAATAATAATTTATATAACTTAAGAATACTCCCAAACCTGTCAAAAAAAATATTTAGCAATTAGGATTCAGTTGATAACAATAATAATAATAATAATTAAAATCGAATTAACATTAAAATTTAGGATAAAAGCATAATAATTATCAATAAATCGAAAGGAAGTGTTGAAAAGGTCTAGGGTTTCACTTTGAATTGGAGGGGATGGGTGGCACCGGCGGTGGTTCAAGAGGTGGTCGAAAAAGTGATCTAAGAGGGATGAAAATGAAGAAAAAGAGGTAAGGGGCAAGGAGAAAAATAAAATAAGTTTATGGGTTGGTGGAGGAGAATTAGAAGGAGATATTGGTTGGTTTAGAGGGTGGCAGAAATGGCGGATGTGGTGGCGGACGGTGGTTTAAGGTTTCATGTAGAAATGTTGGTGAGAGAACTAGCAAAATTTGCACGGTTATGGAAGCCTATGCAAGGAGAATCGAAGGGTGTTGATGGTTTAGTTAATTAGAGGGTGTTGCAGGGAAGAGTTTGGAAGGAAGAAGCGGCGGCAAGGTTGGATAAAGGTGGAGAACGGGGCGTCTAAAGTTGCGGTGGTGCACCGGTTGCACTTAGGGTTTTCGGGAAAAGAAAGCTTGATTTCGATCCATACAAGGTGTATTTATAGTAGTGGAGGGTAGGTTCAATTTGTGGAGGTTAACAGGAGGTCAAATTCGGTGAGGAATGGGACGTTTATGAGGTTCGTCGAGCGGCATAAATTTTGAAATTTTCCCAACCATTATGAGGGAAATTGGGAGCAACATGGGGAAGGTAAAGGAGAGTGGGGCAATTCTAATGAAAGTGTCCGCCGAGAGGAAGAGAATGGGCAAAATAAATGCCGGTCACGACACATGTGATGTAAGACCCCAAAATTCACTAAATTTGTTTTTTAAAACGGAAGCAATTAAGATAGAAACACTTAAAACCTGTGAATTCTGGGAATGTTACCGCCACACTTAGTACCAGACCGGTTCTCTCCAACCGTTCCAGTACCAAGTGCTAAGGCTAAAGAAATGATTTACGTTAAATTCAAATTAACGATTCATAAAAGGATTTGAAAGATCATACAATAAAATCAGAGTACGAGAAATTAAGAGTTAATTACAATACCCTTGAAGTTTCAAATAACACTTGTAACTTCCAAATAGAAATACATTTAAACAAGATAAAACCCGATGGGTCAAATTCTGGATTGCCTACTCACTCAAGTCAGACCTGCCACCCCAAAACAGTCTCTGATCTTAAACCTGCACAAGAGGTCTGCTCCCCACCATCAGTGGATCATCACAGGACCCATCAACCAAGGTAGTATCAGTACGGGTCCAGTACTGAGTAAGGTGACTTGCTCACTAAGGTCAACACATAAATACATAAATCATGTAGGACGTAAAAAAGAATATTCATAAATGCATATGACCAATCGGGTAAAAGTACGAACAAAGGCCCATGAATAATCTGGATTAATCAATTAATTAATCTCTTATCAGAATCCGATTCACACCATACTTTTTATCAAATCCATCCAAGTACGGAAGCCCCCACTATTATAGCCGGTGGATCGGAGGCACATAGGGTATCATACCCTAACCACTATTATAGCCGGTAGATCAGAGACACATAGGACTATGCGTCCTAACCACTATTCCTAACCAGTGGATCAGTTGGCTCCGGCTCGCATGGTATTCCACTGTAAGTAATTAGTATCTTTTAAGCATTTTGGTTTGTGACTGTTGAGCTCGGGAACCCCCACTATTTATAACCGGTGGATCAGTGACACATAGGACATCATGTCCTAACCACTATTATAACCGGTGGATCGGTCGCACATAGGGTAAAAACCCTAACCACTATTCCGAACCGGTGGATCGGTTGGTCTCGTCTCAACGATCTTCCACTTTAGATAATAAATGTTTTAAGTATCTTATTCAGAAGCTTTCACCATAGACATGCACGAATCATTAACTCATAAATTCCATATTCATCATCATACTTTATTCACCAATTACACATGTGCTACCACCAAACCCTAGACATGCACCACATACCCTAATTGACCCCCACAACCATAGTCAATCACTCCAAACCCTAATTCAGTCACCTCCATACCCTTATAATGTCTTACGTATTATTTTTCACCCAAAACATTCAAACACCCAAATAACTCTTCTATTTCCTCCCTTACATCCCAAATCAACTTTTCACACGTAAATTTCACTTCCATGCAAACACTAATCTTTCCATGCAAACCTTCGAACCTTTTTCATGTAAACCCTAAAATTCCACGTGAAGCCCCAAATTCAACCATGCAAACCCTAATACCACCATACAACCATCAATATCACCATATAAATCCTAATACCACCATACAACTATAATTACCACCATACAAACCTTAATATCATCATACAAACCCTAATACCAACATACATCCTTTAATACCACCAGGTACACCCTAGATTCCGTCATACAAAACCCTAAATTCAAACCATATAAGACCCAAAGATGCAATCATATAAAACCCAAATATTTTTCCTCATAATACAATTGATTAGAATCTCCCATTCCATAACAACAAATTAGATTCTCCCATACAAGACCATAAGTTAGATTCTTCCACATAAAATCATAAATTAGAATCTCCCAAGCAAAACCATAAATTGAATTCCCCCAAGCAAATCATAAATTAGATTCCCCCATATAATATCATAAATTACATTTTCCCAAATAACATAAAAAAAATAGATTCTCCCAAACAACCATAAATTTGATTATTCCATATAACCTCATAAATTACCTTCTCCCAATTAACATCCTAATTTAAATTCTCCCAAACAACCATAAATTCGAATCTCCCATATAACATCATAAATTACCTTCTCCCAAATAACATCCTAAATTAGATTCTCCCAAACAAACCATAAATTCTGCTTTTTCACACAGAAAATCATACATTAGATTATTCCTTATAAAACCATAAAATTAGGTTAACTCACTTCCCTTAATCAAATTCTTTCCCCATCCTCCTTTTTCATCCTTTCTCTCACATAACCACATTGACATCCTCTCATGCATGTCTTATAGGGACACAACACAAATTATCATACATAAATAATACAAATGTCATACAAAACATACTTCACTCCACGTCATACCACATACGACATAATTAATAATCATAAACATGGAATGTATAGCATATGAAGCACATAATGCACATAAGCACATAAAAGGCCTTAGCACCCCTTACCTAAAACGACACCGGTCTTGGAGCACGATCCTACGCCTCCTTAGGGTTTGACCGGTTTTACCTATTATGAAATAAGAGCTAAAATTAGACTCTCTCCTATCAAAATAATATTAAAAACTAACGTAATATAAGACTAGGCTTTTGGATAAACTAATAATAACAAAAGTACAAAAATAATATCAATATTAATATTAATAAGATAAATAAAAATAGTAGAAATAATAATAAAAAGGCATTACTCAAAAATAAAGTGAAATAAGGGCTTCAGACCCTTTACCAAAATAATACTAAAAAGATTATTTGTAAATTAAATAACCCAATTTAGAAATAATAATAATAATAATAATAATGATTATGATAATAATAATAATAATAATAATGATAATAATAATAATAATAATAATAATAGTAAAATTAATAACAACACTAATGTTAAAATATTTGTATTAATAATGATGGAATAAGAATAAGGGAAATTCGAAATAGAAAATAATTATTATTATTATTATTATGCTTATAACATTTTAATATTAATAATAGTAAATATAGAATTGATAAGAAGAATAATAATAAAATTGAATTAAAATATATTAGGCTTCAGCCCTCTACATAAATAATAATAAAAATATTAATACTAATAATAATAATAATAATGCATATTAAAATATAAATATTAAGAATAATAATAATAGTATTTATATGTAAATAATTGAAATAAAATAATTCAAGGGTTATAAAAATAGGGGAAATAGCTAAGAGGGTCTAGGGTTCAACCAAATGTTGGTGGGGATAGGCGGCACCGGCGGCGGTGGCTAGAAAAAGAGAGGAAAGAAGGGAAAGTTGCATGCTGGGAATAAGATATGAAGAATGGAGTTGGAAGTTGGGCTGTTTAAGAATGCCCAGAGGGAGAGGGGCAGAATGAAGGTGGCGGCACAACCAAAGGTGGCGGCCCACGGCGGCGACGGTGGTGGCCGAATGGAGGAGAAGAAGGAAGAGAGAGAAGGAGAGGGAGAAAAAGGAAACTAATGGTATGGGAAGGTAGGTCAGGGTCTGAAGCACAGTTTGGGAGGTGAAAGAAGCGGCCTTAGTGGAGGAGGAGGTGGCTAAGGGCGGCGCGAAGGGTGGCGGGACAGAAAAAGGGTTGATTGGGAAGGGAACTTCGCACAGTTGGGACGGATTGTGCAGGAAGAATTGAAGGGTGCAGGTAGATTTGGTTAGCTATAGGGCAGTGTAAGGATGACACGGGTGGCCAGAACAGGCGGCGAAGTTGGCCGTAGGCGGAGGACGAGGCGTCTAAAGGAGTGGCGACGACAAGGAAGGATTTCTGGGTTAGGAAATCCAAACTCGAACCAATGGGTGTGAGGGTATTGATAGAGTTAGAGGAGAGGTTAGGGTTATTTAGGTCGGTGAGGGGATAAGGAAGTAGGGTTCGGGCTTACCGGAGGCGAGGGTTGGCCGTCGGCAGCAAAATGGGCATGGGTGTGCGCAGGAGAGAGAGAGAGGATGGCGCGAGAAGAGGGAGATTTGGTTGGGTCAAGAGGGTCGGCGATTCAGGGGAGGAGATAGGAATAAAAATCGCCGGTCAAAACGACCGTAACCGGCGGCGAAAAACCAGGGGTGAGCGGCGGTGCAGGTGCTGGTCGACGTCGGGGCTGGCAGGCGCGAAGGAGGAAGAAGACAAGGTTGGGACGGGCGGTCGGCGAAGGAAAAGAAAGAAAAGAAGGGGGGACCGGGAGGTTAGGCATGATGAGGGTGCGTTAAATGAAACGCGGAGCGTAGGGCGGAATAAATGATAAAACACACCGTTGAGAAGCGAGCCAGAACGGGGCAGCTGCGCGGCTGGGCCGAAGGAAAGGAAGAAGAAAATTGGGCCGCGCTAGGCCCAAATCGGGGGAGGGGAGGAAGGAAAGAAAGAAAAAGAAAAAGGAAGAAAGAAAAAGGAAAAAGGAAAAAGGACAAGAGAAAAATAATTATGTTGGGTATTTAAATTAATTAAAATATTTGGGATATTTAAAAATAATAATATTTGAATAAGATAATATTTAAATCCTATTTTAGGCTAAATTGGGATTTTTAAAAGATTTTCCATAAATTCCTTTTTAATTAGCAAAACATCCTAATTTTCTCTAATTAAATTATTTATAAAATTAATATTAATTTGAAACAATTTTCTCCTTCTTATTTTAAATAAAATAATTTATTTAATTTATTTTCAAAATAAAATGCTTAATTAGCTAGAATACCCAAATTATTTTATAATAAAAATACTTATAAATTTCTTCTTAATTTGCCCTAATTAGTTCAATTTAAAAATAATTTATTTAAATAATTCTTATAATAAATATCCTTTAAATGTAGTTTATAAAATTAGAAATTTTCGGGGCATTTCATGTGACCAGTGGTGCCATTTTCAGGGGAGGTGGGGAGCTTGCAGTTATGGTGTCGAGGAAGACGAGGAAGAAGACGAAGAGGGAGAGGTTGGACCGGGCGGTTCGGCGCAGAAAGAAGGAAAGAAAAAGGAAGAAGAGACCGGACCGGGTGACGGTACTTAAGGCGTGGGACAAAACAAAGAGTTTCGATGGATCAGAGGATGAAATGCGGCGCGGGGTTAAATGAGGGATTCTGGGCTGCGGGAAACAGCCTGCATGGAAGGAAGGAAGGGATGGTTTCGGCCGGTGCGACAGGCCCAAATCGGGGAAGAAAAGAGAAAAAAGAAAAGAAGAACAAGGAAAAGAAAGAAAAAGAAAGAAACGGACGAAGGAAAAGGAAAAAGGAAAAAGGAGGAGAGAGGAATAGGAAGGTTGGGTTAAATAAATAAATTAAAATATTTGGGGTATTTAAAAATAATATTATTTAAGTAAAATAATATTTAAATCCCTTTTTAGTCTGAATTAAGATTTTTAAAATATTTTCCAAAATTTCCATTTTAAATTGATAAATCACTCTAATTTTATTTAATTAAATTATTTATGAAATTAAAATTAATTTGAAACTATTTTCTCTTTCTTAATTTGAATAAAATAATTTATTTAAATAAATTCCCAAATTAAAATCTTTGGTTAGTTAAAATACCCAAATTTCCTCTAATTGATGTATTTATAAAATTTCTTATTAATTTGCCCTAATAAGTTTTCTTTTATTTTAGTAAAAATAATTTATTAAATTAAATTTTCCAATAAAACTTTATTTAAATATAATCTTTAAAATTAGAAAATTTCGGGGCATTTCATATGGTATTACAATATGATCCGCTAAAGAGGCTACACCCTTGAAGCCTATAAAAATTCGAATCACATTACTTATCACACAATAAGACACACATCAAGTTCACGTTTAAGAAATATGTTACTACGTCCTTAAAGAAAAAGGATTACAGTATGGTAATATGCTATGAAAATAACTCTAGGTACTTGTCTCAAATTTCCTCCTCTACATCCAAAGTATCCTCCTCGATACCATGTCATAGCCAAAAAAACCTTTACCAATGTGATGGTCTTTCTACATGTCTTTCTTATCTTTATATCTAGAATGAACACCAATTTCTCCTTAATAGTTAGAGATTCATTAAGCCCTAGCGAATCTAGTCAAATAATGTGAGGATCTGTTATGTACTTCCTTAATTGAGATATGTGAAAGAATTTGTACACATACGAGAATTCCATTGGTATAGCTAAGCGATAGGTGACTCCACCAACACAATTTAAAATCTCATAAAGTCTAATGTACTATGGACTGAGCTTACCCTTCTTACAGAACCTCATGACTCCCTTATTGTGAGGGACCCTCAAAAGGATTCTATCACCACCTTATAACCGTTAGTTTGTCTTCTCAAATTTATGTAGCTCTTCTGCCAGTCTAGGGTTACTCTCATCAAGTCTTAAATCAAACAAATATTCCTTGTTGTCTCCTCAATTATTTTGGGTCCCAACACAAGTGTCTTGTTGATGCCATTCCAACATGAATGACTAAGACATTTTCTCTTGTACAAGGCTTATAAAGGTACCATCTTGATGCTAGAACGGTAACTATTATTCTGGGAGAACTTGATCAAGTCTATACGATCTTTCCAACTTCCCCAATAAATAGTCCATTTTGTTTTACTAACCATAGTTGGGTGAAAAGAAGTATTCATATTTAGTTGAGTAACAAAAGTGGCTTACAACTTTTGCTAAAAATGAGCCAAGAACCTAGAGTCTCAATATGACAGAATATCCTTAGCGACCTAATGTAGTCTCACCACATGCTTTCTATAGGCCTTGGCTAGCTGCTCCATATTCTATGTCATTTTTATCAAAATGAACACAATCGACTTAAATACACATTCCACAACAACCAAGATAGAATTAAGTCCACTACAGGTTCTTGAAATACCAACAACAAAATCCATAGATATTTCATTCTACCACCACTCGAGAACATTCAGTGGTTGTACTAACCCTTCCCATCTCTTATGCTCGATCTTGACCTTCTAATAGATTAAACATTAAACAATGAATTCTACCTCCAATATACCATCTTCAGATCATTGTAAACCTTGACCCCTCTAGAGTGAACAAAACAAAGAGTATAATATCCTTCTTCAAGGATAAGCTCCACACACCATCTACCATGGTAAAAATACTACCATCCTTGTGGATCTGAAATCCTTCAGCTATGTTTTCAGCAATACTAGTCTAGATCATCTTGAAATTAACATCATCAAGTAGATTTTGCTTAAAATAATGCAAATGTAGAAAATAAACTTAGGAAAAATAGGGCGTTACTGTTGTATTTAAGATGGGGTAGACGACTTCCGCTTATTTCATATTAGATACAAGGCTAAACCAAACCATCCAACTTAAAATAGAGAGCACAAACATAAATCACATAAATATTTAAAAGATTTTTTACATAAAATAACCTCAATGGTCCCTGACCTAGTCAAATATACCGAGATAAATAAGTTAAGAATACAAGGCTATACGAAAATAAGATTAGGGTGTGATCCCAAAACTAGGGTCTATCACAGACCATACCAATCCTTTAGATGTCCAAGCTCTCAAATCCTAAACCTAAGTTGAGGTAGGCCACTACTTTCTATTCCCAAAAAATTATATATAACCTTCTACTCATAGGAATAAGTAGGTGATCAAGCAAACGGGTACATCAGTAAGCTGCGTACTGAGTTAACCAATTTACATATTCAACAAAAATCACAAATATAAAATATTCTATCAAGATATTGATATCTTATTTAACATGTGTCACACTAATGCCATATTTGTAAAGATAGTAATGCATCAAGATATACGATAATACATAGCTCAAGTAGCTCAGAATACATCATGCTTATTTTTATAGTTTGGTAACATGGATAACCACACATGTACTCGATAGATTAATTTAGAAAACCTTTAGGTTTATTATCTATTATTCTCAATGGACATAGTTGTACCATTTCCTTATTCATATACTAATATAGGTCAACATCCAGTAAAACATTCCAATTATTAACTAGTAGGAAATTTAAGCCATTATCTAAGTGTTCAGCCCATCTTTTATTCTGTTTGGTTATTAAAACCATTGTTCCCATCATTATTCAATTATTCATCATCAAAATTTTATCATCAAACGATGAATTGTGGACCACCCCTGAGTATCACATACGATAGAAGCCTATCCAAACAAAGGGACATAAAGTCTTGGCCAAAGCCAATCAGCATAATTGATATAATTACAAGTTGAAGCCAACTAATATGTATATAAGTTTATGCTAAAACCAACCACTTCTATAAGAAAACCTGTTAGTATAGATACCCCCTAGAGCATCATCAATGTTTAGAGTAGGCAAGGCATAGGGATCTCTAGGTTTCGACTCAAAGGCACCATATAAATGCGTGAAGGCAGACTAACCCCTAATAGCTAATCAAAGATCAAGTAAGCTAGATCCATACAAAATTCAATTATCTTTTTCTTTACGTGATTAGTTCATTATTCATGAGGTTGGATGATCATACAAGGCCCATGCAAAGAGTGAGCAAGGCATTCATATGTTTCTTCCATATTAATCCTTCCCATTTCCAAACCATGTGTTTGGTTTGCATTTATCCTTATCCAATGTTATTCATTTTCTACTTCATTACTCTTTATTCAAAGACCATCACATTTTATAAGTGGTACACCCATTAGCTTTTATAAGTATGTCAAAAATCATGATCCATTTAATCCATGATAAAATATATATTTTTATCCTTTTAATATTCAACAAATAATCCTATTCATAGACTTAGAGAATAACTAAAATAAAAGGAACCAAAACACACAAATCAGGTGAACCGGTCGATCAGTTGGGCCTAAGTAGTGGATTAGTTTGGGCTGATCAATCAAATGATTTGACTTAATTGAAACATAGCTTTCTTCAAATCAATTGATTGGTTTAGGTAAGCCAATAAAATATTGATAAAATAGTCAATGGGTTTAGGTAGAGAAAAAGACTAAGGTACCTATAAGCTCTACTATTTTAGAAACCAGCTAATTAGTTTGACATAACCATTCAACCAGTTTTCCTTATAACAGCACCGGACAATCATTTCCATGTTGACAATGCTTATATTTTTTTTTATCATACCACATTGGACCATTTATTAACATTGCACAATGTTTTTAGCCTATTTAAATGAGACATCTTAACATTAATCATCATAGCCCATTTTCAACTCAAGGTTCATGCTTTTCACTTAAAATGTATAATCCAACCATCCAAGTCAATTTTCCAAGCTTTATAAATTCATACTAGCATATATTGTCAACTTAAGAGTTCTATATCATGCAAGATTACTCATAACTCACTTTAGAATCAAGAATCGCCTACTTAACACAGGCAAACTTTCCTTAAAACCAAAATCTCAGACTATGAAAACCTCAACTTTTAAAAATTTAAAAATAGCAAGCTTTAAATCAAAAGCTTGTTCACAAATCTTATAATTTTGAAGTTAAACTAGAAGGAAAAGAATGAAAATACCACATTTAAAGTAAAATAGGGAATACTCGTTTGAACCACTCAACATTTTTCCTAAATCAAACACTTCCTTGCTTAATAATTAAAATAAAATAGAGCTAGAGAAAGGATCATAAGAGTGAAAGGAATTCAACTATAAGGTTCAAAGTGCAAAGGGATAAGGGGGATATTATAGAGTTAGGTATTTCTAGTGGTACATAAAAAGGCAAACAAAAGAGGTGATTGGGGTAATTTATAGCTAACCAATTAATTTGAATCATAGTGTGGTCAAGAAAGAATAAAAAACTCTAATTCTGACCATTTTAATATGGGTTAAAGTAAATGATTAAGTCCAAGATATGTTGACCTATCCTCTAGAAATTAGAAGATGATTATACGGATATGCATGCCAATGAGTCTAGAAATGCCATTCACAATAGGGGTAATGGAAGTTTAGTATGAAAGGAGTCTTCCATCTGAGTAGACTTGAGCCTGAGATCGAAGTAATGATCATAAAAAATGTAAAGAGGATAGAAATTGAAGAAGACAAGACTAAGTTTATCTCCCACTTCAATTTTCCTAATCTACCCTCTAGATTAATCTAAGGTATTGTTTTTGGGCTAAATACATTATAAAAAGGCTAGAGTATTATAGGATCAATTCATCACAGTTTATTAAAGTTCTATTTTAGCATCAAAAAATTTACCAAAAAATTTAGTTTTTAAAATATGCCCAACTTGAAAAGCTAATCGATTGTTTTAGATTACCAATTGACTATTCTACAAACCAGTCAACTAGTTTTGTCTAGTAAGAGCATTTTGATTAAATGACAAACTAGTTGATCAACTTATGGAACCATTTGATTGGTTCACCCAAAAAACTAATAAATTTTATTTTCCAACCTTATTTCAATCTAGCTTTTTATCAAACAAAATCATAATACCAAATCAAAGTCAAAATACAAAAATTTACATTACTTCTTATTCAACTTTTTCCAAAAAGATGGGATTTTACACTTAGTACTTATGGAAATAAATTTCTAAGCCATAATACCCATTTTCAGTCTTGATGTTTTTTCATTAAAATCATATAATGTAGAAGAAATAAATATGAAATGAGGAGTGGTACTACTACACCTAACGTAATACAAATGTCCGCTATATATCTCCTAATAGATGCATGTCTAAGAACCTATTTAACAAATCCTAAAATAGAAACTAAAAAAAAATTATCATTAATAAAGCTAGTGAAAAATCGTATAAAATAATCATTCATAAAAAAGAAAATGGTATTCCAAAATATAAATAAAGTAATATAAATATTAATTGTCATTTATAACACTAAATTAAAATACTAATATAATTAACGCACTTACAAAATATTTTTAAAAAAATACAAAATCCTTGTGAGAAAAACATTTGGGTAGCTTTAACTATTAGCCTAGTCCAAGTAAAATTTCAATTACATTAGAGTACCTGCAAAGAAGCATTTAAACAAGTATAGTATGAGTGTGATGATATAAAGAGTAAACAACCCAACTTATAGGAATAACATACATACATAGATTCATAAACATACCATAACTAATAAAACATGAAGGACATGCTCTCATTTATGATCATGGAAAATAGAAGAACAACATATGAAGAATAATAATTATAGAAGGATAACATGACCTAAGATCAATCATATCCTATAGAAAAGTATATTGATGCAGAAACATTCTAATATTTTGAGGATTTATTGATGAATTACAATAGAAGGAAACAAATGTCAAATTTAAAAATAATTATTTACCCAACAATATGCATATCATTGGAAATCATATTAAATTAGGAGTCAAATGCATCTCTTAGAACTCAAATCTATGTTTTCGCACAATGCAATGCCTATTTTACCATTTATATGTCAAGGTGAATTTTTACATAAGAATGGATAAAGTGTTGTAATAAGCATTATGAAAGTTATTATATTTTTCATATTCATTAGTTAGGGTGTTATTAACTTATTTTACAAGATATTAGTTAGTTTATTTCCTTACTAATTAAAAAATTAAATAGGGTTTATCTTTTATCATATAATGTGTTATATCTTTTTAAGATATTTTTATGATTTAATTATTATTATAAAGGTATGGAGGAGACTGAGTTAGGGTTTGGAGTTATTAACTATGGCTTTTTGTGATAACTAGGGTTTAGAGTGGCTAATTATGGTTTGTTGTGTTTAATTGGGTTTGGAGTGGTTAATTATGGTTAACTAGGGTTTGGTGTGGTTAACTAGGCTTTTGATATGGCTAACTAGGGTTTGGTTGTAACATGTGTGTACTTGGGAAATAAACTATGATAATGAATATAGGATTCATGGGTTGTGAAAAATAGGATGTTTTAATGATTTGGGTTGTGTGAAGAGGAGTATGATAGGACACTTAGGCCTAAATTAGGGTGTCTGGGAAAAACCCTAGAGTAAGGAAATAAGTGAACTTGGAGTTGTGAGTTTGACTACAAAAGAAAGGTTGTTGGATAAGTTAGAAGGTGCAGGGTTCTCATGATATGATACAGATTAGTTGGAGGATAAGTGCAAAGGGAGTGATTCATGGATGTCTAGGGTGAAAGATTCTTAATAAGATGCTTAAGACATTAATCATTTAAAGTAAAAGAATATTGAGTCAGGTCTAGCCGATCCACTAGTTGGGAATAGTGGTTAGGGCTTTTACCCTCTAAGTAACTGATCCACCGATGAATAATAGTAGTTAAAAGATACTAATTACATACATTGGAATACTATGTGAGTAGGAACCCAGCCGATCCACCAGAAAGAATAGTGGTTAGGGTTTTATCCTATAAGTGATCAATTCATCGGCTATAATAGTTTTTAGGGCATGATGCCCTATAAGTGACTGAGCCAACAGCTAAAATAGTGGGAGGTTCTTGTACTTGCATAGATTTGATAAAAAGCATGGTGTGAAACGATTTTAATTAGAGATTAATTAAGTAAATAATCCAAATTATAAATGGGATTATTTGCATCTACCGAATGATTGTACAATAGTATGTTATCATGATGGTCTCTATGCTTTTTTTATTTCTTCTCCATGGTTTATGTGATTTTTTTGTTTGCCTTACTGTATAGTTACCATGATCAATATGAAGCGTACTAACCCCCCCTTTTTATGGGTGATGCTCATTCCTATGAGTAGTAGGCCCTTCTAACTTTATGTAGGTGGGAGAGGCATCAGGTGGGGCTGAGTGTTGAGCATATGGTTGGCTCAAAGTTCGAGAGCATGTGGTTGGCCCTTCTAACTTATTGTCATTATTTTTAGAGTTGTATTATCATTGCTAAAATAAACTTACTAGGTTAATAAAAAAAATTAAATAGTTTATAAAGATAGTTAATCAGTTTCTCTAACTCATTAAGTAGTTGTATTTATTTCGAAGTTATTTTGGTCTCAATCAAAACACATTTACTAGCTTGACCAAAACAATATTTCAGTTTATAGGAATTGTCACTCGGTTTTCTAAATGTATTGATTTGTCATATTTGTGTGAATTATTTTTTGGTTTTACCTAACCCCATTGATAAATTTAGCCCAACCCATCAATTGATTCACAAGAATAGTTAATCAATTGGGCTAACCTGCTAACTTCATGTTAGTTAATATTTCTTTTATTAGGTCCAGCTTACATAGAGAAGTTAAATGGCCCTACAAACCAATCAATTTGATTAGCTTGTAATTTATTATTTTGTTCATCTATCTTAATGATGCCTTAGAAGTTTGGTGATGTTTTTCTTACCTCATTTCATGGACAATGATTTTCTCCCAACTTTGAATGATTAGATTAAAATGAATGGTTAGTTATGGCCATATGTTGGAATGAATAAATGTAAGAAGAATAAAATAGTAAATGTGTGGCTTGTGACCTTAGTTTTTATTTAGTGTCAACACTTGGAAACATCTAAATGGAGTAATTTTAGAAATGAGGTGTCAATTACAATATCAACAATTAATTATATAATAAAATAGTGGGATTGTTGCTCCATCAGGTTGCAGATGATGGAGAGTATGCCCATGTTTGTGTTCGGAGTTATATCTTACAAATATCTTTATTAGCATGTGTGCTTAATTGAGTTGTGGTTGATGGAGGGTATATTCATGTTCATGTTTTGTGTTATATTCTACAAAAAACCATACTAGGGTCGATGCCCCATTGAGTTACAATCAATGGATGGTATGGCCATGTTCATATTCAGTGTAATCACCTATAAACATACATATTGGGATCAATTCTCTATAAGGTTGTAGTCAGTAGATGGTATGCCCATGTTAAGAACTTGTGTACCCTTATGTTACTAACATGATCTTGTTCATGGTGATGGTTTAGGTGTGCAATTTGAATATCTTAACTATATGATTATTTCACAAAATGGAATGATAATAACATGATTTACCTATGTTTTTGATATTTTAAATCATCATATGATTATGTAATGATTTTTTTTACTTTGTTTGATTTTCCATGATTATTATCACCTCTATATGCAACATAAACCATCTTCATGATATAGCAAACACTCTTTTTTACACGTACTTTACTAAAGTGACGCTACCTTATATGGCTAATGTTTTGATCCAATTTTTTTTGTAAGGAACAAATGTCATTTGTAGGTTTGAGTAGCTTGATGTGAACCTCTATATGGAAATTTCTTGAGTAAGATTTATTATAAGGGAAATTTAGGCTAACTTTTTTAATTAGGATTTCCCACTTCATTAGGAATTTTTTATCTTTTGGTTAACTAAACTCTTGACTCTCTTCCTATATTTAGTTTTCTAAACTTATCATGCCATTTATTATATATATGTATCCCACACATTATCTCTAATTATCTTACATGGTTCTATTTAAGCATTTAATCCTTACATTGAGCACGATTTAGGTGGATTACCACACCTCTCTTATGCTTAACATGGTGGTAACATCCTGTGGTTTTTATTTTACAGATTTTGTATTATCTCCGGGTGACTAGTTTTTTACTAACTAGTTTTTACTGACTATCTTGTATTTGTTGTTTATTGGTTGTTGGAACGTAGGCAATAAGGAAACTTAGACTAACCCAGCCATCCGCTCCTCAAGAAGTTTCCTTTAAGCATAAGAGAATGAAGTATGATGAAGTAACATACATAACAATAAAGATTCTTCCATCATTTATGAATATATTTGATGTAGCTATTCTTTGATAGGGAAATATGTAAGTAAAATGCCAATGGAAATGCATGGAAATGCAAGGAAGTGCTCGTGCTCAAGTGAGTATGAGTGCTTATGGAGACATTGAATAGACTGTAGGAGTCTTGTTCTCGGGTGAGTGCAAGACTCCAGGTTTAACAATAGGAGTGAGCAGACGGACTCCTGCGAGTACCACCAAAAGCTCCAAAAAAGCATGAGGTGGTGTTGGACATGAGGTAGTGATAGAGGGACTTAATTTGTAGCTATTGGAGCCCGCATTCCTTACATCAAGGAATGGAGTATGGGCTCACCTTACCTTGTAGCTCTACAATTATGAGTTAATGTAGTTAACCGGCCTTGCATTCCCTACTACAATATGCTATCTCTAATTCACATGAATGGTTCTTTTCAATCATTTTATCCTTCTGTAAAGCATGAGTAAGGCAGATGACCACATCTACATTACATTTGTTGCAACAAAAACATCTCCTAGTTTTTGTTTTATAGCTTCTACATTGTCTTAGAATGAAAAATTTTGCTTGTGAAAATTAAGGTTGTTAGACCCAAAATGGAACCTTAGTAAAATGCAAAATTCCAAATAAGAATAATTTGGAAATTTAACATAAAACCAAAGATTTTTTTATTGTATATGGATGACCAAGTAAAGCAACATTCTTAACACTTTCATTATTAAATCAAAAGACCAACAAACTCGATTACTATAAAATTAATTTAAATGGAAATTTGATTGGTCTCCTAGTAGCAATAACAATTGTTTTATCCACTACAATACCAAAAAATAAGATAAAAGGTAGAATCCTTATAATAATATATTCACTTTCTTAATTAGGGATAAAGATAATCAAGGTGTTAGAAGGAACATGCTTAGACCTAACTAGCTTACACAACCTATAAAGGTCAACGAAAGGTTAAAGAGTTGTTATGTTTATACTTACCCCCTAGAATAAGCCCCATCTTTCTTGGCACCATTAGTATCTTCAACTTGATCCTCGTTCACATCAATGTCTAAAAGCTAACATAGAAGCTAAAATGACTTGGATATTTACCTTATGTGAAACTCTTCTAATTGAGAATCAATGTTCATGAAATCATATAAAAGAAAAAAAACACAAAGAAAGGGAATTGGATATTAGTTTAGGTTTGAATACAAAGAACCATCCAACACAACCATTAAAATAAAGGATTATTTCATGACCTAGGACAGAAATAGGAAGTATAGAGAACTTCACATCTTGCTAAGCCCTAGATTACCAGACAAAACAACCTGTTTATTTATAGAATTAGAGCACCTTTGATCTAAAGTACAAACAAGAGAAAAACCTTTTAGATTTGAAATAATGGTACCATTAAGAAACAAATCTGCATGAGCTACACCTAAATCATGCTATTTATTTAGGCAAGGAGGAGTATAAATGTGAACTTTCTCAAGAACTTGACCTTTAGACAAATTCTTCAAATAGTAGAGAGAAAGAGAGTGAATAAAAAAAGAGAAATAACTAATAGGGGAAATGAGAGAGATAGAAAAAGATATTGAATGAGGAATAAGGAAGTCTCGATGAATCAAAATAATATATATGTCTTTTTGATCCAAATTGATATTAAAGACTAAGATACAAATCAATTTTAATAGGATGTTAAGGGTTATATAAGGAGGAAAAGGGAAAGAGAAAAAATAAGAAGGTTGTATTATGAATTTTCATGTCCTAAATTGATTGCAATACCCCATATATATAGAAGCCAAATAAGGATACAAGGGGAGGGAAAACAATTAGTAATGGAGGATAAAAATGTGGTCATAAGTATTACATTAAGAGCAAACCTAGAAAGGGAACTTATTAGGGTAGCAGTATGAGGCTAATCCAAGATCAAATAAGGCTAATTGAGATGCATCTAAGAATGATATAGGAATATTTTAGAGTTTATCATCATTATTTTAGTTTGTTTTAATGGTATAATAGTCATAGTGATGGAAATACCCATATTATTACTCCCTTCAAATTTCAGTACGCCACATAAGTCACTTTCAAAGGGTAGAGAAGCTAAACAGAAACTTCATATATTATATCCATGAATATAAATTAAGTTCATCAATTAAACAGAGGAAATAACCAAATAAAAACTAATACATATATAAATTACACTTTAAAAGAATGATAAAAAAGCTTAAACTTTAAACCTATACAATTATGTTCATTAGACAAACTATACATTATAATAGGTGGAAATGTACAAAATATTGCATTAAAATGCTTCAAAATGATTATACATCATAATGGACAATAACATAAAAATTTATATAGTAACATCCATCAGAAAAAGTATATATAATAACGAGGAACGACAAAAAAAAATTATACCTCCTTGTCCCATAGATGACTATACATTTTAAGAGTGGAAATGGATAAACTTATACATTAAATCCCATTGGACTATAATAGAACATGATGAGTGGTTATATACAAATTTATAGATTAATTTTTTTTTAGGTAAACTCTAACCAAATAAAAATATAAGCAGCATGAAGTTGACAAATATTTCATGAAGAAAGAGAAACCACTAAAAGATATATCATGTAATATTCTGTAAAATTCAAATTTTAATTTCACTAAGAATTTTAGTATTATTTAAATGTAGAGAAGTGGCTTATTAAGTGTGATTTATCCTCCCTACTCTCACATATCCACAAGGAATGTATTTCTAGGTCATAAAAGCAATGTGATATTGGCTACTATAGTACATTATCAAAGAAATGATTTACTTGGTTATTAAAGAAGGTATATATATTTTTTATTCTATATTTCATAAAAAGGGAAAGAATACAAGTCTTGATTTGAAATTTTTGCATGTCAAATGATCATACCATTTGATTTACTATTGATAAATCTTAGGATGATAACCTCAGTAATGAATACACAAATCTCTGATAATTCTTTGTCTTTTGAATCAATTTCTAGGTAATTTTTAACAATCTTCCATCAGTGTACATATACATATCTTCATTTTACTCACTTTTTATACTCCTGAATTTAACACCTTTCACATTCTTTAACTCCTATACACTTTTTACACCATAAATTTTAATTTCTTTTACTTCAAGTTTACACTTGAAACTTGAAAATTCCTATCATCTTCTTTCTTTAATTTACTAAATCTACGTTCCTAATTATGCATCTTTATGAATGTATCATGATGCATATGCTAAATACATTAGCACATATGATACTTGACCATTGAAAGTTAAAATGGAGAAAAGAGATAAGAACTATGATTATATTTGATCTAACGTAGCCAAATATCAAACACTCACAAATATTCGCTCAAGGTTTTAATACTTGACACAAAAAATGTGATATTTCACTCAAAATAAAAGTTTTCACTCAACGTTTTAGGCATGGGACATTGGGAGCTCCAAAATATGATTTTTGATTCAAGGGGTAGTAGGTTGCATGATGTTGAGGTTACCTATATTTATAGTGGGAGCTATGGTTACAAAAAGTCCATTATAGCCTACCCCCTTACCTACCTATTTATATTCCAATCATTCTTTACGATCTAATTATCTAATAGAAGCAAATAATTAGTTGGATGAGAACTAAAATGAGGTCAGCCCATGTGAGGTATTTTGACAGCCATACCATAACATGGAGGTCATTATATGCTTAAATGGTAGGCAATAAATCAAAGTAAAAATCACTCAATCATCCCCTATACATAATCAATCATCTCCCAACCTTAGTTAATTAAAATAATCTAATTTATTTACCTGGTTAGCTTTCCTCACCTACTCCGCCATCCACTTGTCTTCCTTTTTCTTTTTATCTTTTTTTATGTTATTTTTAAAAATCACCCTTAGGCTTGGGATAATTTAGCTTCTTAGGTGGCATAATACTTGGAAATAATAATAAAATAACTAGTTAACCTTTGACTTGATGTGCCACCATAGTTAGGTGGTCTTGGGTTAGACATGCTATCATAATTAGTTTTTCTTATGCTAGATGTGCTAACATGCATGCATGGGCTTGGACATCCACTTATTTTCTCATTTTTAGCTAATTAATTTTGTCTAAGTTAAGAGTGTTTTGTGATCCCCTTAAATTAGAACAATTAATTTGTAAAATATTGTTATGAGATGCTCCTGCATCACATCATCTACACCATTGTTGCATCCTTATATTCATGGTTATGCAATTCCTTCCACTATTGGTATAGAAGAAGAAATCAATAGAAATAACTTATTGGCTATAGTGAAACATGTGGAACTTATGTTGTTACTATGCTAACCACTGACTCTCTTGAGGGACATAGTTAGTATCTAATATTTGAAAGATCTTTACCTTAAACATCCTACTCATTTCTTTCATTCTTCTACTTTTCACTATCCAAATACCTCAATGATGTCTTCAACTTTAAATCTATTCTGCTTAATACCCACAAGCCAGTCAGTCTCTCTATCCCCATTGAACCTCCCCCTTGCTACTCATATGTCTGATTTTCAATCCCAAGACTCTAACACTCTTCCTTTAAGTAATATGATTAAGGCCCAACTTAGCTAGTTTCGTGTTAAATACCATTTTCCTTATACCATTTAATTAATCCTATCTTCCTCATCAAACAAAGCTAATCATCCCCAAACATATTTATAACACTATTTGTTAGGGCTTTTACATGTCAATGTGTCTTTAACATTACACCTTTTGTTAGAGAATTCCTCTAGGATTTTCATTTAAGACTTTCTCACTTCTTCTAATATTCATAGGGAACCATAAATTATTTTTATATGGTTCATGTGTTATTGGACTTTGGACTAATAATAAAGCTATTCCAACATTTCTTCAAATGGTTGAGTCATCTTGTGGCTTAAGTTTCTATTCCATTTAAAAAAGAGACAACAAAAAATTCATTAAAGAACCTCAATACTCTGTGAAAATTATATGCCCTAATTTTTGTTTCAAGCGGACACTAAGTGGAATCTACTCAAATGGGGTAGGAATAATCTAGATGTTATAAAATGTCCCCCCTTTTTAACTAGAAAGAGAAGCCAACATAGATAGGTTTAACAAGCTTGTAGAATATGGGCATATTATTGATAATAGTGAGGTTGTGAATGCCTTATTAGACATGAAAAGATTGAGATAATTTATAAAGATGGTAAGTAACTGATGAGTTCATATTTTGACACATTTTATACCCTTATAATCTTAGTTTTTGGTAGTTTATTTAACTAATATAGGGAAATAATTATTATTTTATGTTTAAGTGGTAAAAATTGCATAAATATTATTATTTGAGCTAAAATGATAATAATTAAGTAAACTAGAGTATAATATTATTTATTAATATTTATTCAATTTTATTTTTAAGGTATTATTTTTAAATCAAAATAAAGATTTGGACCTTTGGACCAAAAGTCAAAGGCCGAAGGCCCAAAGGCCAGGAAAAACAAAACAAAAAGCAAACCAAACAAACGTAGCTAGAGACGCACGACACATGAAGACGAGACGCATGAAGGAAATAAGGGCTGACTTGGAAAGGGTAACACTCAATGCACGAAGGAGAAAAGAAAAGTTAGCAGGCCTCGACACACGCATGACAATAAATAGAGGAGCATGGCACGAAAAAGAAGCAGAGCAAGAGGAGTCGTTAGGCGTGCGATAGAGCCACATGGTAGAAGCAGATCAGATGAAGCTTGGGCATGAGGAAACAGGCTGCACGGAGAATTCAGCCGCACAGATAAAATATATAAGGATATAGAGAGGAGGCTACAGAGGCTAGGCGGCAGAGCTGTAGGCCAAGGAAAAGAGAGAGTCGTGCGGAGGGGAGTAGGCAGGAGACAATGTAGAGTGAAACACAGAGGCTACACAGGCTCGGGCAGTGCACGTCACAGAGAGGAAAAAAAATAAACAGAGCCTAACAGCTCTGACGCGAGGAACAGCGAAGGAAGGCAGGGCGCATGTCAGTCGGTAAAAGAAAAATAAAAAGAAAGAATTGCACGGAAATAAAAGCAAAGTCAACGAAAAATAATAAGAGAAAATTTTATATCAATAGAATTTATTTTAGATAAAATTAATTTTTATCTGAATGAATTCTTAATCTTTTATTTAAAATTAATTTCGATTATTTTTTTTTGTTTTAATTTATATTTTAGATATATATTTCTGTGTAATTAATTCTATAATTATGGTTGGCTGATTATTTATTGTTAGGGAATAAATTAAAACCCTAGAGTTTGAGTTATAATTTTATTTTCTTTGTTTCATGAGATTGTTTCTTAACTCTATTTTAATTGCTATTGTTTATATGTATAATTATGTCAAGTATAGTTGATTTGTTGCATGCCTTGTTCTAGTTTCCTTATAAGTGACAATATGTAGGATTATTTGCTTGCTAGGTGGCCATCTAAATGCACTAGAATTTATTTATATAAATTGCAGCTAGGTTAGATAACAATTCACCTAATAGTTTTATGATTCTAACCGAAGTGGTAAAAAGTTTCGATACGTGTGGGTCAAGGAAAAGAAATACAGATAGACATGCTTTTTGTACTAGTATGAGTACTTAGATCGAAAACCTTCCAATTACACCTAATGCATTAAATATAGTCAAATATAAGAGGCGCTTGTTGTTGCTATATTGCCAGTATTTAGTAGGGTTAACTGAAATGCCCCGAAAAATTATAATCTTAAATATTATATTTAAATGAGATTTTATCATAAAGATTAATTAAATAAATTATTTTGATTAAAATAAAAGGAAATTAATTAGGGAAAATCAAGAATAAATTTATAAGTATGTTAATTAAGAGAAATTAGGTATTTTAGCTAATTAAGGATTTGTATTTTAGAAATTAACTAAATAAATTATTTTATTTAAAATAATGAGGAGAAAATAGTTTCAAATTAATGTTAATTTTATAAATAAATTAATGGAAGAAAATTAGGGTATTTTGCTAATTAAAATGGAATTTATGGAAAATCTTTTAAAAATCCTAATTTAGCCTAAAAAGGGATTTAAATATTATTTTATTTAAATATTATTATTTTAAATATCCTAAATATTCATATTAATTTAATTGACCCTAACCTAATTATTTTCTCCTTTCCCTTTTTCCCTTTTTCTTTTTCTTTCTTCCTTTTTCCTTTCTTTTTCTTTCTTTTTCTTCTTTTTTCTTTTTCCTCTTCTTTTCCCCGACTGGGCCTGGCGCAGCGGCCCAGTTTCCCCCGCCTTCCTTTCCTTCGGCCCATCCCGCGCGGCGTCTTCCTTCTGCCGTCTCTGCGCTGCGTTTTGATCCATTTACCACCGAAACTCACCGTTTAATTTAATCCATTACCCTCGCGCCGGCGCGTCCTCCTTCCGCCCCGTGCCGGCGTCGCGTTTTGCCTTATTTTCCACTTTAACTCATCGTTCAATTTAAACAACCTCGACTCGCGCCCGAATCGCCCGGTTCTCCCTTTTTCTTTTCTTTCCCCGGCCGACCGGTCCGCCTCCCTTCCTTCTTCCTTCTTCCTCCTTCCTCCTCCGTCGCTGCGACGCAGTCTCCCGACCCATCAATGGCATCTCCGGTTACGGTGAATAATACCGGCCGTTTCTTGCCTCATTGTCTTCCTCTTAATTCAGGAATAAATTGGCATAATTATTCGACGTTATCTCTCGCCCGTTTCCTCTCCCCAGCCCCGCGAACCTTCGACCAAAACCAAGGAATCGTCGGCCGTTTTCTGCCACCGGCCACCCAAATTCTTGCATTTAACACTTCCATGTCGACCTCCATCTCCTCATTATCCATTCCAATATCTATATATAGCCTGATTGTAGGAGTTGTGGAAGATTTTTCTTCCCCGAAACCCTCGACGAGGGCTGCCATCATCGATACTTTAGACGCCTCTTCTGCCTCTGTTAGCCAACTTCAACGCCACCTACGCATGCCAAATTCTTCCTTGAAACGTTATCTAGTTAACTAAACCATTTTCATCTCTCGATTCTTCATGTACGAGCCTAAATAATCATGCAAAGTTGGATGTTCGTTTCGCCGGAATTTTGACCCCAAAGCCTTAAACCGCCTTCCACCGCCGTGCGCCGCCACCTTTGGCTGCACCACCACCATCATTTTGTCCCTCTCCTCCTGGGCAACAATAAACACCTCTTATATCACCTCAATTCTCACTATCTTTTTCCCAACATCCATCTTTCTCTTTGTTCTTCTATTTTTTCGACCACCGCCGCCGCCGCCGTGAACCACCGCCGGTGCCACCTATCCCCACCAGCTTAAGGTTGAACCCTAGACCCTCTCAACCATTTTCCATATTATTATAAGCCTTGGTTTAATTTATTTCAATTATTTGCATATAATTACCATTATTATTATTCTTAATATTTATATTCTTAATATGTTTTATTTTTATTTGATGAGAAATTTTATGCTGAATTGTACTTGCAGGGTGGAGAGTGAAAATAAAATAATTTTATTGTTAGTTTCGAATTTTAAGTTATTAATTGAATTATTATGGGATTATTATCATTCTTCTTCTTCTTATTATTATTCATATTATAATTATTAGAATAATTATTATTAAAATTTTATTAATTATTCTGGAAAGTCTTAGGCCCTAATTTTGTATTAACATTTGCACTTATTTATTTTAGTATTATTATTTCTACTGTTATTATAACCATTAATAATAATATTATTATTATCTTTATTATTTTAATATTATTATATATGTTATTAATTTTATTATTAATATTAAATAAATGGTAAGTCATTATCTATTTGAAAACTTATATTTTATTGTTATTGTTATTATTATTATTATTATTATTATTATTATTATTATTATTATTATTATTATTATTACTATTGTTATTATTATTTATATTCTCATTGATAGTAATTTTATTAATTTCGATATTATTATATTAGTATCATTATTATTATTAGGGTAAAGTCTTTAACCCTACATTACCAAGGTTTATAATATCTCTATTATTTTTATGTCTTTAGCAAAGTTAGAATTTTGTTAAGGTTATTTTATTATTATGTTATTTATTGGTCAAAGCCCTAAGGAGGCGTAGGAACGTGCTCCAAGACCGGTGTCATTTCAGGTAAGGGGTGCTAAGGCCTTTTATGTGCTAATGTGCATTGTGTGATTCATATGCTATGCATTTTATGTTTATGATTATTAATTATGCCGTATATGCTATGACATCGAGTTGAAGTATGTTTTCGTATGGCATATGTATTATTTGTGTATGACCCTGTAAGACATGCATGTGAGGACGTTGATATGATTTTATGTGGGAGAAAGGATGAAAAAGGAGGATGGAGAAAGAAGTTGATTAAGGGATGTGAGTTGACCTAAGTATTCCATTGATTCATGAGTAAAGGAATAAAATGGAGAATTTTAGGGTTTCGTGTGTGAGAATCTGATTTATGATTTTTGAGGTTTTGTATGGAGAATATAATTTATGGCTTTATATGGGGAAGTTTAATTTATGGTTTGTATGGTTTTGTGGGAGACAATATAATTTATGATGATATATGGGAGAATTGAATTTATGGTTTGTTAGGGAGAATCTAATTTAAGACGTTATTTGGGGAGAATGTAATTTATGACATTATATGGGAGAACCTAATTTATGATTTGATTGGGAAAATCTAATTTATGATTTGTTTTGGGGAATCCAATTAATCCAAATTATGGTTTTGCTTGGGAGATTATAATTTATGATTTTATGTGGGACAATCTAACTTATAGTCTTGTATGGGAGAATATAATTTGTGGTTATGAAAGGGGAGAATCTAATCAATGGTATTATGTGGAAAAATCTTTGGGTTTTATATGATTTGAATCCTTGTGTTGGTATGGATTGAATTTAGGGTTTTGTGTGAATGAATCTTTGGGATGTATATGGTTTGAATCTAGGGTTTGGTATGAATGAATCTTTGGGTTATGTGGATTGAATTTAGGGTTTTGTATGATGAGGTTTTGGGTTTTACATAATGGTTAATGTTTGCATGGTTGAAATTAGGGTTCACATGGAATTTTAGGGTTTGCATGGAAAAGGTTCGAAGGTTAGTATGGGGAGATTAATGTCTGCATGGGTATGAAATTTATGTATGGAAAGTTAATTTGGGATGTAAGGAAGGTAATGTAAGTGTTGTTTGGGTGTTTGAGCACTTGGGATGAAAAATAGCATGTGGAGCAAATTAAGGGTACGAAGGAGACTAAATTAGGGTTTTGGGATAAAACCCTAGAGTGAGATGTGAAGTAGAATTGGAGGATAAGTGTAAAGGGAGCGATCCATGCATGGCTAGGGTTTGGTGGTAGCATATGTGTATGTGGTGATTAAAGATGATGATGAATATGGAATTTATGATTTATGATTCGTGCATGTGCATGATGAAAGCCTTTAAATAAGATACTTAATACATTAATCACGTAAAGTGGAAGATGTTGAGACGGGCCCAGACCGATCCACCGGCATAATAGTGGCAGGGAATGTTTTCCCTCGCGACCGATCCACCGGCTAAAATAGTGGCAGGGCATGTACCCTCGCGACCGATCCACCGGCTATAATAGTGGGGGATCCCAAGCTCAACAAAACAAAACGTTATATGTTGAAAGATATGGGAAGACACTAATCACTTAAAGTGGAACGCCGTACGAGAAGGGGACAGACCGATCCACCGGCTAAAATAGTGGCAGGGAACATTTCCCTCATGACCGATCCACCGGCAAAAATAGTGGGGTTCCCGTAATCGTATGGACTTGAATAAAAGTATGGTGTGACATGATTCCTGATAAGAGATAAACTAAGTAATTGAATCGGATTATATACATATGGGCCTTTATACTTTTACTTGGATGATCACATGAATTATGTTATCATGTTTATGATCTTTTATCTACATGGATTGTGTGCTTATGTGTCGGCCTTAGTGCTCGGTTACCTTACTCAGTACGTAGCGTACTGATCACCCTTTTCATGGGTGCTGCTCATTCCCACGAGTAGTATGCCCTTATGGTTTGTGCAGGTGGGCGAGATATCAGTTGGGGCTGAGTGTTGAGCATGTTTGGCTCGAGATTCAAGAGAGTTGTGGCCATATTATAGTCTTTATATGACTCTAATTCTTTTTGTTAATCTTTTATCAGTTGTAAGTTTAATTCTCTTTTGGAAATGAATTACATTTCTTGATGCGTACTCTGATTTCATTTTACAACCATTTAATGATTATTTGAAGTTTAGTTTGTATAAATTTTGCAATTGATTGTGAATCTTTTCCTTAGCCTTAGCACTTGGTACTGGAACGGTCGGAGAGAACTGGTCTAGTACTAAGTGTGGCGGTAACATTTCCAGAATTCACGGGTTTTAAGTATTTCTAATTTAATTTCTTCCGCTTTAAGAAAAAAAAATTTAGTGAATTTTGGGGTGTTACATTAACATTGGTGCTTTGTCATATTAATTAATTAAGGGAAGTAATATAAGGAGTATGGATCTGCTTTTGATGTACAACTTGGTCGATCTCTTTCTCACGATTAAATATTGACTTAGAAATAAATATTATATTACAACCTAATCTAATGGTGGATTTTTCTTTCCCTAACATATTTCTCATATCTCCGATTTCCCATTATTTCCATTTTTTTCATTATTAGTTTATTTGATTTTATTTACTCCTTTTATTATTATTTTTATAACCCCCATTAGTATTTTTCTTATTTATTTATTTTGCATTATTTAGTGTTATTATTTCTATTTTTAGTTTAAGCTAGTTAAATAGAGGTGAGCCCTCTCAATCCCCGACCTAGAATGATACCCTTATTTACCAGTGCTACAATTGACAACAAGAGGGTTTAAATTACATGCCGGCTACGGCCACACCAATTTTTTGTGCCGTTTTTGGGGATTGGTAACTTCACCTTTTTTTGCTTGTATTTTTAGTGTGTTTTCATATTTAGTGTTTGTGTTTTTTTCTTTTAGTTTCGTTTTAGATTATTTAGGATTTTTGGTGTGTTTTCTTTTGTTATTAACCTTTTCCCTCGAAGTGTTAGTGTTTTCAGGTGGCTATAAGATGATCCATTGGTTATGGAAAAGTTTGCATGAATCCTAATGCAAGAGTAAATAAGGTAAGTTTGAGTAGTCTTGATGATAAACTTAACAAACTCACTGCTCTTGTTTTACAAGTAGCTATAGCTACTGAAGTTATTAATACAAGTGGAGTGTGTCATACACAAGGAAATCCATATTCTTACCATGAACAAGCTCTAAGAGGATGAGGATGGACACAATACAGTGCTCAATCTTTCAATGGTTTTCAAGAAGATGATCCATATATAAGCACATACTATTCTGGAATGAGGCATCAACCCAACTTTGGATGGGAGATGAATGATCATTATTCTGTGCCATATCAAGACCCTTACACACGTGATTATGAAGCATCAAACATTATCAATATCCTCAACAAGAATCTTCTCCAATTTCAGGACCCTCAAGTTCAAAAAGAATGGATAAACTTCTTGAAGCATTGACAAATAGTCAAAACTGGTTGGTTGATGGGAAAAATCAACTAATACAAAGTCAAATTAGAAAAATGAAAGGATGTCAGTGTTGGAGGATCAAATGGGTTACATGGTCAACATGATCAATCAATTACAAGCACAAAAAGAGATCTCTAGTACTTCAATTCCAAATTCAAGTGAGAGTTATGAGGGTGATGATGTCGTATCTGAATGTAAGGATGAGCTAGTTGAGGAGGTTTCCATGGAGAATATTGAAAAGCAATATTAGGTGGAAGAAGAGATTATAAAAGTAGAAGAAGAATCTCATCCAAATAAGGATCAAGTTAACCAAGAGAAGTATATGGATGACAAGACTATCACTTTCATCTACCATAGACCATCGTTGAACATTTATTCCCCAATTTTGCTTGGAAATAACCATGAGACACAAGGTAAGCCTTTGAACCACTTTGATTTTATTTATGCTAACCACACTCCTTGTTTTCCCTCTTTTAGCAGGTTGTATGGATCCAAAAGTGAAGAGAGTAATCAAATCACCTTGGATACATCTAATAAGAAGCATAATGCTTGAAAGGAGAGGTTATGTTAGAAGGATGTGTTTAAATATTTTAAGATGGGAAAATATGTTCTTCCTTTGATAGAGAAATCACTATACATGGACATTGGGCAAAACATTATCTCTTTACACACGAGCTTAAATTCTATGCTAGGTAAGTTATGTTCTTGCTGGATCAAATCTTTCATTAAAAATAATATTTGGTCTTTTTCTTCCTTGCAAGATAAAGATGATCATCACAAGGAAGGATTTGGTGAAGTAGCTCTGAAGTGGACGTATCCACCTTGAACGAGTAAATTGAGATCATGTTAGGCCGAAGACATAAAAACAAGCGCTACTTAGGAGGCAACCAATATCATAATGGAGTTTTCTATCCTTTAGTTACTTATTTATTTAGTTTGTTTTCTCCATACTTTAAATCACATGTTTTCTTAGTTTTTTACACATTACTGAAAATATGTGACTTAAGTTTGGGGGTGTGTGTGTTTTATGTTTTACAAAAAAAAAAATTAGAGTTTTTAGAGTGTTTAGTATTTTTAGAATCGTAAGAGCCTTAGCTAGTTAATGAGAAGTATACCTTTGAAATATAACAAAAAGATGATCATGAAATTGAGATAAAGTAGGTGGAGATTTTTTTTTTGTTAATTTCGATATAGGGAACACATATCTACGTATCTAGATTTGAATGGAGAAAGAATATGTATGATTGTCTAATCACCAACATGGCATGTTGAGATTCGTCACATTCCTTAGTGAGCTTTTGAACCATATATACCTTCTTTTTTCTGAGCAAATTTACACAAAATCATCTACTTTTCTTGGCTTCAAAATTTCTTTGTAAACCTCATATATGTTTAATTTCTTTGATCAAATTATTTGCCATTGATCTTGTAATGGACTATAGAGATTACTAGAACTTACTCTTGTACTAGTCGAAGCTTATAGTCAAAACATACTCTGATTGAGGAAATAATAAAGGCGGTTTAGGAATTTTCCATCACATGACAAAATAGCTTAACCTAATTTGTGTACACTTGATGTACACCCTATAGAAACCCTTTTGAGCCTATACATGGAACATACATTTTTTTTCATTACCCACATTAAATATTATATTACGACCTAATCTAGTTGTGGATTTTTTATTTCCCTAACATATTTCTCATATCTGCGGTTTCCCATTATTTCCATTATTTTCAGTATTATTTTATTTTATTTTATTTTCTCCTTTTATTATTATTTTTAAAACCCCTATTAGTATTTTTCTTATTTATTATTTTGCATTATTTAGCATTATTATTTTTATTTTTAGTTTAAGCTAATTAAAAAGAGGTGAGCCCTCTCAATCCCCGACCTAGAATGATACCCTTATTTATCAATGCTACAATTGACAACAAGAGGGTTTAAATTGCATGCCGGCTACGGCCACACCAGTAACTTCCTCCCTTTCCATCAATATGTCCTTTTATTAAACATATAAGTTTTATTCTAATTGAGTTTTCTTATTTTAATTATAGAGTGTGATGAGGGGAAACCTTACCAAAATTTTGTCCCCTTAAACTTATATAGGGGCATTAAAAGTCTTGACATTCATTCCCCTAAGGCATATACTTCTAGTGCTATAAAATAAAAAGTATATCCTCAATTTATATATGGCCATATATAGTATGGTATATGTTTGAGTTTCTAGATTTAGGTTGGCTCCTACCAAAACATAAACTTTGAATTATTATATTGATCCTTTTTTCATACTTGTTTATCCCTTTAGTTACATTATCCCTATAGCTATAGAATCTTATTTACATTTTGAAGGGGAAACTCAACTTAGGGCTATCCCTAAGGTTCAGCTAAGGTAGATCCAAAATCATCATACCAAAA